>JAMXBD010000424.1:600000-1002191 GCA_024138025.1 Combretum micranthum | reverse complement strand
TCTAAAAATAAGGAAGATGATTCTTAGTATGAAAATTTTTTCCTTAAAAACATAATATAAAAAGGAAATGTAAGTTTTCAAACTAAGATTTAAAAAGTTCAAAGTAATAGTCAAAGAAAATACATAAAAAAACTAATAGGAAAGTGACACTAATATTGAAAGTTTCGAAAAGGAAAAATAGATAAATTAATTTTTATTAAAAAGTCATTAAGGAAAATAGTAAGATAAACATAAATTCTTTGAAAACAAAAATCAAAATATTAATTTTAAAGGATTTCTTGTAAACTATGGTTTTCTAAACTTTTGACTAACATTATCTTTACTAAAGAATTTTAATTGGACAACAAATACTTGAGCATGGATGAAATATGAGCTATATATCTATAAAAAGGAATTTCTCAACTATATAGATAACTAAGTATTTATCAAAGTAACTTTTGGATGATTTGATGTTTGAAACAAATGCTTTTGGGATGGGAAAATTTCGTGGTGAATCTGATCGCCATTTTTTTGGAGCCTAAATGACTTAAGTTTGATGAAAATAGTTTTGAAAACGGATATAGCTTTTCAAGTAGGTAGAAATCGGTATATTATATGTGCGTGATTCCAGTTAAAATGACCAAGTTATGGCCATTCTAAGTTGGAATTGCCACCTATACGAAATTTGACGATTTTATGACATAGTTTTGACAAAGTACAATAGACTCAACAAGAAATACTCATTATGAGTATTCTTCTTGATTAGGTGATCCTGAAGAAGAGTATCCATACCTGGAGGATTACTTTGATTAGTGGATTGACCAATCGACTCATCCGTAAGAAGAAAATATCATCATGGCAACGTGAGTTTATTTCCTTAATTACTTTACTTGATTGTGCTTGTAGTTTAGTTGCACTAGAATTAAGGAAAGACAAATTGATATGTATGTAAATTGTTGAAGAATTCTAAGAATATCGAGGTAGGAATTGGTTGTAAGTAATCGTTTGTTTTAGTATAAAACTTGGTATGTCTGAAATTCTATAATCACCATAAATTGACATTAATTGTGCTGTGATATTCTAACTAAATTGGTTCATGCATATCATGTAGTGGGTCACATTGCATGAAGACCACTAATCTTGTGGGGAAAGGTTAGTGGTACGATTGTAAGGCCACAAACAATGCTTATCAGCTTTAAGCTAGAAGCATAGTACAAAGAGAAATGCTTAGCGGCATTATGCTCAAATCAAAATACTAGGACGATGCTTATCAGCTCTAAGCTAGAAGCATAATAATAAGGAACAATGCTTAACGACCATCGGCTCGGAGCATAATCTTATTAGCCTCCCTAAAACCCTGAATGAATGGTGTAAATCCATACAATATATAGTTCTCGGAAAACTATATGTCTCATTTGCCCACGTGTTTGTTGCATATCACTTGGATACCTAAAAACTTACTTGATTTTGTTACTCAAGTAATTATCTTTGGAAATAATTCTCACTAAGCCTATTAGCCTATATCTCTATAGATATCTTTTTAGTTTAGCTATTTGTGGTTGAGACCACGTGGACTTGCAGCCAGGTATTCCCCTTTTTGGTTAAGGAATTTTTAGATGAAGTTTAGCATTAGTTTAGATGTAGACTTCATAGAAAATTTCTTGTAATAATAGTTAGTTATTTGGCGGGGGAATGCCCCTAAGACTTGTAAGACAATTATTATGAATGAATAAATATTATGATTTCTCTTTCTTAATTTTTATTGTATCTTCTTAAGCTTCATATTTCAAAGTATGGTCTTCTAAATATGTGAGAGCATGCCTTACACTTAATATCGAAGCTTTTGGGAATGATAAGATTGTCATGCTTAAGCTTTAATATTGAGTGTGGGGGACTGTTACGTTTAGGGTAACCTTTGGGGCATGACAATAGTTGCTAGATTAGGCCTTATGTGTTAAGCCTACTGGACAAGATAAAGTTAGTGGTGTTCCATTGCTAGGCTCGACACCACCATTCTAATGCTTGAGGCAATTAGCATGTTAAAGGTGTAATAAGTAATAAGTGTAAGCAAGTGTCTAAACAATGTTACTATTTTAATGGTGCTAGAGAACATAGTTATGGTAGAGTGATCCCTAATGGTTATGTGTATAGTGGGATCATGAGATAATGGTGTCGGCAGAGATTACTGTTGACATGGGTCAAGTTTAGGGATGTTGTGAACCCCAAGAATTTTCATACTAGTAAAAATAAATAGAAATACAAATATAAAAAATAGAAGGTCAATGTAGGGCTTAACAAAGACCCTAGAATAAAACTATGAGTAGTGGTGAACTTATATATACTTTCAGACCCTCAAATAAAGTCCTTCAGATAGTAACAGATACCAAAGATAAGACTTCGTAGTTGGTATCGAAAACTCAAAGTATATAAATAATTAACATAAGATTTCGAGTGCATTAGAAAGTAAATAATCAATAAAGCTTATAGTTAGAAAACGATAATTTAAGGATAAACCGTTAGAGTTATAAATACACAATAAGAATAAAAACAAATCCATAATTGATAATCTAGACTTCAATCAAATATTTGGATCACACCATTGTTCTAGTTAAAGAATTATGAAGCTTTTAGAGACTGAAACCAAAATTATCCTTGAAGCTTATAAAACCCTAATCGCGTGAGATAAAACCCTAAGAATAATCAATCACGAAAATTTTAAACTCAAATTTGAGCCCAAAGATAATCTGAAAAGTTTGTAGAAGCTTTAAATGAATTTTTGGAGATAGAACCCCTAAATAACTGATATAAATATACCAGTTTAGCTTAATAAACTACCATAAAATTAAGAAAATTAATCAATTAAATAATATTATAATAATTATATGCATGTATTCAGTGCAAATTCTATAGGTATATGACTGTGGTTTCCTTCATTTGCATTAGCTGAAATTTGGAACAAATGGGTCAAAAGAAGCAATAAAAGTGAAAGAAAATTTGATGAAAAACCAATCAAAATAACTAAAACCAACACCTTAATTAATGCAGCTCATATCATGCAAATACAAGTTGGTCTCTGGAAAATTTCTTCCCATTTTAGCCGAAAACTGCTGCTGCTTCCCTGCCTATATATACACATTTATTAAGCAACAAGCAAATCCCTTAATATACATCAAAACAATAGCATAAACCACACTAAACAATAGCCAAACAAACCGAGAACTACAACATAAACCCACAAACTTAAGGACATAAGGTTCAAAGGTAAGTAATTTCATTTTTAGTTAGTATACGCATAAAACATTAGCCTAACTAATGTTTTTGCTAACCCTAGAGGATCAGATTATGCCAAAGGAAGGAGTATAACATCATCCTATCAGCTTAAACAAGGTGATGTTTAACACTAAACCTTATTTATACATTACAATATGTATAGAAGCTGGGAAATCAAATAGTACGATGATTATAAGATGTTATATGAGATGATTTATCACGGATTATAGTTGTGGAACATGGAAAAACATTTAGAAGTAGCTTAAACATTAGCATAATACATATATGATAAAAGAAAAAAGAATTACAAACTGAAAAAAAAAAAACGAGGAAGAAGATGAACAGTGTTTGAACCGGCCCAACACTAGCGGTGTAAGTGTCCAAAGGTAATGGCGTGGAATAGGCCGGTGGCCTTCAACTCGGTGTGCACTGGAACAAAGCTATGTAATTTTTATAACACGTAAAATTGCATGAACATGGTGTGTAAATTCCAAGGCCAACAACGTTCATGGATAAGTTGGTGGCCTTCAAATAGCTTACATTGGAATAATATCACGTAAAAATTACACGAACATCGGCGGTCTTGAGTTCAATGATGGTGGTGTTGGATGCCTGTGTACCTGCGAAATTTTCCCCTAGACGAAAGCTATTCGTTCGTAACAATATATACACATATATCTATACTATTAAAGCAAAACCACCTCCTTTGGTGTCTTTAGTATAAATATTTTTAGTATAAATTTTTTAATATAATGTTTTTAGCATATGGACATAGATTTCATATGCTTGAAATCATGAAAATTAAGTAGGGTTTGAATATAATTACATAAGGGTTGAATAGAATTAAATATGAGTTGAATAGACAGTCTTTTCTTTTTTAGCATATAGCATAAAATATTTTTGGTATCTATGAAATCATAAATCAAATAACATTTGAATAGAATTAAATAGGGATTGAATAGGCATAGTTTTTCCTTTTTTAGCCTAAACATGTATCTTTATATACAAATCTAAACCTATAACATCATGTTTATGTATGACAGTTAAGGTTGTCCTCTTTTAACATGTCAAAACAATATATCTATTTAATTTATATATGTTAGGTTGTTTTATTTGCATACGCATTGTGGATGTGTCGTCTGCTTGTAGACGATAACAATAATTTATAAATAAATATAAACAATTTGAGCTTAGTATGTCTAAATAATTGTTAAGTATTGAACTTTAATAACCATTACAAATAGAAAACACTTTTATTATATCAAACGAAAAAGATTAGATTATGATAATTATCCAATAATATTTCTATATAGGTAAATATACAAGAATGGAAAATTTGAAAAATTTATACTTAAAGATAATGTGACTCCCATAATTAGCAAATAATAATATGAATATAGATAAAGAGAAACACTATGAAAATAAATGATAGAAACTAAATATTAGTTACCATAGGGTAATTAAACTAAAGAACGATATATAAACAATAATGAAGATAATAATAAGATCTTGAAATTATTAAATACAAACTCTATAAGTAATCGATAAAAATAAAATATTTAAAGATTATTAGTTATCGGTAAATAATAACTTAGACAAGATAATATAAATCTAGAAAAGATAAAAACTGATTTTAGGACACTTAGACAACTAATAGGATTTATTTATATAGGTTTATACATATCTAATTAGTGAATATTTATTCATTAATAGGTAATACTGATTAGTTAGTGGATTTTCTTGAAGATTATTATAACTGATTAACATGAGCAGGTGAATAACCCAGATCTATTGCATTGTTTGTGCTTGTAATTAGTGGCATATGTAATGCAAAGATAATAATACAGTTGATGTGAAAAGCATGATGAGAATGATTTATGTTGTGAATTGGTTGCTTGCTATCCCAACATAAGTTAATGAAAGTGATAATAGAACTATATGATGTTTTGAAATGATATAGTATGTTTGTGTGTAATGAATGATCACATTAAGCCTGATTAAGAATTATTGGCTTTATAATTAAAATGATCATGCATTATATGAATTGCATTATTGCATAATTTAAAAGTGTAACAGCCTGCTGCGTATTAGTATTTCGGTTCTCCGTTAATGCTTGGATTTTCTAAAACTGTTAGTTCTTCCAAGATTATCTTTGTTTCGTCGGTTCCATGAGAACTAAATGGCAATGAAGGACACCACTCTTGGCATCGCTTTAAAATTTCTAATACTTACGGAGTTTCTAAGGATTGTTGTAGGAAATGGTCAGTTAAAATATCTTAAAGTTAAAGTGATAACCTGGGCAGGTGGATCATTAAGTAATTGTCCTTTAACCCAAAAAAGATGTTGTAAATCTTTTACCTGTTTGGATTCTAGATTATCCAAACTTGTATCTGTGCATATGATTGATTATTGCATTACATATGATTTGTAAAGAAACTTGCTTGATGTATAATATATCTGGTTATTTACTGAGCCTATGGTTTCACTTACACTCTTAAAGACGTTTCAGGTTGACACTTCAACCCTAGCTTGTTTCTTTAGGTGCATGACTTTGGTAAGAATTTAGAAGCTAGAAGAATTCAGGGTATTTGAGATAAGTGGTTTACTGTTATTTCCCAGTTATAAATTAGTTAGTATTTGTAATGTCGGTTTATGTATTTAGAGACTTATAGAATAGGAATATGATCTTTAATATTATATTATCTAAGACTTGTGTTGCCAGTTATTTTACTAATTTATGGCTTAATGAATTTGTCATTTCTTATCGATGCAACTAAAATATCCTATTGTTTAAAAATATATCACCTCTGAAGGTATAACTGGTAATAGTATACATGTAAAGATTGTATGCTACTACTAGGGTACCCTTAGGACTTGACAGATGGAACCATAGTGGGTTTAGGATGTGCCATGTAAGACTCGAACCCACCACCTAAAACTAACCTAACCTATAACCTTATAGTTTTTTTTCCCCTTGTAATATACAAACCTACCTTTATAGGGTTTTGATCTTGGCTTGCCCAACCTCATTGACCCGATAATGTTGAGCAATGCCTCTTCCATTAACCTTTTAAGATATTATGATGTGTTTTTTTCTTGTATTTATCAAAAAAGCTAAGCAACACTTCTTCCATTATATGAAAAAATATACATTTTTTTCATTAATTCGTTACCCAATTTTTTCATATAATTTTTGTAAATAAAAATATGATTAAATAGATATAAATCGATAAAATTAATGAAGATATTAAAAAATTGCTAGAAAATTGATGTAGAAGGAACAAAATTGATATTGGTAATAATACTTCGAGTAGAAAGGTTTATATCGAGCACTAAAAGGTAAAACACACAACTTGATAATAGAATTCGGTTAATGAAACCATCTTTATCACACGAGATTTAAAACTAAGATAATATACGAGTCTTGGAGTAATAAAACTAGAAAAGATTTAGGAGACATGATTTTTCGGATTTTACCTAAGTTTATTTTGAGGTTGTTTTCACTATTCATTTTTTCCTTTGTAAATCCATGACGTATAGAAAATTTAATGATGTCATGAAATGGTTTCTTAATAGATGTTGACAATAGAAACTATCCTTGAAATAGATTACCAGCTTTCGTATGAAATAACATTAATAAATAGCAGTTAATAGATAGAGTTTGGTGGGAGAGCTATTGTTGTGGAAAATGGATGATGGGAGTCTAAAGTAAGTGCTATGCATTTCAATTTTGTTCTTAGAGAGAGAAGGGGTGGTCTGGTTTAGAGAGAGTTGAGACCTGAGACTTGAGACTTGAGAGAGGTTAAAGATGACGAACAAATTTTCACTTAGATATGAACAATGGGGTTTTCTTTTTTAATTGAAATTTAAAATTTACTTTATTATTTTTTTTAAGTTATATTTAATTTAGTAGGTCGAGAGTGACCTGAACTCACCTTGAAACCTTATAGGGTCAAAATATTGTCTCTTGAATCCAACTCCCGAACGATGGGGTCAAAACCTATGGGTTCAAAACCTAAAGGTTTTTAGTAGGCCGGATGGGTCAAGTATCCTATAACCCCGCTTGGTTGCATCCTTAGTTGGTCAACTAATCTATACTTGGTTGTACTGACCTCGAGTGATTAGAAGGGATATACCAAGTAACCTTGGGTCAGGACTTGTTTAGTCATGACATTTGGTAGTCGGTATCCTAAACCAAGAGAATAAGTGTCTTTCCATGAATCTGGATTGATTATAGTAGGTTGGGTGGAGGCTGGCATAGATAGGTGAACTTTGGTTGGGCCCATCTGGTCATGTTATTCGGCGGTTGGTATTTTGAACCAAGGGAATCGGTGTCTCCACACGACTTTGGACCGACCACAGTAGGTTGGGCTTAGGTTAAAGGGCTGACTTGGATAGGTTGAATTGAGCCCGTGATCTATATTTGACCCTTAACTCTTACCCTACCCTCCAATGTAAACCCTAGGATTTTTCAACAATTTGTAAGTTCAAAACCTAGAACTGGAAGTTAATCGGAAACCTAAGTCAACCAAAACCCATGCCAAAACCTAGAGTTTAAATTCGATAATCCCATGCTCCTAAACCCTAGACAAGAAATTAAGTTAATAGCTTATAATAGTTAGTAATAATATAGGAAGTATAAAAATATAAGATTCGTCAGTTTCTAGTGTATTTCAGATCCAAACGGGATCAGTTTTCGAAAACCAAGCTCGGAATACCGGACAGTAAAAAATTTCATTTATACCTTAGACTCGTAATTATATAAGGAATCCAAAAATATTAGTTTCGTAATTTTCTGGTAGCTAAAAATTACAGATATCGTATTTATCGCGTATTTTTACTACCGATAACTTGTTAGTCTTCTATAATATTTATTGTACTTCTCTACTATTCATTACTATTCCCCTATCTTTACTTTTCCTTACTACCTATACACCTATTTTCTTGTTTTTACTTTTTCAGTACATCTTATATCAAATCATATCTTACATATTAATTATTTTCTTACAAAATACAAATAAAATCAATTCTCTCTCTCCCTTATCTCCCAAAAACTGGCGCATACCCTCCCCTTCTCCCTCTCAATTTAGTTCTTTTCAATTTATTTTATTACCCTTAATTTCTCTCCATTTTCAACTATAAATACTCCATCTCCATCCACTTCTTTCACACCTTCATTTCATATAATAAAACTCTCTTAAAATCTCTCCTCAAACTCTCTCCACAAAATTCTTCACTATGAAAACTCTCTTTAACCAATTTCTCACAAATATCCTTCTCTAAAACAAACTATTATCACATATCACTAACCATATAATACCCCATTCATCTACCATCTTCATACTACACAAATACCTTAGGTAAACTTCTTCTAACCATTTAGTTTACCCATGTTATGTAACTGAGCATGACCATGGTGTTGGTAAAAGCAACAACATGTTCATGTTTTGTTCTTGCACATAAAGTTCCAATTTTATTATCTTGTTATAGTGCTTCTATATATGTTGTTATTAATGATGTTATTGTTGTTATTATGTTTCTAATCTAACACCATATATGTATTATTAAGTATATGTATATCGATATATTTTTACAGCCTAATGCTCACTAACATTCTCTAACTTGCTTTTGCTATTATTGCTCTTATTACTACTTTTCTTTTTCTTTTTCTTTTTTTGGGACGAAGTCTAGGGATGCCTTGATGAAGCTGAGGCTTCTAATACTTGATCTAGTTACTTTATGAAGCTAAGGCTCCCCATGCTTGACTGAGATACTTTGATGAAGCTATGGTTCCCAATACTTGATATTATTATCTTTTTATTATTATTTTGCTCTGTAACGCCTTAATCTAAAGGCGTTATCGGTTCGTCACGTGTC
The DNA here is from genome assembly GCA_024138025.1 of Combretum micranthum. Classification (NCBI taxonomy): domain Eukaryota; kingdom Viridiplantae; phylum Streptophyta; class Magnoliopsida; order Myrtales; family Combretaceae; genus Combretum; species Combretum micranthum. The sequence goes on along the minus strand of JAMXBD010000424.1, from coordinate 993,065 downwards.
CTTACTAGAATCAACATGCTAAAGATATAGATTTCTAAAACCATAAATATGTATTTCAAATATCACCAATCACTCACATAAAGGGTAACTTTTAAACTTTCTTCATATCAAAATAATTGTCCTCATCATCAACTAGCATAACTAAAAATCTAATCTAAAATAGAAATAAGAAATTCTTACATATAAATGTCTCCAAAAGAAAGCTAACTAAATCATCATATGTTTCTTCTTCTCAAATTACTAATAACTGATTTCAATTATCAGCAGGATGGTCATAACTGCTATCGTTCTCCCCATCATCGATGAATACGTCACGACTAAGAAGACCGCGTTATGGACGAGTGAATTTTCTCTCTAAATTTCATTACCTTACTTGTGCTTGTAAATAGTTGCACTAGATTTATAGGTACAAGATAAAATGTACATGTATAGGGTATGGGTTTATATGTATATGCATTTATGTATGTGTGATAATGGATGCTAAGCATGTCGAAATCCACAAATGATTGTTTAAGTATATCGTTAATATTACATGTTACTTATGTGTGTATGATGATTGTTTGATTACCTTTAAGTTTACCATAATTATACTCGACCTTGATATAAATTAAATGGACACGCATTACATCTGTCGAGTCACATCATAAGGATTGCTAGTCCTATGCGATGAATCAGAAGGGCCAGATGTTAAGCCCATTCTTAGGGAATTAAGGCGTACTGAGGATACATCCCAAGGATGAGCCGTACCGATCGATTGCTGAGGGCAGAGTACTCGAGGACTAGTAGTGAAGATGGTAAGGATCTTCATACCTAAATTTCCCTAACCTTCAATACGGAGGGGTAAATCCATTCTATATATGGTTTACGGATAACCATATGTATTTGTGTAATCATGTGATTGTAGCATAACATGTATAGCATATGCATGAAAATTAGTAAACTTGTTTGAAATCACGATGCGAAAAAAAAAAAAAAAAATATCTCTCTAAGCTTTTGTATGCTTACACTCCCATAGGCTTTTGTGGAAACATGTATGTTTGCGGTTACTTTCAAAGATCAGAATATCAAGGAAATCGTGGCGAACCTTTGAAAGCTCTGCGGAAAGAATAGAAACATAGAATGGATTTATTTTCATGAAATTTCTTTATGTGTCATATATGATATGTTAATATTTTAGAGATTACTAGAAATGTTTTTTGTAGTCCTGAAAACATTAATGGGGGTATGCCTCTAATAATTGTAATTGACCTTATCAATGTTTAATATTAAGTATTCCTCTATCTTGTTATTCAATTGTTATCAAAGTAAATTGCATTACTCGATGTGCTCCTTCTTATGTGTTGTACACCTTTTGTATGATATAAAAGTCTTTGTGTGACTAAGAAAGCATTCTGGGCTTTAATATTATGTTCGAGAGTTCGACAGATTATCACATTTTGGGTACCTCTCGGGGTGTGACAGTTTGGGGGAGAGGGAAGGAGAGGGAGAGGGAGAGGGAGAGAGATTTGATAAATTTGATTAAGAAAAGTAAAATAATAAAATATATTAAAAGATTTATGGGAAAAGAAAACATAAGAGAGAGGTTATGTAAGGTGTAAAAGTAGATATAAAAAAAAATATAGTAGAGTGAATAGTAAATAAATAGTAATGAATAATTAACAAGACAATTAAATAACCGATACAGATAAAAATACGCTTATAAAAGCTATATTTGATGTTTTTATGGCCCAATAAAATTATATATGATATTTTATGAATATTTTAATATATTAGTAGTCTAGTTTGTTTGTCAGAATATTTTTCCTTATTTTGCATGTCTAGGATTGGATATAGAAACTGTTATCGTAAAGACTTGAAATGATTAATGTTTTGCCTAAACTAATCCTTTTAGGGTATATACTATATATCTTATTCATAATTTAAGTTTATCTTATCTTTCTAATTTATTCGATATTTTAGGATTCTAGAAATTGTCTGATCAAATATAGGGTTTCTAAGGTTCAATGTTGGCTTAATTTAACTTTAAGGTTTCAACTTGATTCTAGCTCTAAGACTTACTTATAGCTATTGTAAAATCTAAGGTTTTAAATCCTTGGTCTGTTATACTAATAAGAAAAAAAATATAATATTATTTTCCAAACAAAGATTAACCGAATGATAACAATAATACTTGTACTAACTAGAAAAAAAAAAAAGAAAAAGGAAAAAGTTGAATACTATAAGTTGAAGGCAGGAGTTACCCAGAGAATGGATTTTTTTTTCTCCTTACGTGATTAAATTATTTAATTTTTTTTTATTTTCTTCTCACATTATGCTTTCTATCTTTGGTTCTTTCTCAGATGAAGAATCTACTTATCTACACTAACAAATTATAAAATTTGAAATTAGTTGGCTAGTATTTAGTGCTTCTCCCTCATCCATTGTCAACCTTTCTCAATTTACCAAGTTATATTTTCTTCCAAACTTCATATATATTTTCAAAATTGTTGATTAGTACATATGAATCTTTTAAACTTTAATAAGTGGAGGACCTCTATCCTTAGATAGAATAATTTATTGAAGTTCAAGATATCTTAAGCTTACCATGGCTTCTATGCCTCAACAACCTCACTGTGGATATCTAGGTTGGTCCTTTTGGTATGATAAAATAATATGTTATGAATAACCATAATTCCTTAATGGTGCGCTATTTCTAACTTAGTTTTAAATGATTAATTCCCATTATCTCGTTTCTATGATCTGATCAACACTAGGAAAGTGTACCTATCGCTTATAGTATAGAAACGAAATATAGAGTTGTATTCCTCAGGCTCGTTGACAAGTACTATTACTCTCCCTATTGATTATTATTTAGCAAATTAATTCAACTCGGCAATCAAAATTATAAACTAGCTAATCTTAACTACAGTAATGTTAACTACAATAATTAACGAAATTAGATTAACTTAACAATTAACAACACGACAGACTTGTTTCACCAATAAATTAACATGTAATACATCTTCGTTATTTGTTATGCCCTTATTAACTGTGGGATTCCATTAGTTAGATCAATATCTCTCTCGAGTCCATTAAACCTTAATGTTAGCCTTGTCTACTGGAATCTCTTCCTAGTTAAGAGTCGGCTAAGATTGCATTACAAACATGATCCCAAGTTAATTTCAAATTACATGCAGAAGATTTCACAACTCTATCTTTAGGCATCATGAGCAACCTTTCTCTATAGCTTAGATCTATTCCAATGGTAGATTTCTCAATTGCATCCCATAGAAATTGATCTAATCTTAGGTTGTGCACTACCTAGAATTAGCATACTCCAATGAACTAAAGAGATTAGTGAATTCTATAAAAATTTAACATTTATTCCATGTATGTACATGCTAAAACATGGCTATTATGCAAGAACACAACATAGTATAATAGTAAGAAATTAGAAGATAGAATGTAGAAAACAACCCTGAAAGACAGATTCAATTGAAGATCTTTTACAAAGATGTTCCAAAACATTTGAATAATACACTTCTTTTTCAATAAATGAGTTACTCTCCTTTAGATTACAAGAGTTACATATACAAATGATGATGAATGAATGAATGAGCATGATCATCTTTTTGAATTGTTGATTCACTGATGTTTTGTAATGTTTCAACAAAATATTTATATGAATCCTCTATTGGTTGCATCTGATGGGTGAAAGTGTGCATCAATTAGCCTTGTCTCCTTTCAAAAGGGTGTTTAGATCTGAATTGGTGCCAAAATAAACAAAATATAACCGTGGCTGTTATTGTCACGTCCTAAAAGGTACTCTAAACGTGACAATCCGCCACACTTAATATTAAGACTTAAGTATGACAACCTTAGTCATCCTAAAAGTCTCAATATTGGGTGTAAGGCATACTTTCATGATCATAGCGAACAAAACTTTGGATTAAGCCATTTAAGTAGTTATACATAATAATAATTAAGAAAGTAAATCATAATAGTAAAATCAAGATTCTTAAAAGATATATAAGGAGTCTTACAAACTTTAAGGGGTATTCCCCTATGAAACAACTAATTCTATCAAAGTTCGTTACATTTTTTAATTTCTACTAGGAAATCTATCACTACTTCTAATTCTTGAATTCTAACAAAAAAACTCTTGGCTCCAAAAGGTATTACTTGGGCGAAGTATCCCTTGGGCTTCAACCAAAGATATGAGTACTGCAAGAGATAGCTAAGAAGGTATAAGCTACATGCTTAGTGAGAATTATTTCCAGAGTTAAACACCCAACAACCAATAATGAAAACAAGTTTATTCAAACAACCATATGAGATGCACAAGCAAGTAAGCAAATAATACATATGATTTTCCAGGAATCATATGTTGAATGGATTTACCCGTCCATTCGGGGTTTGAGGTTACGGATTAAATAGACCGATTTTTATAAATATAATTCCTTTGTAGTTTTGTTTAAGCCACTACCAGCTGTAAAACATATTTTATTCGGGTATTTTATTCATCGTAATTTAACCCGAGCGAACCTTCTCCATTTTATAGATGTTACGAGCTTTACGAGCCTCCTTACTATGCCTTTGTTCCACAAACGGTATAGTAATAAATGTAATGAACTTACCCAATGATATGCATGAATCAATTTAATTATATATTCATGGCATGATTAAATATTTTATGGGTGACCCTAGAATTCGTAGACAGTCATTCCTATACTAGATCAAACATTCATTATGAGCAGTTCTTGCTCGATATAATTAAAGGTAATTTCAACTATACAAATAAAGCAGTAATCCCCCTAATCTTATGTAACCTAATTTTAACAAATACTAAAAATGTAATATATTATCATATTGAATAATTGGAACAAGTAGTAAAAATCATTCCAAATTTTCCTTGATTTGAAAATGTTAAAGTGTGAATGAAATTGATTATAATTACAAAATTAGAATCTCTACCAATAATTTTTTTTTCGAAATACCAACTGTAACTTCTATGATCTCAAATAATTTATAAACAACGATAAACTAATTGTTAATATAAATTCCTGAGTTCTTTTTCCTTAAGCTCAATACTTAGAAAATAAATCTACACTTGTTAAATAATGAAATAATAGTGTTCAAACTATTTTCAATCTGTTAATAATATTAAGTAGCACTAGATAAAAATATGTTGTTATTAACAAATTAGTATAAATAACTCCTATTCAGTAAAACATAATATTTGGTAAAATGACCAATAGTCCAACAAGAAATCATAGTTAACTTAATTTTAAATCACAATAACGACGATTAATTTTTAGAACCTACAAGTTATAAAATTATAGACTAAAATAAATCACTAGAATTACAAAAGATATGATAAGATAAAAAATAGATTGATATCTAAGAATCTAGATCTTAAATAAATATTTAAATTTCACTAATATTCTAATTAAAAGACTTAGAGATTTTAGAAATTAAAATATCGAGTTGCCAATATAATATTCAATAATTGTCATAACTAGAAAATGAACAAATTAGCGAATGTGAAACTAATATCAAATATATGATTCAACAAAAATCTTAGAATAGATCTATGAATTATAATAAACTCATTTCTAGTTTGAAAAACCCAAATAAAATTTTTTTTGACCTTAATAGATACCAAAAACGAGATTTCGTATCTTCAATTGATAATTCAAGATATAATTAGAAGTAGCTCTAAATTTCAAAACCAATAAGATATAGTCTAATAACAAAACTATCGTGTAAAACAATAATCCAAAGATGAATTACTGAGGTTATAAATATATAATAGATACCAATACCGATTAATAATTACCAATCTAGATCTAAAAATAAAAATTTCAAACCGCTGTTATACTTGTTAGGAAATTCGAATTCATTAGGACTTGGTTTCTAATTTAATTTATTAAACTTAAAAAATTTAATCGTGTAAGTTAAAATACGAAAAATAATTAATCGTATAAACTTTAAACTAAAAATTTACGTATAAACAACCTCGAATTTTGTAGTAACTTAGGAAAATTCTATTTCGATATAACTCTTATTTAACCAATATAAACATGCGTAATAAACTAATAATTTGTTAAAACATTCTAATCAATCAATAAACAAATAATAAAAAAAAGAAAACCGCGCAGAATTTGAATCCGCTGGACTTGCATCACGAGCAGGAGAAGATCACGTGAAGACGTGGAGTCGGCTACAAAAAAAATTTTCCCACGCACATAGCAAAGTCTTCACATACAGTAGGGGACAGGCAGCAAATGGATTTTATGGATGCAGAGTTTTCACACAAAAAACAGAGGATATAGTGCAGAATTTTCCACACAAGAAGCAGAGGACCGGTACAAGTTGGAATTCTCAGCTGCAGTCAAGTTGATTCACGTCCAGCAATTTGTGTAATTCAAACACATATATTCCACTTGAAAATGACTATTCAACCAACCCATAAACCACACATATAATCCTCATTAAATAAAAGGAATTACATCACAAGTTCAAGAGGAAAACAGCTGCAAATTTGCTTCAAACTTCTGTGGACAGCAGCACCTACACAACCCAATTTCAGCTTCGATTTTGAAAAAATTCATAGACCTTGCTTGAGTTGTTTGTTTTTTTTTTACTAAATGAGCACCAATTAAAATCCTCTAATTGTACACCTCAAACACTAATTATTGGCTAGAAAATAACAAGAGAAATCTGATTAAAAATCCATGTAAACTAAGGTGGAAACAACAACAAAACTAAGTAGAAACTTGAATTTTTGCCTCTGTTTTACGTGATTTTGGACCATTTTTGTGCAACTTGAGCTCTAAATTTACACATATAAGTGACCTTAATTAACTAACAAACAAATAAAATTAATGCCCCTTAAAATCAGCCACAAATCTTGTACAAAATATAACAAAAATCGTCATCCAAAACAGCCAAATTTGTATTTTAAAATCCCAGCTGCAATTTGCAAGTTTTTCAATCCCAAAGCACCCTCTTTAGCCTCCTAACTTTAGCATAACCTTAGTACATATATAAAGCCTTAAGTTTGACACAAATTAGCTCATAATCCTGACAAAAACAAGTTGAAATCCTAGCTACAAAAGGAGATACGAATCAGCCACTTCATTCACCATTTTCCCCACTTAGACCACCTTTAAGGAAAAACATAACCTTTGTTTTACTTCCTATATCCTATCCAAGCATCAACCATATCCAAAACATCCATCTCCTCTTCCAAACAACATCATAAACCAAGTTAAATAGCCTTTCATATGCCATAAATCCAAGTTGGAATCTAGGCTCAACAAGGTAAGAAAATAAAATAAATATATATGCTAGTTAGCTAGATTAATTTTTCCTTAGTTATTCGCCTTCTTACCTTATCTTTATAACATTATTTTCATCAACAATGAGGAGCTAAATTCATTCTAGCATCCAACCAAGGTAAGGATCATATTAAGTTCAAGTGTTCATTATGTTTGATCTCTAGAAATTGACTTATAAATTTATTAAAATTGATCTAATAGTATATTGATGATATTTAGGATATAAATACATCAACTTGAAGATTTTTAAGTGTAAAATTCGAATCTAGAAAGGAAAAACCAAAACCATATATAAACTACAACAAAACTAAGTTGAACTTTAGATAACTCATGTAAATGACTAGGAAGATTGAATAAACTGTATTGGTGTGATTTTTATAAGCTAAAAAAGACCTCACCAATGGAAAGAACACGAAAAATACTATGAAATTGACTACTTATTTGTTAAAAACGGATAAGAAACGAATTAGATATTGCAAAAAAAAAAATTTGGATTACTATTGCGGATTTGTAAGAATAGAGCGGACTGTTCTTGCCTTTTTCGTCCCTTTAATGACCTTGTTTAATGAAAACAACCCTATCAATGGAATTTAATCGGAAAATACTATGAAAATGACTATTTATTCATAAAAAACGGACTAGAAATGAGTTAGATATCATCAAAACAAGTTTTGACTAAAATTATTATGACTCACTTGAAACCTATGCATGTGTTTCATAAATTTAAAAATTGTACAAGTCTCTTTTCTTGAAGATAATCCTACTACTAGAAAGTACTCAAAGAGTACTATCAAATCAACTATTTATAAAACAAAATCGAATTTAAAATGAATAAGAAATCGTAAACTAGAAAATCACTCAGTTTTCACTCTTAATAAACCAATATTAATGTTACTGTTATTCCTATTGATATAATTATGATTATTACCATTATTATTACTATTGAATATAGTATTCCGTATTATTGATATTTTCATCAAGAGTCATTAGAATTATTAACACTGTTATTATTTGCGTTAAGGTCACTATACTTATATTATCATCAATTCTATTATTATTTGTTGCTAATATTATTATTGACTAATAGTATGAAACTTGTTGTTATTATACTTGTATTTATTACTAATATTGATATTAACATTTCAAAACTAATATTACTAATAATATCATAATTGTTAAATTTAGTTTGTTTTTCAATAAAAATGAAATTGAAGTATAATAAAAATTGGATATATCTAAACTCCATAAACATACAATTTTATTAAAATAATTTTTGAAAGATATACATATTAGGACATACCCTTAAATAAATAAAAATACTAATTTAAGAGACAGATAAGGTTGATAGGCAAAGAATTAATAAATAAAAATCTTCTACTAAAAGTAGTAGGACTTAAGGAAAAGACAAACCCCTTAAATAAAAATATAGATAGCAAGTAAGATCAAGAGACACAAAATATAGATAAATATTCTTTACAATAGGGGTTAAAACCTTAAAAGCTTCATACAAATAATAAAAACCGTATCAAATACCGATACAGAATAATTAGGCACCTATAAGGATTCAATTAAATTATTTAAGATGCAATAATTAATATAACGGGCTTAGTCTAATATCCACGATTAGGATCAGCGCCTTTAATTCTAGGAAGACTTTTCTTACATAAATAATCTAATAATGAATCTGTGTTATTTCCTTCCATAGGAAAAACAGATCAATTCCCAGACTTCTGGTAGCTTATACAACAATTTAGCGAGGACCACAGGTGAGTTACTTGACTTTATCACATTGTTTGTGCTTGTAATATAGTTGCATTTAGAATAATATATACTCAATTGATATGCACGCGGGATTGGGGGTAATGCATGATGCGTGGTGTATGATTGAATGACAAATTATCATAATATAAGCAATAATTCTATTGTATGATAAATATTGTATGAAGCATGTTGATGATTGTTTGTAAATAATATGATCGCCTTAAACTTGATTAACAACTACTGGTACTATAAATGAAATGGACATGTGAAATAATCTAAATTATTCAATAACTAAAAATTTGCATGTGAATACAATATTAGTACTAGATATTAAGTTTGAAGTAGTTTCGATTAATGAAATTGAATGTATAGAAATATGTTTGATATATTATGTTTATTAATGTAAATTATTGATGTAAGTGCTTATGTGTAATGAAATTAGTGTTATTGTTTTATATATATTAATGTGTGTATAGTATAATTAATATTTGGGTCTTTTATGCATTAATATGTTTGTGTTATATTAAATTTATAAAATCAACTTTTGAATTGTCTAAGGAATTGTTGACAGAAATTTTACAAAATTAAGCCTATTTTTCATGCCTATATTACACCCAAAATGAGTTCCAAATTAAACCAAATTCAACCCAAAGTCTTATATGCCTCAAAATCAAACTTAAGATATTAATGAGTCAAAAATTTGCTTAATTAAGGCCTCTTTTGGTAGCCCTCCATTTCCATACGAATTTCCCTCTTCTTTCTTTCCTTTTCTCTTTTTCTTTCCTTCAAACTGCGAGCCCTAAAACTAAAGACTATACCAAGCTCATGGAATCAAAAATCTCTAAGCTAAGGTTACTCATGTTTAATACAAGTATAGACTTTTGTTTTATTTCCTTTCTTGTGGTATATAAGTCAAAATCTATGGTAGAATGAGTTTAATGTCTTTGAGTTGTATGGTTCATTCATGATATATGTTGGATTGTGTTTTATTATTGTGTGAACTTGTTTATGTGTTATAGTAGTTAAAGCAGTGCTGGTGAGGTGTAATGTTGATTTGAGTAGTTGAAGTTGAGGTTGAGTGGGATAGGATGTGATGTGATTGCAGTGTTTCAATGTGTTGTTTTAATGTTCAAAGTTGCTAGGATTGATTATTGTGGATAGAAGATAGTATATGAAGCTAAATTAAACTTGAAGTAGGATTAAAGTGTTGTAGGTTAGGAATTTGCAAAGTGCAAAACAGGGGAATAAAATCTTTTTCGAATAGGTGTTTTTGAATGTACGCCGCATTTGGTACTTCAACGCCCACTGGTGTATATGAAAACCCCATAATTTTACCAACCTAAATAGAAATGTGATAATTAAATTACTATGAAAATGTAGGCAATTTTTAATCTTATTTTAAATTTAACTTTTAATTGAATTTAGGTAGTTTAATCAATTGATTTTCATAAACCATAGACTATAAAGTAGATAATTTAATTTGTAAATGGACTTAATTGAAACTAGGAATTCCAATACCACAAATACCCACTTCAACTTATCAAATTACTTCAATTTTCTTTTTCTAACATACCAAGCTATTCAATTCCTTTCAATTATCGACTTGAAACCGATTTCTCAAGTTGAATTATCTAAATTCCTAATTCAATAAAATTAAACTTTCTAAATTTAGATTAGACTCGAGTCAATAACCAACTAACTATATACCTAAGGTTATAAATATCAAGTGTAGTACGACGATTAATTTTTAGGGTCTATTAGATAGTAAATGATAGTTTTGAAGATGAATCGCTAGGATTGAAATATGCAATAAAAAAAAACTGATTAATATCTACTAAACTAGAAACTTGAATAAAAGTTCTGAATACATAATCATATTTTGAGCACAATACTCTAATTTGACCTATTTGGACTAGAAACCCTAATCGGCATAAGTGAAAATTTGATAATTTAACATAATTAGGAATAATAAATAATTTTGAAAATAAAGACTTTAATGTCATAAATACCTAATTTAACCCATTAAGCAACATCGATTACCTATTTCAAGAAATTCAAATTAATTGATCCTTTTCAATTATCAATTGAACTTTATTGGTCAAGTTTAATAATCTAAAACCCTAAATATCCAATTTAGACATTTTTGCCTAAATTCCAACTCCTTAAATCTTAGAAATTTAAAACTAAATATTTTCATTCAAATCTAAACCCCTAAAACCCTAAAGTCAAGTGAGCTATTAATTTTCCTTTAATTAGATTTCCTAAAATTAATTTCTAATGCCAATTAGTTAATTTTATTTCTTACTTCTTAATTTCCATTCTAAATGCCTAAGCCCATAACCTAAAACCCTAATCCATCATCTAAAACCTTAAGCCCAATAACTTAAATTCAAAGCCCATTAGCATAAATCAAGCCCATTACACCATACTCTTACCATACACACCCACACATTCAATTAAAACCCTAGAGCCTAGAAAAATCTAACATGTAAAAAGACTAAATTGACCTTAGCCAATTCTTGAAGTTTCTTTCTTAGGAAAAGACCAAAATACCCCTTAAATATCTACACAAGAAAATATCTTCCAATCCTAGAGAGTTCTAATGCACATAAAAAGACCAAAATGCCCTCAATTAATCAAGCAAAATAACCAAAAAGCCTAAACCTAATGGAAATTACAAACCTAAAATATTATAAATATACCCATTTAGAAAACCCTAATCCCCTACTTCTTCTACAACCCCCAACCCCTAAAATCTCTCAAGAAACCACTCTAAAAATACCCATAAAAATCCTACAAGAATTCTACAACAATTCATCTTTAAGTTTAGTATCCAATAGGCAATGAAATTCATGATTTCTCTACCATCCAATCACTCAATTTCTTCCCCAAATCCAATCTCTTAAACCAATTTCTAGATGATTTTGAAGGCTAAAAGAAGGGTTAAGCTAGGGAAATAAGCTTGAAGAAGCTTCATCAACTTTTGAATTGTAGAAGTAGTAATAGAGGCAACCATTTGGTTGATTTCGCTAAACCAAGTAAGTATTATAATTTTTATTTCATTATGTTGATGACATTTTGATTTATGTAAATCACTAAAAATAAACTTGGATTCAAGTATTAAATAATATAAATATATACAAACTTGAAAACCGAAATATGCACATGTATATGTATGTATGCTAGAAAATTGAGTATTTGAAATTATTATATGTATGTTATATGTTGAATTGATATGTTTTATTAATGAAGTTATCAAATAAATATATGAATATACTAAAAGTAATTTCTGTGAAATATATAAGCATATATGTTTGTGTTGATATGTTGAAATTTTGGGAAAATTTGTATTATTGATAATGACTTGAGTTATGATTTATGATTCAAGTTGTAGAATATAAATTAAAGTATATAGTAGACAATAAAACATAGAATAAACATGTTTTAGATGAATTCAATATGCTTAAAGATCAATTTATATGCATATATATTAAATATGGACAACTTTGCTTATCAAATTTAGATAAAATACTAAATGAATTTATTTTTGGATGAAATTTGTAAAAATGATATTTTAACATGTATATATACAAAATGTAAATTTTCGTGATTTTTGAAACACATTTACTATTTTAAAAAATTAAATTACAAAATAGAAAACAAGGCAAAACGTGTTTCGACCAGCAGTGGTGGCGTGAGTTCATATGGCCGAACCGGTGACTTTTTCTCCTTCTTTTTCAGTGAAACTACAATTTTTGAAATATCAATAAATCTAATTTAACATGGTACAAAGAACTGGACAAAAGCCGGTCGAGTTGATGGTCAAATTCGATCGAACGATTGGTCGTCGCTGCTTATGCCCTGCTCTGGATAGTTTTGAATTAATTAAAATTAAACCATAATTAACTAATTAATTTAGGCCGAATGACCTTATAAACATATAAATATGTGTTAGGAAGTTTACATAAAAATTTAAACTTAAGAACCCATGTTTAAGATAATAAACCGATTTATTAAAGTTAAGATGCATACTAGTTTTCTATAGGAAATGAAATGAGGCAATTTAAGGTAAATTAATTCTAATAAAATGAATATGAAATAAATGTAAATAATTTTTTTCATGTTAAATTATGAATTTTAAGTAAATAAGTAATTATTTTTATTTTATGAATTTATTTAGTAAAGTAAGTATAAATATAACATCACAAGATAGTACAAACATAATAGAAAACTAGTTTAGATTCTTTAGCCCATTTAGATGTAAAAATAAATTGTAAATGACATAAATAGAATAATTATATTTTAATAAGTTGTTTACTTAATAAAAGTTTGATAGATTGATAACAGGACATATTATAGAATTTATCATTTTAAATGACATAATTACCATTTAGTAAACTTGACTAGTTAATTATTCAACTTGATTAGATAAAATTATATAGATTTATTAACTAATATAAGCTTAGTAAATTCTGCAGCAGAAACCAACAATTTATACTTAGCTATTAATTAATGAATACCTATATGATCATATTACCTTGAAATTGGCTTCGATTAATATGTTAAGTTAAATCTTAAATGATAAGGAGTACGTACTTTCTAAATATGATAGACACAAATAATAAGAGGAGTATGTTGTTTCAAATGTATATATTTACTAGAAAACTTAAGTAGTTAATACGAGTTTGATATAGTTGATAATTGATTCAAATGCTTATATGAATTAATCTTTGAAGCAGATATTTGTTAAGAGTCTGAATTTTGCTTTATCTCTATCTTCTGATTGTTCAGAGCACAGATTTTGTATCAGGTACGCAGTAACTTATGTGTTGCTTGCTAGGATAGGCATCATAAATCAATTAATATTTAAAGATTCCTTAATAATTGCTTGGTGCTTGTGCGTGGCCGTTTTTGAGACTTGGCCCGAGGGGCGGCAACCTTGTTAAGCAATGCCAGCACGGTAGTTAGGCGTTTAAGCCACCCCCCATCATTGACATTGGACAAATGATGGTTATCAGTGGCTCGACGGGTAGCTGATGGGAGAGACGGTATCGGGGTAACGTTTATTCATATTGGAAAGAAGTTGTATTAAGCAGTTTAATATATGAGCTCTGTTACTCTACTTAATTACAATGGACTAATATGGATAGAGATGTGTAACAGCTGTAGCCCCCTAGATGAAGCTATTTACTAGATGATCCTATAGGGATATAGGTATTCGAACTGCCTATATCAACTCCTTAAGCAGTTGCTGCTACTCAAGACCCCCAGGTTCTCAGCGTGTTGCCGGAGTGTGAGTGTTCCACTATTGTTTGTCGCACTTTAATTTAAAGATATAAACTATTGGTTGTTGCATTGCATATAGAATAGGCGTGTGTGCCCATCTTGTGTGTGCTTGTGTTGCTGTCGTACTGAGATTCGTCTCATTCTTTCTTTTTCAGGTAATGATCCGGATGCTTGTGATTACCGGGTATGGGACAACTCTAAAGGATCTTGTTAACAAGTTGAGTGCCTAGGAACATTAAACTGTTTATGTATTAGCAAAAGTTATTGATAATCTTTTTAAACTTATGATTTGATGAGGGCATATCTATGAGCGCATGGTTGTATCTTGAGATACTAGACACTGTGTACTTTGAGATACCTGATGGTAAGATATTTATTTATAAACGTTTGTCTACTCACAAAAATAGCCTATTTGAAAATCATTTTGAGAAATTTACTTTATTATATGTAATGGTCTACTCAAGAAAGTAGCATATTTAGAAATCATTTTAGAGATATGTATTTCTTTTTCGCTGCAACTCTAGTCATTTTCAAAATCTAATTTAAGAATTTCAGAATCTAAAATTTGTTTAGTAACGATCACGATAAAATTGTAGATTATGCCAGCCTTAACGTATAATGCGTAAGTGTTACATGGCAGCTGGCACGCCTTGAAAAATTCGGGGCATGACAGTATAGGATGTTGAATGTGATAAGAATGATTTTTTTAAAGCCGCTTCGAACGCTGCTGGTTTTACAAGAAAACTTTGCTGGTGTTTATTTTTCAAAGTGTACCCCGGCCATTAGGGATTCAACACCGCCGATGTATGGGCTGTGTTGGATACGAACAGAATCAAAATATTTAATGTCGGGTGCAACGCTGTCAGCATATATTTCCTACGCTGCTATGGTTTATTCAAATTTTGCCTGTGTAGAAAGGCCACGTATCCCCTGAGTTTTTCAAATTCAAAATTCTTCAATTTTCAATTTTACTTCATATATGACCTTCTAATGAATATACAAGCTAAATAAACATGTTTTATGTATGAATTAGATGTTAAACCTATATGCTAAGCTTATTGAATCTCCTTGTATAGTTAACTAGGATTGTGATATATATTATATATATATGTGTGTGTGTGTGTGTGTGTGTGTGAATTCTACATTCGATTATTGATTGTTTTGATATTCTTATTTCAGTTAAAGGTTCTTCAGTTATTTCCTCTCCGAGTGAATATAATAATATACTACCGGGTTCAGGTATGCAATACCTTGTTGTTATGTGCTAGGACTAGCATTCTTAAATTGATTTAATTCAATTCTGAAATAGCCATGAATTTCCTAATTTATATTCTAATGTGTTATTGAGATGACATATGATTTTGAATGAGATATATATATATATATATAATATGCATGTGTAATATAATTAGTGTATGTGTTAAATATGTGCTATTTTGTATGTGTGTAGTATAATGAAATTAATATTATTGTATTATATGTATTAATGTATGTATAGTGTAATGAATAAGTGTGTCTTTTGTAAATTAATATGTATGTGTTATGTTTAGAATTTAATAAAATAAATTGTGAATTGTGTAAGAATTGATGGCAGAGTTTTTACAAAATTAAAAGCCTACTTTTTAAGCTCAAATCAAACTCAAATGCATACCAAATTTAACCAAATTAACCTTAGGTTAAATATACCCTAAAGTCAAACTTTGGATTAGTATTGACTTCATTGTGGACTAATTATGGACTCTTTTGGCAGCCCTATTCACATCATACGAATTTTTCTTTTCTTTTCTTTCTTTCTTCCTTCCATCTCAAAACCTTAAGCCCTAAGCTAAAATCAATTATAAGCTTTTGGATTCAAACATCACTCCAAGCCAAAGCTTAATCATGTAAGTTAAATGCAAGCCTAATCTCTTTATTTTATGTTCTTTCTTGTATTTGGATGTAAAGCTTAGGTTAGAATGAAGTTTATGCACTAATTGGTGTTAGAATGATTTTGTACATTGATGGTAGTTTAAATAAGATTACATTGCTAGAGGAGTTGTAGTGTATGTCTTATATGAATGTTGACATGTGAGGATGAATGTATTGAAGGTTTAAGATTGAGTAGTTGAAGTGTGGAATTGAAGTGTGATTGGTGTTTGATGATTAGAAGTAGAATTTATGTTGTTTGGATAGTGTTTAGAACATATAATAAGTTTTGGAAAGCTTAGATTAAGTTTGGAGAATTTTTGAAGTGAATAAGTTTTGTAAGAAAACAAGGGAAATAAAATATTTTTGTATAGGTTTAATTTTGAGCGCATGCCAGCATTTGGCACTTCAACGCTGCCGGTGTAGAGGCGATGTTGGAAGTGAACAGAATTCAATTTTTTTAAAACCGCTTAAAACGCTATCGGCTTTTGCTAGAAAAGTTTGCCAGTGTTTATTTTTCAAACCATATACCGGTTACTAGGGTTCCAACACCGTCGGCTTAGAGGCGGTGTGGAACGAGAACAAAATCATAATGTTTAATGCTAGGCTTAAGGTCGCCGGCGTAGGATCCAAATCTTTCGGCATACACGGATACGCTGCCGGTGTTGGGGGTATCCAGGGGCGTGGACCGATGTAACTCTCGGCAATTTTTGGAAATTAGAGTTGTATTCTACACCGGCTCAAAGCCGCCGGCGTATCCTGGAACGCTGCCAGTATTGGCAAGTGTTGAACTTTAGTGTATTATGCACTGGTTCAATGCCATCGGTGTATCCTCTGCACTTTTCATTTTCAAAAAATTTCTTCAAAATTTTTCAAATCTTGATATATGATCAATTAAATATTTGTTAAGTATTCTTTGATATAATAGGATGTTTAAATACTCTATTATGATCCAGTAATAATTTATTTGAATTTATTTGATTAATTATATTTGCAACTAGTTAATTAGTGCTTAAACTAAGTGGGAAATTCAATATTGTCTTGAATAGTGATAGATCCTCGCTCGGCCAATCCCATTAGTTCCCGAGCTATCTCAGGTACGTAGTAACTTGCTTGTTTCTTTGATAGGATAGGCATCAAATCAAGTTACTCTAAACTAAGAAAATTTTATTAATTGATGAGTATTGATTGTCCATGTATGCCATTGAATCTGGTTCGGAGAGCGGCACCTTGCTCATATTGGGGGCAGGGTACTTTCTTGTTACTGGATAGAATTATTTAGGAGATATAATACCCGAGCTACTTATATCAACCCCCGAGCGTCGTGATGTG
Organism: Combretum micranthum; assembly: GCA_024138025.1. Classification (NCBI taxonomy): domain Eukaryota; kingdom Viridiplantae; phylum Streptophyta; class Magnoliopsida; order Myrtales; family Combretaceae; genus Combretum; species Combretum micranthum. Next base: position 975,459 of record JAMXBD010000424.1, on the reverse strand, counting down.
TTACTAGGATCCCCTAATATTACGGGCTATGCCGAAAGGTGGGGCTGCTAGTCTATATGAACAGTAGGGACTACTCCGGGAGCGAACGTAATACTAGATCTTTGTTGCCGGAGTTTGAAATCCCATGATGAAAGATTAACTAAAGATTGAGTAATAAATTATTGGTTGTTGCATTTTGCATTTAGATTAAGCATGTGAATCACTTTGCATTTGTATTCGGTATTTGTGTACTGGGCCTTTGGCTCATTTTTTAACCATTCAGATGATGAATCCGACAAATTTTACACGAGTATAGGGTATGGAACTGGTTTCGAGGATTTTCTTGATGATTTGGAGGACTAGAGATGACCTTAGACTTGGTGGAATCCAATTTTTGTAATAGAATAGTTATGTTAGTCTTGTGGTTGTACTTAAGGTTTTAGTTGAATTTTATGTGTGTAATTTTGTTAAGGCTTGTAAGAAGCCTTTGGATGTAATATATGTATATATATATGTACTTAGCTATGTATGACTTAAGTTTGCTTCTTCTGCAAAATATGATAATGGAGTAGTGTATTTTGTTTGAAGTTTAGAAAAATTATGGTTTCTATTATATTAACTATGTGGAATTAGATAAACAATTCCTCAAACAATTCTTTTAGACAACCTTACATATAATCTTATAGGTTATATGTGGTTGGGGAATTGTTATCGCCTATTTTATTTATAGGGGTGATAGCGGGTCCTTAAAAATTCGGCTTAATGCATTGATGAACTGGATGGCTATTATGCTGTTTAATCTGGTCTGAGGAGTAGCAAACCTGTCATGATGCAATGACATGTTAGTTGGGCGCTTAACTTAAGTCATGATGCAATGACTTTACCATGATGCAATGGTACGCTATGATGCAATAGTGATTCATTTTGGTTAAGTGGGTAGCCGATGGGAGGATTAGTATTCGAGTAACGTTTGCTTAAACTTAAGAGGAAATACCATGGTTTAGTTCAGAGTTTATGAGAACTTGTGAACTAGGTTCATGTTGTGGACTTAGTTTAAGTAGAGTCGGGCAATGACTTTTGAACCTTAAATGAAGCTATTTCTTTATGGAATAGATATAGGAGATATAAGTATTGGACTGCTTATATCAACCCCCTGAGCAGCTGCTGTTACTCAGGACCCCTAAATTCCCAGAGCGTGATCCCGGGGTTTAAACACCCTCCTGTTGTTCTGTAAAAGAAAACTTAATAAGATAATGACTTGATTCATCGATGCATTCCATTTGATTTAAGTATGTTTGATAAATTGTTCTTGTATTTTATTATTGTGTATTGGGCCTTTGACTCACTTTTGCTGCTTTATAGGTAATGGAGATGAGTTATATGATGATCTGGGTTATGGGTCAGACTTTGAGAGATTCATGGATGAGTGGGACGAATAGGACTCGAATGCCCTGGATTTTTGGAGAAGCTTTTGTTATAGCAAAAGTCTTTGTATAGAAGGCTTGATAGATGAGCCTAAGATGTAAAGACCTTAAGATCTCTTAGGGTTATATTTTTCTTTTGTATTAAGAAAACTTGTAATTTTTGTGGTGTCTTGTATTGACACTAAACCATATACATATGATGTATATATATGTATAGATTGCTTTTATTAGCAATCTTGTTTTGTTAAAGGTTATTTATAAAGTTTTAGTATATTTGATCAAATAATTATCATAAACTGTTAATTTATGATAACCTTACATATAATGTGAAAATGTTATATGTGGTTAGGGACTCGGTACTCTAAATCTTGAGATTTAGTGGGTCGGGTCTTTACAACATGCATCGTATGATTTGCATAAACTGCATTTGAAGATGTGGCAACCTACTACATGTTAGTATTTCGATTCTCTAGTAATGCTTGGTTTTTCTAGGCAAGAGGCTATTAGTTCTACGCAAGATTACCTTTATTCCGTCAGTTCTATGCGAACTAAATCGTAATGAAGGACGTCACCCATGGTATCGCTATGAAATAACTAACACTTAGTGGAGTTTTTAAGGCTTTAAACATGAATGGAGTGCCTAAAGTATAAAGAGATAACTACAATAAGGATTGTGGCTTTCCTGTATGCTTAGTCTTTCCTGGGTAGGTGGGCTATAATATCGAGTTCCTTCAAACCTGATGAGAGGGCATAAATCTCTATCCTGCTTTGGATTCTAGATCATCCAAACTTGTAATGTGCATATGATTCATTGTTGCATTGCATATGATTGATAATTATACTTGTTTGTTATTTGTTGATGTGTGGTTTAGTTAGGTTATCTCACTGAGCTCGTGGTTCGCTCACCCCCTAACAGTTTTTGGGCTAGGAATGTGTGAAGAGAGCTTCTCCAACGAACTCTATTGAAGATAGAGATATAGGATATGGTAAACCTAGAATGTAAACTAGATAAATTTTATAATATTGAAATTTGTAAGTTGTGGTGTGAAACCCATTTTCACCATTTTGTAGGGGATACTGATTCTCTGCGATCTTAGTAGAAATTGAAAAATCGGATTCCATAGTTGTAATCCACTAATATAATATATCATTTGTCACGCCCCGCCCCCGCAGGTGGCGGCAACGTGATGCCAGGGCAGACAACCACCGCTGGCCCCCTAGTGATAATGGCCGACATCCACCCTCAGGTGAGACCCCAACCAACGCATGCCCCGCAGGGTATCACGGGCACTATAGGTATTGTTACCCTTAGGCAGAGTTGAATCCAGTCTGCAGACTCTAGGATTCGAACCCCAGACCTAAGGCTTTTGCCTGCCCCAAAGGCAGCACCTTTCACCAGTTGATCTGCAGCTCAACTGGTGAAAGGTGCTGCCTTTGGGGCAGGCAAAAGCCTTAGGTCTGGGGTTCGAATCCTAGAGTCTGCAGACTGGATTCAACTCTGCCTAAGGGTAACAATACCTATAGTGCCCGTGATACCCTGGGGCATGCGTTGGTTGGGGTCTCACCTGAGGGTGGATGTCGGCCATTATCACTAGGGGGCCAGCGGTGGTTGTCTGCCCTGGCATCACGTTGCCGCCACCTGCGGGGCGGGCGTGACATAAAAAAGGCGCCTTTTTATGTCACGCCCCGCCCCCGCAGGTGGCGGCAACGTGATGCCAGGGCAGGCAAACCCACCTCTGGCCCCCTAGTGGTAATGGCCAACACCACCATTGCATCATGGTGGCCCCAACCAACGCATGCCCAAAGGGTACCACGGGCACTATAGGTATTGTTACCCTTAGGCAGAGTTGAATCCAGTCTGCAGACTCTAGGATTCGAACCCCAGACCTAAGGCTTTTGCCTGCCCCAAAGGCAGCACCTTTCACCAGTTGATCTGCAGCTCAACTGGTGAAAGGTGCTGCCTTTGGGGCAGGCAAAAGCCTTAGGTCTGGGGTTCGAATCCTAGAGTCTGCAGACTGGATTCAACTCTGCCTAAGGGTAACAATACCTATAGTGCCCGTGGTACCCTTTGGGCATGCGTTGGTTGGGGCCACCATGATGCAATGGTGGTGTTGGCCATTACCACTAGGGGGCCAGAGGTGGGTTTGCCTGCCCTGGCATCACGTTGCCGCCACCTGCGGGGGCGGGGCGTGACTTTACTAGTTAAGCCCATTAAATAACTATTAATCATTTTCACTTTATTAGGTTAATGGGCCTTGAAGTAGGCTTGGGCCCATTAAGGAAATCTATATATATAAAGTTTAGAATTAAATTGGGCTTCATGATTGGACTGGTCCAATTAGGAGTTTAATTAAGTTATTGGACCTAAATATATGTGATAAGCCCAAAAGATTAGAATTATGTCTTATTTAGGAATATTAGGCCTTGAGTGAACCTATTAGGCCCAATAAGTAACTAAGTTATAATTTAAGCTATAAGGCCCATGAAATGTATATGGACCCATTAAGAGTCAATACTCTTGGAGCTTAGATGATGTGCTTAAAGTATTGGGTGTAAGGTCCACTTGGAGTAAAAGTGGGTAATGGACCTCATTTTTATATTTTAAACCTATGGGGTTTAAGCTAAAGTCATGGGTTTGATTTTTAGATTTATTTTTAAGGGATATGGACCTTGATATGATATAGATAGGCCCATATTAGAATAGGTTCAGATTGATACAAAATATTAGGTTTGATTGTAAGCCCAAAAACTACTCTATAGTTCCAGCCCATCATAAAGTATGGTATATCCTCACATTTTAGCTATTTGGGCCGTCAAATCATATCGGATTTCTGTAAAATAAATTTCTTTTGAAAGATAATAAATAAAAATACTTCCATGAATTTTTGTATGATTTTTAGAGCCCAATAACTATTTTTAAGAATTCGTTTCTCACAAAGGACCAAATCTGTCCAATTTTTCCCTGAAAGTCAGATTGCGCATACTTTACTAAAATGGGCATATCTGGGCCATCCGAACGAATTTTTGAGTGTTTCCAGTTGGGTTAGAAACTAGACTCATAGAGATTTCTATTGGTACCTAATTCAAGTGATAATAATCTGTATGAGATGAGTTATGATAATTTGAAGTTGGGCTAACTAACAGGAACAAAACAGAATCCACTGGGTGGTATGTTTTATTGCACTACTAATAACTACATCAATTCTTAACCTTTTTATATGTCACGCCCCGCCCCGCAGGTGGCGGCAACGTGATGCCAGGGCAGGCAAACCCACCTCTGGCCCCCTAGTGGTAATGGCCAACACCACCATTGCATCATGGTGGCCCCAACCAACGCATGCCCAAAGGGTACCACGGGCACTATAGGTATTGTTACCCTTAGGCAGAGTTGAATCCAGTCTGCAGACTCTAGGATTCGAACCCAGACCTAAGGCTTTTGCCTGCCCCAAAGGCAGCACCTTTCACCAGTTGATCTGCAGCTCAACTGGTGAAAGGTGCTGCCTTTGGGGCAGGCAAAAGCCTTAGGTCTGGGGTTCGAATCCTAGAGTCTGCAGACTGGATTCAACTCTGCCTAAGGGTAACAATACCTATAGTGCCCGTGGTACCCTTTGGGCATGCGTTGGTTGGGGCCATCATGATGCAATGGTGGTGTTGGCCATTACCACTAGGGGGCCAGAGGTGGGTTTGCCTGCCCTGGCATCACGTTGCCGCCACCTGCGGGGGCGGGGCGTGACATCATTTATATGATAAATATTGATAAATAAATAGAGTCTTGTATACTCTGACTTACAAGATGGCTCCCATGTTACCGGTGCACACGTGATATGATAGTTTTAGATTTATCCTACTAGGCCCCTTTTTGATGTGTGACAAAAGCACATGCACTTTTCCATTTTTATCTTTTCGTAAGGCTAATGCCACTAATTTACAAGCAAAAGAAGGAGTGCAAAAATGTACGAAATAAACTCACTTGGCCATTTGCGTGGAAACTTCTAGTCAAAGTAATCATCTGGATATGAAAACTCAGTCTCCATGTCACCTATACAAGAGAAATATCCAAAATGAGTATTTCTTGAAATTTTTACTTAAACTTGCTAAGTCTATTTCACTAAGTTCGTCAAAAATCATATAAAGGGAAATTCCAACTTATAATGGCAACAACTTGCTCATTTTAACTCGGAATTTCGTATATAATATACCATTTTCTACGTACTCGGAAAAATCTATCTATTTCTAAGGTTATTTTTATCATGAAAAGTCATTTGGGTCATGAAAAAGGTCGGTACATATTCACCATGAAAATCCCAGCCCTATAATTCAATTTTCCAAACTTTATTTTACCAAAAAATCCTTTAGCAAAATATAGATATTTATATGATTGAAAAATCCTTTGAACTCATATATATAAACTCATATTGTATGCAAATTTTAATGATATTGTCTCAATGATTATTTTTCTTAAAACAATTTGCCTTGTGGTGTTGAAACTTAAATTTTAACAATCTCTTTTCTAAGTGTTTTTTAAAGAACTTTATAAACCCTTGGGTTATTATAAATGAGTATATTCTTTTTTTTTTTTTGCCAATTTAGTTTCTAAAATAAATAAATTTTAACTTTGGTTTTCTATAAATTTTACTTCTAGTGATAAAAATGAAGGTTCCAAAATTTTTATTAAGTTGTTGGTAATCTATAATAACTTGTGCTGTATATATTTTTCCTTTTTTTTAAATGGTTTTGATAAAAAATTCTTTTTCTTCTTATATTTTCATTTCCTAACTTCTTTAAAAAATAAATTTTTTTCTGAAACTTGGTCTCTTAAGTCTTTTGCTAATTTTACTTAGAAGGAAATCATGTTTCAACATTTTCTTAAGTTGTTGATAATATCTATTGTTTTTTAACTTGTCATGTTTATATTCTTTTTATTTCTCTGAAAATGGGTTCACCATTTAGCATCTTGACAACCTTTATTTTTCTAAGTGGGTTTATAAATTAGTGAGTTGATTTTATCTTATCTTTGAAAACTAGTTTAGTTTTTTGTTTTTATTATGGAGTTGGTAAAAATCCTATGAGTAAACTTTTTGAGAAAAATCTGCTTATCAAGGAATTATTAATACTAAGTTTTAATAAACTTCAAGTGATTATCGAGAAAGGATTATGTTTATTTCCTTGGCTAATTTCTTTTGATAAAATCATCTTTATCTTTTTTAAGAAAAGTCTTGATGAGTTTGAAAAGAAGTTGTGGAAAAAATAATTTTTCTATGTGTTTGATAACAAAATCTTGATTTAGAGACAAAGGTATATATTAAAAGAGTTTAGTTTCATTTTCCTTTATTAAAGAAATTTTTTATTTATTTTTGTTGAGACAATATCATTATGATGATGCATGTATATGAGTATGTAATATGAAAAAGATGAAAATGTGAGAAAGATATAAGAAGCAAAATAATAAGCAAGATAATAAGATCAATTACTGAGAACCTTAGCTTCACCAAGGTATCCCGATCAAGTATTGGAAGCCTTCATCAAGGCAACTTTTGACTAAGAATAAACTAGTCCAAAAAAAAAAAAAGAAAAGAAAAGAAAAGAAAAGCAATAATAATAATAAACTTGTTAGAGAGTTAATAAGCATTTAGGTTCTAAGAAATATATAGATATACATATAGATAATAATATATATACAAAGTTATGTTAGTAGCATAATAACAATAATAACAACATAGTATCATAATAATAACAAAATAATAAAATTGAAATTCTTGGCATGTGCAAGAAAAAATCATGAACATATGTTGCTTCCATAACTCACATGAACTATTATAAACAACACCATGGTTGTGCTAAGTTACATGACATGGAAAAAAATAATGGTATAAAGTTTTACGTAAGAGTGTGTTTATGTGGTAGGAAAAAGACGATGAATATAGGATTATGTGGTTAGTGATATGTGGTAAATAGTTTATGTGTAGGAAAGGATTTTGGAAGGAACTTGGTTGAAGAGAGTTTTGTTAAGTAAAATAAGTGTGTGAAAGAAGTGGAGGGAGGGGGTATTTATAGTTGAAGATGGAGAGAAATTGTATGTAATAAAATAAATTGAAAAAGAAAAATAAATAGGGATGAGAGAGGGGGATGGGGCATTGGTTCTAGAGGGAAGAGAGGGAGTGAATTGATTTTATTTGTTATTTTGTAACGAAGAGTAATTAAGATGTGAAGTATGATGGATGAGAAGTTGTACTGGAAAAGTAAAAAAATAAGAAAATAGATGTATAGGTTGTAAGAATTGATATAAAGAAAAAGTAGAGATAGGTGAATAGTAATGAATAATAGGGAAGTACAATGGATAGTTAACAAGACTAATAATTTACCGGTTGTAAAGAAAATACGTGTACAAATGCGATATTTGTAATTTTTAGTTATCGAAAAATTACAAAACAGATATTTTTGGATTTCTTATATTATTAATAATCTAATGGTATTAACGAAATATTTTTACTGTTCGATGTATCAGGGCATAGTTTTCGAAAATTGATCCCATTCGAATATGAAATACACTAGAAATTGGAAAATATGATATTTTTAAGCTTCCCTATGTTATTATGAACTATTATCTATCATTTTCTCAATTCTAATATCTAGGGTTTAAGTGCACGATATTACCAGATCTAAATTATAGGGTTTTGATATAGATTTTGTTGTCCTTAGGGTTTCCGGTTGACTTCCGGTTCTAGGGTTTGAGCTTAACTCGGTAAAAATCTAGGGGTTTACAATTACTCAAGCCATATTTCTTCGGACCAAATTATCCAAGGCAAATCACAGCCATGACTGAGGCTGCGATATCTTCAATCACAATTTCTACACTTAATAATGCCCATAATTGGATCTTCATAAAACTTGCAATTTGTTGCTTTGATTATCACGGCCGTATCTTGCTTATATAAATGATTAGTGGAGATCACTGTCCATATCACGACCGTTACATGCCCATGATATTCTTTGTAGCCTTCTTCATCTAATTACATAACGGCTGTATTTTCCTTTTGTTGAAGATCAAAAGATATCACTCCCTTGATAACGGTTATATCATAGGCCGTTATATATACTGTGAGAAATTTTCTTTCTTCTCTTCCTTATCATGCTCGTTGTTTTGCCTTGTATAAAAATCCGAGACGATCACTGCCTTGATAATAGGCGTGATCTTGATTGGGCAACATGTATGTTTCCAAATCCTTACTAAATTTTGATCCAAATATTGACATTTCTCAATGTTAAAACTAAAACGAACAATTTTCTAATTAAGTACCGGCTGTCTTAAATTAAATAGGAAATTAAGGCACAATCGAACATAAATTAACCCAAATTAGTATGGTGAATTGCCCTCATCACTTAACTTTCGTCCATGCTATAAAAACCTTGATCCATGATATAAAGAACTTTATTAAGGTTTTGGAGCATGATTACCCTTCTATCTTATAAGAAAATTAGTTTGCCATTAGGTAAAGTAACAGAAGAATACTTACAATATTATCGATGATGATATGTTACATTGCTTTGAAGGAAGTGTTTACAGACTCAGGATGCTTGAAGGAAATTATAGGAGTGTTCACTTTTACTCTAGGAGTCGGACTCTAAAACTAAATGCCTATTTCTGAATAAATGAATGCCTTATATGGGCATAGAAAAAGCATCTTGGAATAGTATAAAGAGATAATGATAAAGAAAAGTGCAACAGGAAAAGTGATATAGTGCTATAGTGATAACTATTCTTCTTTTATCCTATTTGTCTTATGCTAAATCTTATCTTATCTTGTCCAAATTTTATCTTTTGGTCATGTTCATCTTCACTCTTCAAACATGTTCACATCTTCAACTCCTTCTATTTCTTTTGATCCTGTACTTTTTAGTGTGTGGTTTGGATCATAAGGATTCCTCCATCACCTTCTTCTTCTTTCATCTTATAGGCTAGACCATGCAGATGTGTGGTGAACTTCCCTAAATTACTCCCTTTTGTTTAGAGAATATGTATTTGGTTTTGCTTGAAGCTACCATATGAAAATCAAGGTATTTTAAAATTTTGTTGTTTATCATATCTATATAATACTCCAGTTGTTGACTAGATGAGCTTTTGGATTCAAGTTTATGAATACATTGGGTCACAGAGTATTTTTACCTGAGAGGAATAACCCAAAACCGTGTTATGGCTAGTCTTGCTTCATAGACTAACCAATCTAGAGGGAGTGACATCACTCTTATCTTGTATTATCTTGATCAAATAGTAAAAGTAGTAGAGATAATCATAAGACCAATACTATAAGAAAATAATAGAATAATTATGTAAAATAGGGATAATAGTAATAATAATAAATAATAAAAAAGGCAAGTATAGATATATATGCATTTATAGGGAGCACAGAAAGACTAAAAGTGATAATGAAGTAAAGTAGGAATTTTGTAATTAAATTATAATAATAAAAATAATAATATAATATTAGCAATATGGTGAGTAATATAGTCATACTAATTGCCATAGCGAAAGTATTGATAATGATAGTAAAATATTATTTATAATATGTGATATGTGCCTATTATTGATAGTCTTGTACCTTTGATATATGTCATGTGAATTAATTATTCTATTATTTGGAAACATTTTTTTAAGGTAAAATGTGAAGAAAAAAATAATGATGTAAATAAATATAATAAAGTAAGGTAGTATTTACATTGATAATTATATTATAATATAATATATTAATGAAACAAGGATTAGTAATGAAGCAATGATAGGATTAGTGATGAAAATAATGGTAGTTTGAAAGAATAGTGTATAATATTAATACATGATAATATGCATATTGTTAATGTTAATGTGGATATTTGACATTTAACATGTTGATTAGATTGAACATCATATTATGATGTTTACTATATTATGCTTGAATTAATCTTATAAAATTGTTTTTTCACTTAGAAAAAGTCTTATTTTCCTTAAAGTAAAACTTAATTTGACAATCGTTGAAGTGATATCACTAAATTAGTTTATTTTGCCAAACTCAATAAAAATTAATAAACTTAAAGTGAAAGAGTTCATGAATTAAAAATATTGAGTTCTCTTAAATAAGTTTTTATGATAACGAAAAGGTTAAGAGATATGTGATGAATCTGTTTTAAGTATGTAGAACGAAGCTTTCTATTATTATGACAAACACTTAAGCAGACTGATAAAAAGACATTCTGATAGACATTTGAATAGATACTTAAACAAACAATTGCATGAATATTACTTTGGTTCACAGAATGAATGGCCATACAGTTTTATCGATCATCAAAATACAAGTTAGATTTATCTAAAGCCCCAGCTCCACTAATTAAGTGTATATGGGTAATGCACTTAATTTGTTCCATATAAAGAGGATAACGAAGCAACTTTTCTATTGTCACTGAATAATTTATGCTTCTATATTGAAAAAAAAAAAAAAACTATGTACGACCAGAAGCAAAAATCCGAGGAAGTTCTTGTTACGCCCCAAAGGATACCCTAAACGCGACAGTGTGCCACATTCGATATTTAAACTCAAGTATGACAACCTTAGTCACACCAGGTGTAAGGCTCATGTTCAACATATAGGGAGCCATACTTTGAATTGAGATAACTTAAGGAGACATTCATAGCAATAAGAATATAAATCATAACAGTTATAATCAAGATTTATCTATTACAAAGATCTAAGGGGCATACCTCCATCAAAATATTAAGAGTTCTTAAGTCCTCAAAAGTCTCTTACAACAACCATTATATATATATATATATATATATATAGATTAAGGAGATTCAACTAGAAGTCTATGCATACATCTAGGTCCCGATTTCTTTAAAAAGCTCCTTAAATTCCAAAAGTTGTACCTGAGGAAAGTGGCCTCTCAAGGATGGCCATAAATAATCATACTACAACAAGAAACTATAGGGGTATAAGCTTATAAGCTTAGTGAGTTTCACTTTCAAATTAAAGACTTCATCATACAATAGGGCAAACAAGTTATATTATCAATCATATGAAATGCATAAGCATGTAAGCATACAATACATAAGACTTTTTGAAGTCTCATGTTGAATGGATTTACGCCCTCCATTTTGGGTTACGTGTTTCAGGCCCATACGACCATAGATTTCAATTTTTCTCATTTATATTGTGGTTGATATAGGTGCCTATCCACACACAATTTTTTAGTTGATACAAGTGCCTACACCACTACCATTTTAATTCCGGCCATTACACTAACATTTGAGTTTACAGGCCCTCGTTGCCCAACTATTATGCCTTCTTCTCACAAAGGTATAATAACAAATGCAATATGACTCAACATATGGTATGCATAGTCAATTTGATTATAAGATCATGGCATATTAATTAACGATTTATAGGTAATCATAGATATTACAGACACTTCAAGTCTATACTAAATCATACAAGGATTTACAATAAGCCCATTTCGATATTCTTAGCATTGATTCAATCAATTGGGATCCACATGCACAACCCAATTTTATCTTACCCTAAATCTAATGCCACTATCATTACAAGCACATTCATAAGCATATAATTTAATTATAGTGAACTCACTTTGCCATGGTACGAAAATCCACTTAATTGTAATAATCATCGGGAAGGTCTAGTCCGTCTCCTAAGTCTCCTAATAAAAAAAAAAAATAACTCCAATGAGTGTTTCTATAAAGTTTGAATGAACTTATAAATTCTATTCTAACAAGTTCATCAAAATTCGTCTAAGAGGAAATTTCAACTTAAAAAGGCCATAACTTAGTCATTTTAACTCGGAATTTTGTATATTACATACCGATTTCCACCTATTAGACGAGAGCTATCTATTTCTAGAGTTATTTCCATCAAACAAGGTCGCTTGGTCCATGAAAAGTGGGGTATATAATGCTATACGAAATTCCCATCCCACAATTCAACTCCTAATTTCAATCCAAGCATCATTTCAAAGCTTTGATAGATACTTAGTTATCATTATATCTTGCAAGACTTTATTATATACATATATAATTCAATATCATGCATGGTTCATGGGTGTTGGTAAATCTATTTCCTCATGTACTTAGATAATGTTTAATAGGATGTATAAGACATTATTTCCCTAACTTTGTTTTTACCAAGTGCATTTTATGTAACATACATTACCTTCAAGTAATTATCATGAATGTCATGAGATGAGCTATCTATATGTATATTCTCAATGATATATGATATCGAGAATTCTTTTAGAAAACTTTTGCTTTGTAAAACTTTTGAAATTACTAAATTTAAGAAAACTATTTTTATTTCTTGCAAAATCACTCTTACTTTTATCAAAACTCAACCTTGATAACCTATATACCCAACATCTTCATTATTTTAATAAAATTCTTTACTCTGGGGTTAGAAGATAGATGTTTAAATAGGTGGTCTACCTAATTATGAATTTTACAAAATCGTTTTTTTTTTAAGGAATGAAAACATTGTTTAATCTATTCTTGGAAAACTTTCCATGTTTTAGGATTACACTTTAATAAATTTCACTTATCCTTGTCAAAATTAGGTCTTTATTACATGTATTCCCTAGGACTTCTATTTTTCCATAAAAATCATCATTTTGGCATTTGGAAATAGGTGTTTATATAGTGGTCATTTTCAAATCTGAATTTTGAAAGTTCCATTTGAGATTGTTCCTTTCGTAAAACTCATTTAATCTTTCATAAACCAACTCTTAATCAAATCCACTCTTTAATGCTTTCATTTCTTTAATAAAAATCTTGTTTTGGGGTTGAAAAATAGGTGTTTACACTTCAAGCTTTTCTTATTACGAATTTCAAGTTTGTTATTGGGATTGAAACATAACTTTTGTAAACTTTTCCTTGTTTTAAAAATATTCCTTAATAGATCTAAGCTTTTGTAAACCTCCAAAGTTTTGTAATCGGTTTAGCTTAAACCCTAATAAGAAAGTCAACTGAAATACCCTAAAGTCAACAAAACCCTAGTTAGACGTAATGTTTAAATCCGACAATCTTGTATAAGCAACCTTAAGAAAATAGGTAAAAGATTAGTATGTAGAATAGTTCTTAAACACATAAAGAAGCTTAAAAAGATCAGATTAGTAAAATCGTAAATCGTTTTGAACTCGAATGGATACTGTTCTTGAAAAACATGTATCGGGGCTTGGAATAGTAAAAATATTCCGAATATACCGTTAAACTCGTAAAAATATAAGGTTTACAAAAATATCAGTTTTATAATTTTTTGGTAAATAAAAATAATAGATATCGTAATTATACGCATATTTTCTTACTATTGGTACTTTATTAGTCATATCTACTTTACATTATACTATTCACTATTATTCTACATTGTTCTTTTAACTCTACTTTTTCTAATACCTATTCTTACACCTATTACCTTTACTTTTTACCTTTTCCATAATTTTCTTTCACATCTACCTTACTTAATATTATATTTAATCAACAACAATACATAAATTAAATCTCTCTCCCCCTCTTCCATAATGGTCGGCACCCCCCTTGTCCATCTCTCCCTCATTTTTTTAATTTTTCCTTTAATTTAATCACACAAAAATTCACTTCTCATTTCCTATAAATACCCTCCTCCTCTTTCACTTCTTTCACACAATTACTACCCACAAATTCACTACCAAATCTCTCTCAAATTTTCCTCTCAACACTCTTTCCAAATACTCTCTCAACATATTCTCAAACACACTTTCTACATACACAAAACCCATTCCTCCATAATACTTCAAAAACCCTATTTAGGTAAAAATTTTCTTTATCAAAATTTTCTTCTCATGTCTTGTAACTTTACATGACCATGGTGTGAGTTTCCAAAAACTAAATGTTATGGAAGCTACACTATGTTCATGTATTGTTCATGTTCATGAATATATATTTATGTTTATATTGTTATTTTACTTTGTTGTATTATTATTGTTATTATATCTAACTAAGTATTATTATGTATCTACATATATATATATATATATATTCTTTAGAGCATATAAGCTCACTTGCAATTTATTTATTTTCATGCAAAGTAATTTATTTATTTCTTCCTTTACAATTTATTTATTTCATGTTGTTTTAAGACTAGTCTCTAGTCTTAGACCTGTCCTTATTTTATTTCTTTTTTTTTGGACTAGCCTACTTCTTAGTCCTAGGAGCCTTAAAAAAGCTAAGATTCCTAATACTTGATTTTATTTATTATTTATGTTATTTTTGCTTGTTATTATTTCTCATAATCATGCCCATTAAGATTGTTGTCCAAATTTTTAAAGCTTCATTTATACTTTGACAAAAAGGAGATTTTATCATTTAAGAATGGTTTTATATAATTCTATAATTTAACAAAAGTAAATTTATTCTTTTTAAGCTTTAAGAAGAACTTACTACAATTTTAAAAATTACTTTTGTTTTGAAAAACCTTTTTTAAAACATTCTTCTAATATCTTGTTTTCTTAAAAGAAGATGACTTTGGTACTAAAAAAATTTTCATAAAAACAAAATATAAAGAAACCCCTTAAAAAAAAAGAAAATGAGAATTTCCAAATTAAGTTTCTTCAAACAAATAGTCAAAGAAAACCAATAGGAAAAGTAGCACTAATATTGAGAATTTAGAAAAGAATAAATTTATTTTATCAAAAAGTCATCTAGGAAAATAGTAAGATAAACATAAAGTAATTCTTTGAAAACCAAGGGAATTAAAATATTCATTTTTAAAAGGAATGGATTTCTTGTAAACTTTAGTTTTCTAAACTTTTAATTAACATTGTTTTACTCAAGAAATTTAAATGGACAATAAACACTTGAGCATGGATAAAATATGAGCTACATATCTATGAAAAAGGAAATTTTCAACTATATAGATAACTAAGTATTTATCAAAGCAATTTTAGATGGTTAATGTTTGAAACAATTTGCTTTTGGGAAGGAAAAATTCGTAGTGAATCTGATCGCCACTATTTTGGAGCTTAAATGATCTAGTTTGATGAAAATAGTTTTAGAAATGGATAGATCTTTTCAAGTAGGTAGAAATCAGTATATTGTATGCACAATTCCGAGTTAAAATGACCAAGTTATGGCCATTTTAAATTGGAATAATCCTTTATATGAACTTTGATGTTCTTATGACATTGTTTTGTCAAAATTCGAGGAAGTCATCAAGAAATACTCATTTTGGGTATTTTCCTTGATTAGGTGATTCCAAGGAAAAATACCCGTACCTCGAAGATTATTTCGACTAAGTGGATTGTGTGAATGACTCATTCGTTTAGAAGAAGCGTCGATATGGCAACATGAGTTTATTTCCTTCAAAAAGGCTTACTTGATTGTATTTATAGTTTAGTCGCATTAGAATTAAGGAAAGATAAATTGATATGCATGTAGAAATTATTGAAAGTATATTAAGAATATCGAGACGAGAATTGATTGCAAGTAATTGTTTGTTTTAGTATAGTACTTGATATGTATAAATTTCTATGATCACCTTAAAACTGTCAATAACAATGCTATGATATCTTAAATAAATCGATTCATGCATACCACGAAATGAGTCACATTGCATGGGTTATTATCCTTGGGTAAGAAGGATAGTAGCTCGTCGAAAGCACACTAGACGGTTATGATCGAAAGCGAGTGCTAGGCGACATGGAATTATTCAAATGCTTAGCGGAAAGTCCGGAAGCATGGCTCAACTCGAGTAGACTTAATATGCTTGGCGGTATTGATCGAAAGCATAATTTTAACTAAAAATACTCGTTTTGAGGTTACGTATCACCAAACCCCGAATGGAGGGCGCAAATCCATTCAACATATAGTTCCCAAAAAACTATATGCATTGTTTGCCCATGTGTATGTTGCATTTCACTTGTTTGAATTTCTATATAAGAAGTTTACTTATGCAAATAATTCTCACTAAGCCTATTAGCTTATACCCCTATAGATATCTTTTATAGTTTACCTATTTGTAATTAATGCTGTCACACCCTACCCCCTCAAGTGACGGCAATGCGATGCCAGGGCAGGCAAACCCACCATTGGCTCCTAGTGGTAATGGCCGACACCACCATTGCATCATGGTAAGAGATGCTGCCTTTGGGGCAGGCAAAAGCCTTAGGTCTGGGGTTCGAATCCTAGAGGCTACAGACTGGGTTCAACTCTGCCTAAGGGTAACAATACCTATAGTGCCTGTGGTACCCTGCAGGGCATGCGTTGGTTGGTTGCACTATGATGCAATGGTGGTGTCGGCCATTACCACTAGGGGGCCAGCGGTGGTTGTCTGCCCTGGCATCGCATCCCTGTAGCCAAGGGGGCAGGGTGTGACAAATGCCACGTGGACCCAGCTAGGTATTTTTCTTTTTGGTTGAGGAATTTTTAGATGATGTTTAAGTGTTTAAGATGTAGACTTCCTATAAATTTCCTTATAATAGATTATAGTTACTTATGACTGGAGAATGCCCCTAAGACCTATAAGACTATTGTTATAAATGAATGAATATTATGAATTTTGTATTCATAATTTGTTATTGTATCTTCTTAAGCTTCATAATTCCATGTATGGTCCTCTAAATTTGTGAAAGCACGCCTTACACTTAATATCAAAGCTTTTGGGAATGATTAAGGTTGTCATACTTAAGCTTTAATATTGAGTGTGGCGGACTGTTACGTTTAGGGTATCCTTTGGGGCGTGACAACTTTACTCATCAAGATCACTCATTTATGATACCTATTCCCTAAGACTTTCATTTTTAATGTAAAATACACATTTTGAAGTTAAAAAATAGCTTTTCTAAATAGGGTCCTTTTTTATCCGAATTTCAAAAATCCATTTTTGTTGAAACCAAAATAGATCTTAAGCTTTCTAACTATTACAAGTTATTTATGTGCATAAAACAAAAACCTAAAGCACTTATGAACTCAAAACAACTAGATCTAGTTTATTATACTTGTCATAAATGCATGAACACTATGATCATTATGTGGATATGGTTAGATGATGAATACATGCACAAAACATTAATAATAACAACATAGCTTAATAATAAAACAAAGTAATAGCAAAATAACTTAAATAACAAGATCTAGAACATTGTGATGGTAAGTATCTCATGTCTAAGTGTTTCCACATCCCTAGCTTAAAGCTCATGGGGATTTTTAAGTGAAATCACACATGAATGATCTTGCCATTATATGTTTTTAAGATAGTAAAGTATAGATCTATTACCTATTAGTATTTGGAACAAGAAATTTGAAGAAAAATATGGAGTGTGTGTGTATGGGGGGAGTTACGGTTTGCAAGAAGGAGAGGAGGAGAGAAGAGAAAAATTTGCAAGAGTTTGTTTAGATAAAAAGTGGGAAAGTGAAATGAAGTTGGTATAAAGGCGTATATATAGAAAAGTGGATTAGGGTTTGTATATTAAATAAAAAAAAATTAAACAAAATTGGAGAGAGGGAGAGCATGAGGGCGGCAGATTTGCAGAAAGGAGAGAGAGAGATGTGTGTTATGTAAGTTTCAAACTTAAATAAGTAATTTAAGTAGTAAAATTTATATTGGAAAAATAAATTGTAAGGAAAATGATGAAATATTGTAAGAATAGGTTGTAAAGATGTAAGAAGTAGAGTATGGGTGGTTGTACTTGTGAATAGTGTGAAAGAAATCAAAAAGTAGATTAACAATTAAAGTACTGGTAGTAATGAAAATACGATATAAGACTATAATTATAACTTTTATAACCCAAAAAATTCTATAATTGATATATTTTGAAATCTTATGAAATTACGAGTCTAATGGTACTAATAACATATTTTTAATATCTCGAGTCCCAGGACATGCTTTTCAAAGTCTGTATCCAATCAGATTCGAAATAGGTCGAAAATTCGCTAATCTGATCTTTTTAAACACCCTAATATTATTACAAACCAAACTACACTCTTCACTTGTATTTCGACTTCTTGGTTTAGGAACGCGAGATTGCTGAATTTAAACTACTAGGGTTTCCTGGGAATTTGTTGACTTAAGGTTTCCGATTGACTTTCCGATTTAAGGTTGGAACTCAAATTTATCTTAAAAATTAGGGCTTTTATAGTTCTAGTGTCCTTTTTCTTTTTAATTTCCTTTCTTTTCTCTTTTCCCCTTTATTTGTGCTTATATTGGGAAGACATTAGGGACAATGTCTTATCTAAGTGTGGGGAAGGGGTATACAAAGAAAGAAAATTAGTTGGATCTTAAATGGTGCTTATAGTATCTATGCACTTGTTTTCAAATTTTCCCCATTTGCAAGTTTGCAATTGAGCTTAAATGTTGATGTTGAATTATTGAAAGATGAGAATCTTGAAATTATACTCATTTATTTGTGATTAGCATTTAAAAGATAAAAGCAGTCAATTTGTGCCTTACTCACCTATTTTGAATTTAGCATACTTAGTTAAAATTTTAGGATGAAATCTAAGTGAAGCAAATTTACTTGCTATTTAATGATTGAATCTAGAGTTGTGGAAGAGGTCGAAGTCTCTAGTTTAAAGTTAAATGGTTGCATTTCTAAGCTTGTTTGTTAGTATATTTACTTTTCAAATATTTTGAGAGCTCTTTTAACCTTTGTGAAAGGGGCGTATGAAATCAATCACTTAGTGATCCCTTTTGAATGATCTCTTCGAAAATGAAAATGAGCCAATTGTTGTGCTTAACATTATATTAAAGCTTAATAAACAATTGATGAAAAAAGAGAGAGAGAAAAGAGCCTTTACTCCATTGACTTGGGTAACTGAGTTAAGAGTGTCCAAACTTGAATGTTAGAGTGAGAGAGAGTTCGTTGGGGTCTCTTTAAAACCTAGTCACTTAGGTGATGAGCCCAGGATGTGCCGACTCAATAAACTCACTATAACGATGAAATACCCCAAATCTTCACTAAGATTAGAAATTGAGTTTAGATAGATTAAATGACTAAAATGAATTATAGGATATAATTAGACAAGTTGACTTAATTTAATTAGCTAATAATTAAGTTGGTTTTGAGATTTGAAATTCCTAAAATCTCTAAACATGTTCTAAAAATGTTTAGATAATTCCTAGACTCTTGATTCTTAGCCTAAACGCTAATTCTTAAATCTCAGTAAAATTTGAGTTCATTTGCTTGAATAAAAATATCAGTTCTTAAACCCGAACTCAAATTAAATATCTTTGTATCCAAAATAAATTCCTAAATTAAGTTCTTATTATAAGTTCTTAATTTGTAACCTATCGGTTCTAAAATCATCTTCTAAATACTTATGGAACTATAGATATTGATCTGGTAGTTCTAAATCTAATACGTTATTTTGAAAATATATTTATATTTATCTTTTCTATTTTATATTTCTTTTGTTGCCTGCCTTTTTCTCTCTCTCTCTCTCTTTTCTTCTTATTCTTTTCCCGTATCCATTTCTTCTTCTCCTCCTTTCCTTTTTCTTTTTCTCTCAAATTCTTCTCTTCAAATCTCAAATTCAAGATGGAATAAAAGAGAATCAAGTTAGAAATGGGGATTTGAGAAGGAAATCAAGCTAGAAGTATAAAGAAAACTCAAGTGTGCATGTGTTCTTAGATAGATAAGTTTTCTATTTCAATTGATCTTTTACTTTAATTGTTCTTTATATGTTTATATAATGTATGGATGTTATAAATAAGTTAAAAGTGTTGTTTATATATGTATTTATTGGATTCATGGTTGATGGGAGTTGGGATTGTGATGAGGAAAATGATGAATTGAGAATAGAAGTTTGATGGAGTTGTTGGAAGTGTTGAAGCGTTTGAGTTGTTTAAAATGATATTTGAAGTGTTTGATATGTTGAAAGTAAAGTATATTCATGTTTGAAGTTGTATATGTGTTTAAAGATGATGTTTGAAGTTGATAAAAATGTTTTCAAAAGTCGTTTTTCAAAAGAGCACGGGCTGTCAAAAAGACATTTTTGTGACAAGCCATGTCACAAAGCATGTCAAAGGCTTTTTCTTTGAAATTTTAAGTGACATTTTAGAGACATGGCCTGTCCCCAAGTCGTGTCGTTGGCTGTGGTGATATTGCCAGGTCGACATTTTGGAGACATGACTTGTCCCTTGGTCGTGTCCATTGAAAAGTTGAATTTCCAGATTTGACATGTTTTTGTGTTTTCATCATAACTTTTTCATCCGACCTCCGATTGAGGTGATTCAAGTTGCGTTGGAAATCTTAAAAAGAGATCTACAACTTTCATGCTTTAAGTTTTTACAAATTCGAAACTTATCGATGCTTAAATTTTGATTCTTTCCAGCTGCAACACTTTTCAAAACAAAGTCAAAAACTTGTTTTTGTTTGTTAAATGTGTTTTGCTTAGGAAATGGATCTTTTTGAGATAAAATGAGATAGATAAGTGATATTTGATGTGTTGAGTGAATCAATTCATGTAATTAAACATGGGGTAAGTAGATTTATAGATTTAACAAATAATTAGATTAAATCTAGAAGTTAGTTATAAAATGAACTTAGTTAACAAACTTAAGTTCAACTTGATTAAATAGACTTGAATGAGTTAAAATAAATTAGATTGAGTTAGTTTAATTACTTTGGCTTAGTAATTAGATTAAATGATTAATTCTAATGAGTTTGACTTAATGAACTGAATTAAACTAAAATGAACTAGATTTCTTAAGCTTAATCCACTTGGCTTGGCTTTTGAATTAAATGGCTAAGGTTAATCAATTTGACTTGGTAAATGACTTAAATGACTAATTTTAATCAATTTGGCTAATGTTAAGCTAAAATGGGATAATAGCTATTAATTAGCTTAGATGAATGAATTAGGATGATCTTTGAATAATATGGTGAATATGTTGTTTCAAATGTATGTTTACTTGGAAAATGAATGTTTTGGTTTTATGAATTCCTTGTTAATGCTTTTGTAATAAAACACTATAAATAAAGAGAAAAGAAATACTTTGACAGACAAAGGAGAACTGTCCATATTTTGGCGGGGCGATATTCGCAGCCATAGTGGGGTTCCACATTAGTGTCTGATCAAATAGGATTTAATAAAATGAGTTTGAAATGACTGGATAAATAGCTTAAGTTCTTATATGATTTTGATGAAGTGGATGATTAGTTTAGTTTAGTTTCTTATACGAGCTCTTTTCTTAACAGTGGTGGATATCTGATTTTATCTTCTGGATTATCTTATGAAATTTCCTTCCGAAGCTATGTTTGGATTTCATATTCAAGGTACGCAGTAACCTGCTTGTCTCTGTTAGGATAGGCATTTATAAAACTTAAATATATAATAAGAAAACTTAAAATGTGATTGTTGCTTGTGCTTTATGCCGTTAAAATCCAATTCCTACGCCAGGTCATGTATGAACCTAACGGCGACCCCTCATAGTTTGATGAGTTTGGGATGGAAGTTGGTATCCGGTTCGGGGAGCGGCACCTTGCTCGGTTTGAGCACGGTAGATCTAGGCGCTTAGGCCACTCCTGTCATTTGAGATGACTTTCATTAAGTGGTACGGCGGGTAGTCGACGGGGGGTATAGATCGGTGAAAATTTATTTAAACTCGGCAGGAAGTACCATAGTTTAGTTCAAACGTTTATGAGAACGGGTGAACTATATTTTATGATATGGACTGAGTATAAATAGAGCTAAGTAACGGCTATTAACCCTGGAGGAAGCTACTTTTCTCTTTGACTTAACGATATCTAGGACGGTATGAGTACCCGAACTACTTATATCAACCCCCTGAGCGTCCGAGTGTTACTCAGGTCCCCTCGCGATCCCTGTTGTCCGGAGTTTGAATACTCCCGTGTTGATTTGTTTACTTTAAAGAAAGATAATAACTTGTGGCTGTTGCATTTGCATTTAGTTAAGCTCGTGTGTCACTCCGTGTGTGATTGTGTTGCTGTGTACTGGGCTCCGGCTCATTATTGTTGTTGTTATTCTTTTTACAGGAATTGTGATTGTTGATGATGATGAGATGATGACTTGATGATGATGAGTTTGATGGTGATGGTGATGATGATTGATGTGATGATGTTTGTCCCGAGTTTTGGGCGATTCTGAAGATTTGGGAGATGAGTGAAATGTAATAGGTCCGAGATATTACTTGTATTTTGTTTCTTCTTTTGTTTTGTTTTGTAAGAGGACTGGATTTATTTATAAATTTGTATTTTGATTTAAGGGCTTGTTAATGCCCAATTGATTGTAAATGAGTATCTACCCCTAAGAGTATATCATAAAGTGTTTTTATAAAGTTGGTTTCTTAGAAAACTGGTTTGCTCTGTAGGGAGTAGAAGTTTATAAGTTGTTTTATAAAATTTGATTTTCCGCTGCCGAATCCAGTTATTTAGAAATCTAACTAAACGATTTCATAAATTCTAAAATTGGTTTAGCAATGTTCAACATAAACACCTTCTTTAAGACAACCTTACGTATGATTCGTAAGAGTTATACATGGTTGGGGACTTGGTGTGCTTAATTTGAGAATTGAGCATGTCGGGTCTTTACAAACGAGAAGTGTAGAAAGGTAAAAGTTCAACACATGAACCTTGAAAAAAAAAAAAGATAAAGCTGAAAAGATGTCGGCTACATCCCATCCAGAGGAGAAGGAAAAGATGCGGGCTACACTTCGTCCCTTTGAAGGCTATATAAAATTTTTGAAGAGGTTTCAATCAAAAAGGAGAAAATCTAGGGGAATGATGGATGCCATATACTTTTATTCTAGGTTGCTAAGTTTAGAGAAGTAGTTGAATGGTTTATATAGTGCCTAATTAGTGGTGAGATGTAACCAAGCCGCTTTGGCTTTGATTGACTTTTGTTTCTTTTATGACTTGGAAGCACTTCTTAAATGGTGAGGGTCATAGTTTGATTAACTTGGATTCATCTTATAAATTTAACTATGGTATGCTAAGTACAAGTATGAGTATGGTGGGTTTGAGCAGTAGGCACTAACAAGTTGCTTTACTTTAACTAAATTGAAGATTGCTAACTTTGATTTGAAAATTTTAATGAGTATAATTGATGAGAGGTTCTTTTGTCCTTATTTTCTTTGCTTGAGGACAAGCAAACAATTAAGTGTGGGGAAGTTTGATAAGTACTAAAAGATCATTAATTCTAGTGCTTATTAGATACAACTTTGTATATATTTTATGTGAAATTGTTAAGAAAAGGATACTTAATTGCTTTATATTTGATTTCAAGGTTTAGACAAGACATTTCAAAGATTTGAGGATGATTTGAGTAGAAACAAGAAGAAATTTGACAAAGGATGCAAAAGGTTGATTTTTGGTGGAACACAACCTTCAAATGAGCATGTAGATGCTAGTGTAGAGCCATAAAAAGTGACCAGCAACTTCTTCAAATTATACACAAGCTAATGCCCAAGGAGTGTATGAAGTAGTGTTGAAGAAAACAACTTGATCCGAGAAGAAAATGTGGGAAGTATAGAGTACACGGGCACGAGCATGCCCGTGCTAAAGGCCATGTAGGGTTAAAGTCGGTTCAAAACATATAAATAGTTGCTCTAACTTTTCAATTATCATCCTGACACATTTTCTAAACCCTAGGAGAGAAAAAGCATGAACTTTAGAGGCAAGATTGCTAGGAATTCATTGGAGATTATAAGACAACAATCAAAAGGGTTTTATTGTTCATCATGTTCATAGATTACTTCTCTAGATCTATCGTTTTCTTTAAGAAATCTACGGAGGAGTAAATCTCTATACCCTAGTCTTGTGAAACCCTAAACCCATATGTGATTTGAATTGGTTCTTGATTAATGAAAAGTTTATATCTGTGTATTTATTCATGTGTTTAATAGTTTTGTGATTAATTGAAGTACAAGATTGATTACATGTATGATTCTTGTTAGATAGAAAGATGTTTCATCTAATAGGATAGATCTACCACGAATAGAGAGATTACTTGTTTTGCCTAAAGATAGGAAGACTTTAATCTGCTGCATAAAGAATTAATCTTTATTATAGAATCTTGTTCTTTAATGCAATCTTTTATGACGTTAGTGAGGGAGAGGTCTCTATTATCTCATGAAAGATTAGAAATTAATTAACTCGAGGGAGTGATTGATTTAATTATGTGATTCTGCAATACAAAGCATAAACAATTCATTAATCTATCTTTTGTTATGAAAAAATTAGGATTTAAGGTGGATCAAGATTAAGGGCATGTCTTGTGATTGATATAATATCGTTAAAGTAATACAATTGATTCTAGGGTTGATAATTTAGATGATTATTAGTTAAAGAATAGATATTTCTTTATATGATTGGATTAAATAGTAGAAAAAGGGTGATTCTAGTACTTGTTAAATAGATTCATGAGGACGATATTCATTTAATCCTATCACTACTAGAAAACTAGCCTTTAGAGACAGAAAATTTGCGACGGAAAATTTCTGTCTCTAAAAAAATGAATTAGAGACAGATTTGTGACGAATTTATGATGACATGAATTATGAATAATCTTCTAATTTTTATATGCTTTTGCGACGGATTATACATTGATTTGCGACGAAAATTTTTCCGTTGCAAATTTGTCTCTGATTTTAGAGGGAAATAAATTATTTTAGCGCCAATTTCTATTTTTTTAAATTTTGTTGCAAATTTGTCTCTAAAATAAATTATTACATATATGTATATATAAATAATTATGTTTAAAATTTATTTTAAATTATACATATCTAATATAATATATATAAATGTGCATTATATAATAAGGACATATATTATATTTTAAAATTAATTTTATTATATAATAACTATAATATGTATAATCATTTGTTATTTAAAACTAATTATATATATATTATTTATAATATATTTAACATTACAATACATATTTATATATAATAAAGTATAAATTAAAAATAGTACTTAAAACATAAATATTATATTTATATCTTATTATATATTCTTTTACATAATAACTTATATAAAAACTCAAATTATACAACTTAATAAAATAGTGTATAATAATAATATAATATGTTATATGCAAGTAATATCATAAAATACTAATTAAAAATAAAGTATATTTCAATAATAATATATGTAAAATAAAATAATTAATATAAAATGTAAACTTAGTTATTTAAACATATAAAATATATAAATAATATATTATATTTTAATAATATATTAATAAAAAAAAATATATTCATATTATTTATAATTTTTTATTATATATTTATTATGACTATTCATATATTTTTTAATATAAAAAAATTTATTATATATATCTTACATAATTTATATTTACATACTATATTTTATTTAAAATATAATAACATATTTGGGGAAAAAATAATATACTATGTAAAAATATAGTATATTTAAGTAATAAAATATGTAATATATAATAATTAGTTAAATATATTTAAATTGGTATTATATATTATTTTATTAATATACTAATGAAAAATATATTTTTATATCGTTTACATTATATTATAATTTATTAAGTGAAAAAAAATAAAATAAAAAAATAAACACATTAATTAAAAATATACAATTTATTAATTTAATATAAAATATTAAATAACTAATGTAAAAAGTATAATTATATTATATATCATTAAATATATATATAAATTTATATGTATAACATTATTTATATTTACATAATATATAATATTTTTTAATAATAATATCATATTTGGAAAAAAAATTATAATATACTACTGAAAATATTATACATTTATAATAAATATATAATTTAAAATAATTATTATAAAATGTAAACATTGTATATATTAATTTAATAAAATATTAATGAAAAATCCTTAATAAATATGTAAAGTGAAATTATAAAATAAAAATGAACTATAAAAGATATATAAAATATTTTATAGTTATAATATTGTAAATTGTAGTATCTCTTAAATAAACAGTAGTGGAACTTTACTCATAAAGATACGAATTGGTTTATCGGTTTAGTGTTTGTGAAAACTTCAATGTTAAGTGTGCTTAGTATGTAGTATTCTATGATGGGTGACCTCCTGGGAAGGATAAATGAGAGGCAAATGTGTATTTTTTAATAATTTGTCTTAGAATCAGAGACAAATTTGCGACGGAATAATTTTATTTAATATTTACTAATTGGATATTTAAAAATAACTAATTATAAAACAGAGACAAATTTGCGACAGAAATTCCGTAGCAAATTTGCGACGGAAAATAAATCTGTCTCTAAAAGAATTAGCGACGATGATTTTTGAAACAGAAATTTGCGACGGAAATTCTGTCTCTGAAAGTCTTTAGAGACAGATTTTTCACTTTCAGAGACAGAATTTTTTGTCTCTAAAGCCAAAATTTCTTGTAGTGTATGTTGCTATAGATGGGTACACTGCCTAATTTGATCGTAGGAATTAATTTGGATTTATAAATTTTAGACTTTGATACGATCACATCAAGGAAGAACCTCTATAAATTGTCATCTTTTTTATTTACTTGCACTTTAATTTCTGTTATTTTACTTACAGCTTATCATATACATTTTTCATTTAAAAGAAAACAAAAAAGGTGTTCTTTTTAATTTGTATTCGCAAAAAAATTTTGAACAAACAATTCACACACACCAACCCCAATCCTCAAAACGATGTTTGATCCTAAATAGCGGATACATAGATAACTAGCAAACAACTTAAAATATGAAAAATTCTTTTTTGCTTGGTAAATATCAATTTAATTCTTATTTATTTGTGGATACTATTATTTTGTCAACATTGGCAAATAATAAATTTTTAACTTATAAATATCACTTTGTAAATATTTCCACTATTAATTGATTTTAGAATATTAAAGAAATGAATCTAGTTAAAGAATTTAAAAGTGACAACTATTTAATTTTAATAGGATAGCCCCAAATCCAAAAATCTTTTGTTTATCAATGTTAGTTTTAAATCAATTTTTTCAAAGACTAGTGGCTAAGTTAAAATCAACCAACATATTGATCCTAACTTATATATACGCACACACCCACATATATATATATATATATATATATTTTTTTTCCTTATTTCAGTCAGGTGGCAACTCCTTACAATTTTAATAAATTTTATATTTCTTTTAATTTCCAATTGAGGATTTATATCAAATGGGTTAGGGTTTGATATAAATCGAATTAAAAGAAATTAAATTAGAAATAAAAAATCCACAGTCGACACACAAGAAATGTAAGGTTTGCGTAAATATTTCTTTTGCAAGAAACACTTAATTTAGAGTGATGCGCACTTGAACTGTGACACATATTAGACAAGGGCAAACAAGATTTGATATATGAAATATTTGCAATTATCTGTGCGCACTTGAACTGTGACATTTTAATATATGAAGTGCTTGCAAATGTCTGTGATAGTCCTTCCAACATCATGGACGAAGCGTTGATTTTTTCACTAAATTTTTGCCATCATTAAGCACTACATCATGGCATCTTACCCTACTCAATCTTCTTCTTCTTCTTTGCAGATTGCTTGGTGCGGACGGATGGCAACTGTTTTTTAGTTCATTGGACCAACAAGACGAAAACGGGCAAGTTTTGCTTGGCAAGCATCCTCAGATGAGATTAGCTTTCTTTTTCATCATTTGTGCTACTATGTTTCCTATGCACTTCAGAACGGTGACATGTTCATACAACTCACCATAGTCACCACCCCACCAGCAAACTGGCGTGACATTCTAGTCAATTTAGAAAATGATGAGACATGTAGGCGTATTTTGCAGATTAACGCATCTTGATTTTGCGTAGCCTAGATGGTTTCATCCTTCCACAGTGTCCGTACGTGATGGATGGAAACACAGTTTTGGATCAGACAAACTTGATCTACTCATGCATCAAAAGATTGCAATGTTCTTCCTGCCATTAAAATTTTTTATCGCCGGTGGCCCTTATTTGTTCCATGCTCTCTCTTTTTTCTCCTGCAGTTCCCATTTTTTTCCAGTAAGTGGGGCAATAGTGATTAGCAATAGTTGAAACTCATTCAATAATAAAACTGGTCATAGAAAATCAAGAGAGAAACAAAAGTTATGTTTTGAACGATTTGTTCCCCCACCCCCAAAGTAAATGTTCCACAGACTAACATCCCAGAGTATAAAATAGCAACATAAGCTCTGACAATGCCCATCACAATTCTTCAAGGATAGGCACTTCCACTTCAACAACAAAATTGCTCGAACCTTACAACCTGAGTTGAATGATTGATCACTAATCTTCAATAAATTCATTGCAGCGACAATTACTCCAACCAAGGAATCAAAAAGTTCTGGTAGATACAAATGCAATTGTGCGTTTTTTGACCGTCTTCGCACTCTTATGGACGTAATCTCAACTGTTTATCTCAAGAAAGAGGTAGAGACAGAGAGTAGCTGCCATATAATTTGATTAGATTATCCATCACAAGGACTTAACTAAGCCTCAAGAACAAAGAAGAGTAAATTTTGCAACCTATGCCCGAAGACACTGTCTGGAGTTTAAAGCAATTAAATGTACCTAGTATACAAATCAGAACATATTTTAGAAAGTGGCAAACAAGCATCGCAATTCCTATGAAAACTTCCACGGTCAAGTCAGTCTTGACAACCAAGTAGAGAGCCTGTTGCTTCCTAAGATATAACTACGATAATTATTTCGTTCTGATCATAATATTGAGCAGTCTCCTTGTGCCTCTCTCTTCTTTTGCTTTGGTGGCTGGAGAACGACCTTGATGGCTGCATCGAAGACAGCTTTCACATTCTGTTTTAACAAAGAATTGACAAATTGAAGTCATTTCAACATGAAATAATATTCTCCTTTTGAAAATTTTTAGCTGAGATTACAGGGATTAAAAACCTGCTGTGTTTTTGAACTACACTCAATGTATGCAGCTGCCCCAATCAGCTCTTTTAGCTCCTCTCCCTGTCAGGGCATACAACTTGTATCATCAATACAGTGTTATGGAGATGATATGTTCCAAAAGAAAACGAAGGTGGGGACTGATTATAGGCTATACAGTGAAGGAGCACCTACCTGGGCTGTAGTAATTGGAGCTGCTCCAGGATGGTCTGTAAGAAACTGTCTGTCCTCTCGTAAATCTGCAAGAAGTAAAATATAGCCTTAAATATCAGAACACCACACAACTGCCTGTTAAATTAGAGATTCTTAAAAGGAAATTGAACTGTGTAAGCTACTCTTGGCCAAAGAAAAAGAAGAAAAAAAAAAAGAAAAGAAATCTGTAAGCAACTCCTACCAAGAGATACACACACACACACACACACATATGTATGTAAGCTACAAATTGCACTGATCTAATGACAAAAAATTGCCAGTGACAAGCCATAACGTAAAGGCTAAACTGGCATTTTCACCGTAATTAGAGTGAGTAGAAGAATTCCGTTCTCACATTGATGATACAGTAAGTATATCCCTTTTTCATGGTATTTCAGTATTACACTAAAGGCCTCTTTTGGCAAATATTTTAAGCAAACAATGAATATTGAAAGATGAGGAATAAAACAGAGAAAAGAAAAATCCACCAATATTGGATACAATATATTTTCATAACCAATGTTGGGAAGGATTTTTTTTAACCAAAATCATATTTGAAATACCAATATAATATCAATAATCATAGAAGGACATTCTTTTGAAATACAGGGCATTTGACATCCATATAGCAGCCTAAGTGGGCAAAGATAAAACATAGGTAGCATTTGACATACACCTCTAGATAAGAAATACCCAAATATCGAACAGATTTTCAATCCTTGATCTGGTGGTTAAGGCTGCTATGCATGTGTAAATGTGTATCATATCCAACTATATCATGTCCTTTGTTTATCTTACTCCCTGCAAGGAAAGGCCATGGTATAGTGTGCAATACAACCAAAGAAAATGATATCCATATGAGCCCCTCCCAACATGGCCAACTACACCATAGAAATCTTTAACTGACTTCCTACAGGAAACAAACAATCATCTAGATCAATTTAATGCTGTTTTGAAAGATGGAAGCTTCCCTTTTTTTTTTTTTTTTTTTTATTATTACCATTATGGCAGCTTCACATTGACTTATCGAAAATACTTAGCGCATGGGTTTGCGGTGAGCTTTACAACTTCAGCGTTGACACTTTGCAATTATGAATCGCATTCTTTTGAGTTCTCATAACCAAATGAGACACAGTCAACAGCAATACTAAAATTTAAGAATAAAAAATAAAGTATACTATGAAGTTTGCGACACTTGTCATAAGCAGCTATGTCTATTAAATAAGCATCTTAGAGAAAACAAATCTTAGAGTGACAAATTCATTAAGGCAACCTAAAAGTTTTCGAAAAATTTTTGCCTATTGCAAAAGTGTAGAATCTCTGGGAATTGAAAAGGCTAAATTGAGATTTTACATATAGTCTTCTCAGAAAAAGCGCTTACTAGCTGTAATCTTCCATTTGGCAAGAACTTCAATGTGGTTTCACAAAACATATAAATACCCACTTACTGCTGCCCATTTGTAAGCAATAAGACAGTTAAACATGAACATTCTGGATAGCATCCACTATCTATATTATAAGATGCACTCTCGTTCTGAAATCTTGAAGGATCACAAAAGACATCTTTCAAAATCTATTTGGTAAACTTTTTGTATAAAGAAGCTCAAGTCCTAGTCAGGCATATTCAATGGATCGTGCCGTGCCGTCTATGTGTCAAATTTTGCTTGTTTTGCGTGCTGGTGCTTTTGCGTGCCTAACCCATTCATGCTCGCATCTTTGTTTTTTTTTTTCATGCTGGCACATTTATTCACATGTCTCATTGCGTGCTTCCGCGTGCCGGTTTGCATGTCTTCAATCGGTTCCATTTTCACACAGTTTATTCTGTTTTTTTATTATTTTTGACTTGCGGGCTTTTTCTTATGGCTTTCGAAATTTTAATTAAACAAATTATTCAAATTAGCTACAAATAAATCATTGATTTTAACATTTAACATAAATAAAATTTAGACAATTACTGAAGTAATATTTTAAACTCCATTAATAATAACATGCATTACATTGTTATTTACATTGATGGTAAAAAAAAAAAAAAATTAATTCATTTTTAAAAAAGTGGTGCCAACGTGATGACTGTCCGCCTTGTTGTCTATCTTGATCATCAGTATCGTTTGGGGGCTGATCGTGATACGATGGTTGTGGCTATTGTGAGGGTGGTGGTGGAAGATGCACCAGTTGATAACCTGCCTATTGGGAGAAATTGTGTAGGTGGGTACTCATGGAATTGAATAAGTCCACATGTTCTTTTTAGACCTTGGCTATTTATGTTAGAGTGTTCATTATGTCCTCCATATAATATGGACCGGATCCGGATTATTGTTGTGTTTGAGCTTGACCCTGCCACTGTCCGTATCTGTGTCCATGCCCATCTCCCATTTCTTCATTGTGCCATGGGGGGGACAAATCATCCAAGTTGAGATCAAAGCTTTGTTCATTTGATTCATTTCCGCCTCTCGATTGTGATGCACCACCGTGATCTCTAATATATTGGTTGGCTTCAGGATCATACATGAAACCTAACCTTCTTGCTATGTCACTCTTTGTGAATTTTGACATGGATTTTGATTTCTTGTAACTTGAAAGGTTAAACCCTCACAATGTCAGAATAACTGCGATACGACGATCATATGCAAGATAGATGTCTTTTCTTCTGAGTACTCGATACATACATTGTACCACCAAATAGCCGACATCTAATGCCCGAGGATCCATCATTGCGTCCATCAGGAAGACGTCTTCAATAGATATATTATTTGAATTTGCCCATGGACATATATTGTAGCCAATCATATAATGTGAAATAGCCATAATTTTAATATATATTAATGCATGCTAAATTTGATAATTATATGTGTGTATGTGTTTGAGTGGATTAGTATGTTTGTAATGTTGAGTGTGTTATAACGTATGTGATTAAATAATAAGCTATGGTAAATATATCTAGATTGATAGTTTATTCATATTAGAAATTATCATGTTAGGGTTAATTGTTATTGTAATGAATTAAATGTGTTGGATTTAAACTTGTTTTAGGCCTAAATAAGACCCTAAACTTAGAAGATTTTAAGTCCCATTATTAACCCAATTTGAGCCCAAATTTAAGCTTAATTAAGGCCCAAGCCCTTAGAAATTTCTGCCTCCTTAAAGTCAATCCAACTTGGATAAATATTAACCCACTTCCTCTTGCCTTTTAGACATCCAAAACAGACCAAGAAAACAAGAAATTCGTAACTCCTCCAAGACCAAAATTTCCAACATCCAAATTAAGCTTTCTTGGACTCAACACACCAAGAATCCTTCCCAAGCCTTATATATACATTGAGATAAGTTTATTTGATGTTTGAGATACTTTATTCCCTTTTAATTCATGAAATATGCATGTGTGGTATAATATAAGTAGTTGATATGCTATATTCTTGTTGAGATGTTGTAGAGTTGTTAGGAAAGCTTTAGAATGCTTGAGTTGTTGTAGATAGGCTGTAGTAGGCTCTCATGTGATTTGGAATTGAAGTGTTGAAGTATGGTATGTATTAGAATTGTTTGAAGTGTGCTAGAGTTGGTGAAAGTTGATGAAGAAGAGTTTGATTTTTGTAGAGTAGTGTTTGAACTTGTTTGATGTTGAGGAGTGGAGATCACTATTGTTTTATGTTGTTAAATGTACAAGAAGTGTTGTATGAAGTTTGTATAAGGTTTAGGACACATTAAGAGTTGAGAAAAGTTGAATTTTGAAGTTAAAACAAAGAAAAAGTATGAAAAGTCGGAAACAGGGGAGGAGTCATGGGCGAGCTAGGACCCGTGATATCATCTTATTTTTTTAAAATTCGTCAGGCAAGATATCACGGGCGTGATAAAGGGCGTGATTTGGACTGATCATGCACTCTTACTTAGTCACGGGCGACCTAAAGGGCGTGATTTGGTCTGGTCACGAATTTTTCCAAAATCACAGGCGAACAATAGGGCTTGATCTGTCCCTTGCAGCAATATGTTTTTGTAAATTAATCATAACTTTTTCATAAAAACTCCGATTTAGGTGATTCAAATCGCATTGGAAAGATTAAAAAGAGATTTAAAACTTTCATGTTTTGAGCTTTTACAAAATAAAAACTTATCAAGACTGAATTTTCATTTCTTTCCAACTGCTCTATTTTCCAAATAAAGCTAAAAACTTATGTTTGATAGTTAATGTAATTTTATGATTAATTATTGAACTTGTATGATGTTGTATGATATATATAAGTCATATTATGAATTGAATGATTTTAATCAAGATCCTATGATTTCCTAAGCTTTAACTAGTGGATATAAGCTTGGCTTAGGATTGTATTGTTAATATGATTGATTTATGTGAAACAAAGATAGATACTCAATTGGAGACCCCCTTTGAATTCTGAATCGAATCAAGTACACAATACTTTGATTGATTGTTGCTTAGGATAGGCATATACCAATTTAACCTTAATCAAAGATTAATGAAAAGATATTGAAATTGGTTGTGCTTTACGTCGTTGAATCTAGATTCGGGGAGCGACAACTTTGTCATGATGCAATGGCACGGTAGTTTCGGCACTTAGCCCAATCCTTTGTCATGATGCAATGACTCAAATCCATGATGCAATGGTTCACTAAGATGCAACAGTGGTTTCTATTATTGGCTAAGTGGGTAGCTAATAGGGTTAACTGTATTGGTATATTCTCTACTTAGGCTCGAGAAGAAATAATATGTTTTAGTCCATGGTTATGGGACCGTTGAACTAATTGATATTATAGACTGGGATAAGTGGATTGTATAAAGGAATGTGAACCCTAGATGAAGTTATTGTTCTCTATCAGATAGATATAGGAGATATAGGTATCCGGTCTATCTATATAACCCCTTGAGCAGCTGCTGTTACTCAGGAACCCCAGAATCCCAAGCTTGAATCAGAGTTTGAATACTTCAATGTTATCTCTACCTATTTAACTAAAGATAATGAAATGATAATGGAATGTTGCATTGCATTTAGCTAAGTGTGCTTGGCATATGTATTTGTTTTCATTATTGTGTACTAGGCCTTTGACTCATGCTGCTATCTTGCAGGTAACTATGATGACGAGCTCTATGACGATATGGGCTATGGGACTAACTGGGAGGACTCTATGGATGAATAGGAGAGAGACCTAGTATATGCTTAGGATTCCTTTTGATGTATTTTTGTGAAGTTATAGGCTTATTTATTAAAGCCTTGTGTTGTAAATTATATTTCAAGTTGTATTTGTAATGTAGTTGGTTTGTAAGTAAGATTTCTATGTTTATGTGATCCTTAGGAAGTTGTAATGTATATATATGATGTATGTCTTGTATATAGGTGATGAC
Organism: Combretum micranthum; assembly: GCA_024138025.1. Taxonomy (NCBI): domain Eukaryota; kingdom Viridiplantae; phylum Streptophyta; class Magnoliopsida; order Myrtales; family Combretaceae; genus Combretum; species Combretum micranthum. Next base: position 940,619 of record JAMXBD010000424.1, on the reverse strand, counting down.
CTAGTGTTTCTTAATTCAAATCATGTGAATATTATATCTATTTTAAATAGGCAGCCATTACAAATACATCTTTTTAAGACGACTTTACATATAATACTTGAATATTGTACCTAATATTTAGGTATTATGCGTGGTCGGGAGATTTGGCATACTTAATATATGGGTTAAGTGGGTCGAGTCTTTACATAATGAAATAGTTTACAAATCGGTAAGAGATCTTTTTGCTTGAGTTACTTCACGTGATTGGATTGATGCTTACCAGCACATATTGGGGTGCTAGCTCGATCAAGTACTCGGTGGAATGCAGTGGTCATATCCTAATTTTTTTGCAACCTATCACCTACGTTGGTCTGATGGAATATACCGCTAAGATAATCCGGGGTAATATGAAGAACACAGCCAAACATGAAAGTAGTGATGGAGGCCCGACTTTGGCGTCCACTATCCACCCAATTAACAACATTGTCATCTTTTATGACATCATTTATAATGGCATTTGAATAAAATATACGAACAAGACCGACATATGTCTCATTTGGAATGTCCATGAGTACAGCCAAATTAGTATGAGATAAGGTATTAGTAAAGTTGTACTACTGATTTAACTCATCAATGTCATAATTTTTACGTAGAAGCACAAGCCGAGAATAGAACTCAGTTTTGTATTGTACTCTCATAGCCGAGGTGAGCGAATAGATATTATTATGATCATCATGTGGATAACTGGGTGAAGAAGGTAAGGAAGATGATGGTGAAGGGGATGGGGACAGGATAAGTATTCTTTCATGGTAGCAATGTTGTGTGGTTACTTTAGTACGAGGGCGTAAACTTTGTGAACGCTCCATTATTTATAGTAGAGGAAACTTCTAAAACAATTGGCAAATGACAAATAACAAGAGCGTGCAAGTAGCAAGTATAATGATGGCGAAAGTGACAGCAGTTGGGAATGAACGTAGCCATGTCGGTTGAAGATACATATAGAACCGATGTGGGCACATTTAAAAAAAAGAAAAGATTATGGCTGAGTGGGCACACCGACTGTTATGCACGTTGGTGGCATACATGGACATGTCGCGGCCAACATTCCCATCCAGTGATGTATGTGAGCAAGTTGGTCGCCAGCGTGCCCACATTAGGCCAATTCTTTTTTTTTTTTCAAGTGATGTGGGCACGCCGTCGGCCAACATGCCCACGTACGCTGCCGATGTTAGCACATTGGTCGCCTTTAGGCCTACGTCGACCATTTTCTTTTAGGTAAACGTGGGCACGCTGCTGGCTAACGTGCCCACGTTAGCCACCAATGTTGGCACATTAGCCGTTGGCATGCCAGCGTTAGCCTCGACATGGCCATGTACGTCGCCGCGCATGCCAACATTGGCCGTCGGCATGGGCACGTTTGTCGTCAGCATGCCTACGTCAACCACAATTTTTTTTAAACATGCCCACGTCAATTCTATATATACCTTCAACCAACATGGCCATATTCATTCCCAACCCCTATCGTTTTAATACCATTACAATTGCTACTTGTACGCTCTTGTTATTTGCCATTTGCCATTTTTCATTTTCCAATTGTTTTAGAAGTTCCTTCTACTATGAATAATGGAGCATCCACAAAGTTCACACTGTCGTACTAAAATAACCACACGACATTGCTACTAGAAAAGAACACCTATCCCGTCCCTATCCCTATCCCCATTACCATCCCTATCCCTATCCCCATCCCCCTCTTCTTCACCCAGTTACCCATATGATGATCATAATAATATCTGTTTACTTACCCCGGCTATGAGAGTACGATACAAAACTGACTTTTACTTTCAACCTATGCTTCTAAGTAAAAATTATGACATGGATGAGTTAAATAAGTGGTACAACTTCACTAACGTCTTATGTCACACTGATTTGACTGTACTCACAAACCTTCCAAATGAGACATATGTTGATCTCGTTCATATATTTTATTCAAATGTCACTATAAATGATATCATAGAAGATGTCAATGTGGTTCCTTGGGAGGATAGTGGATGCAAAAGTCAAGCATCTATCACTACTTTTATGTTTAGCTATGTTTTCCATATTACCTCGGATTATTTGAATGGTCTATTCCATCAAACCAACAGGGGTGATAGGTTGCAAAAAAATTGGGATATGACTACTGCATTCCATCGAGTATTTGATCAAGCTAGCGCCCCAATATATGCTGGTGAGCGTCAATCCAACCACGAGAAGCACCTCAAGTAAAAGATCTCTTACCAATTTGTAGACTAATTCATCATATGGTTGGCTACAATATGTGTTCAGGGTGAATTCAAATAATATCTTTGTTGAAGACGTCTTCCTGGTGGACACAATGATGGATCTCTAAGCATTAGATATATGCTATTTTGTGATACAATGCATGCGTTCAGTGCTTGAGAGAAAAGACACCCATCTTGCATATGGTTGTCTTATCATAGTCATTTTGACATTGTAGGGATTTGACCTTTCAAGTTATAGGAAATCAGAATCAAAGTCAAAATTCACAAAGAGCGACATAGCAAGAAGGTTGAGTTTCAGTTATGATTCTGAAGCCAACCAATATATTAGAGATCATGGTGGTGATCATAGTCGAGGGACGGAAATGAATCAAATGAACAGAGCTTTGATCTCAACTTGAATGATTTGTCCCTCCTCCTCACATAGCACGATGAAGGAATGGGAGACGGGTACGGACACAAACCGTGGCAAGGTCAAGCTCAAACATAGCAACAATCCGGATCTGGTCCATATATTGTGGATGACATAATAAACACTGTAACACAGATAACCAAGGTCCAACAAGAACATGAGGACTTACTCAACTCCATGAGTACCCACTTGCACAATTCCTCCAAATGGGCTGATTATCGACCAGTGCATCCTCCACCACCACCCTCACAATGGCCATAACTATTGTATCACTATCATCTCCGAGCAATTCTGATGATCAAGACGGACAACAAGGCGGACAATCATCACGTTCGCATCATTTTTTTTAAAATTAAATTAATTACTTGTTTTTTTACTATCAATGTAAATAACAATGTAATGCATGTTATTATTAATGGAGTTTAAAATATTACTTTAGTAATTGTCTAAATTTCATTTATATTAAATGTTAAAATCAATAATTTATTTGTAACTAATTTGAATAATTAGTTTAATTAAAATTTTGAAAACCCTCGGAAATAACCCATAAGTCTAAAATAATTAAAAAAAATAGAATAAACAGTGTGAAAATGGACGCGATTGAAGACACACAACGCGGCAATCGAATAAATAGGCTAGCACAGTACGGCATATGAAAAAAAAAAGCATGTGAAACACGGCTTGCGAGACATGCAAATACGAATGAGCCACGCACGCAAAAGCACACGGTACGCAAAGCAAGTAAAATTTAACACATGGACGATATGACACGGTCCATTTACCATACTTGCTTGAAGCCGACTAATATGCAAGTCATTCATGGAATCTTAAAATCCAATCAGAATACAAGCACCCAAGTATAAACAGAAACTGTAAACTTGAGAGGTTTACCATTTTAAAAAATAATAAAAAAGAACAGGCTGTGATCATACAAATTATTGGGATTCATGCAAAAGCTTATACACGCAAAAGATGTAGAAGTGCGGTGAAAAAAATAAAATAAAATCAAGCCATAAATACTCACCAAGTTTCGTTCCAACAAGAACAATTGGTACGCCAGGTGCATAATGCCGCAACTCAGGAATCCACTGTACATGGAAACAGAAATTGAAAACACCATCAAGGCCATGAGAATCGAATATCATTCATAAGAAAGATCCTGAAATAAGCAGGCTGATATGATTTAAACAACCTTCTTGGCAACATTTTCATAGCTAGCTTTGCTTATCAGTGAGAATGCAAGTAAAAAGACATCTGCCCCGGGATAGCTCAGAGGTCTCAATCTATTGTAATCCTCCTGTCCTGTTAATTAAATTGAAAGCGTCAGATGTACAATGGCATATCTATGCAAAGCTAAAAAGGAGGAACTTTCTTGGTGAAGAAGACAACCTACCGGCAGTATCCCACAAGCCAAGGTTAACTGTGCTCCCATCCACAACCACATTGGCACTGAAATTGTCAAACACCGTCGGCACAAAATCCTGTTCTCACACACATATCCCAATAAATGCATAGACCAATCAAACTAATTCTATTATAGCTGATTTGCTAAAACATTATGTGGAGATTTAGCATGGATATTGATTTATGTGGTTCTTTTTTGCATAATTTTCAGTCTCTTTGAAGACATCCTCAAGAAATTGAAACTATGGATGACATGTTAATTGATATGCTAATATACATCAAGTCTAGTGCATTTTTTTTCTTTCAAGACTCAAAGCAAAATTCAGCATTTTGTCAACAGATAAAATTTTGCTTATCGGCCATTCAGTATCTTGCAGGAGAATAAAAACTTCCGTTTATTATAAAAATTTAATTATGAATTGCAACTTTATTTCATTTATACAGAGACAACATATGATTGCACAGAATATGTACCATAATAATTAAACAGGGACATATGAATCAATAAATCTTTCTTTTTCCTTTTTCCATATTTCTGTCCAAACATTTTCGCTTAAACTAGATCTTTCTTCCTTTGTTTTTTTTGCTGCGATTACAGCGAGGTTGAGATTCGATCCTAGTTCATTCATTGAAAGATCGGCTCATGCCAAAATCTTTTTCTTTGCTACCAATTAACACATTTTTAAGGTCTTTCGTGAATCAAAATAAACAAAATTAAAATAATTATAATTTTAAATTCATATTTCTATATACAAAATTAACAAATATTTTATAAAAACTCGCTCAACATATTGAGATTATTTTGTTAAACATTAAAAAGAAAAGCATCCAATGAAATTGCAGTGACATAATCATATAAAAGAAATATATACTAAAATTAAGAATAAAAAGCGAAATGAGTTAAAAAAAAAAAATTTAGACTAAAAACCACCACGACTGGAAATTTAAAAGCTATACCGTAGGGAAAGTGTTGCTAGCATAGGAGATAAGCATGCAGGTCTTGCCAACGGCACCGTCACCGACTGTGACGCACTTTATGAACCTAGAAGCACTCATATCCAGCCACGTGTGTAGGCCTTCTGTCGTAAACCTCCTTTTAGTCGTGAATCGCACGCACGAGTACTAACTTGCAGTTCTTCAGTCTAGAAGTTAGCGTTTATATTGGTTTGAGCAAGACATTGATGAAGAAGATTTTCAGAAGAGAGAGAGAGACAGCTCTCGCTAGTTATGATAAGCACTGATTTATTATCGATATTGTTAGAACCGGATCGGAGTTTAACCCGGATAGGCTAGGGGTCAGGAGTCGAGGAGTTAGATCGGGTTCACCAGAGGTTAAATCAGGATCACGAAAAAGTAAAAATATAAGGTATAATTTAATTATAAAAGATCAATATGTGTGTAATCACTCAATTAAATCTATATTTGGATTAAATTCATCAATTAATTATTAAATAAATATGATTTAATGATTATATTTTATAAATTTATAATAAAATATGAATAAATATTTAAATTTCTAATTTTTTTTTTATTTTTTTATCTGAGTCAACCGGTCTAGATTGATCGGTTCAACCCGGTTCGACTGTCCGGGTCAATTCGGGTCTCACCGGTTCGTTACAAAAAGGAGTTTTAGGTGAGACCCGGCCCAACATTAGTATCGGTTCTGGTCAAATCGGGTTAAACCGGTCGGTCCGGACCAGTTTTGACAACCATGCTTATTATTAGTGGTAGAGGTCCTGTTACTAGTACCTTTAATCCTACCTCCATCGCTACCTTACCGCCAGTCTACCGGTTACTTTTTTCTCCCCCTCTCTTCTCAATTTTTCTCTATTTTCTCTTCTTTTCTTTTTCCCGATTCTGATCAAATCTTCTTGTGTTGATTGCTGCAATTAGAATAAATCATTTTTATTTTCTTAAAAGTTCATTGAAAAATTCTAAACAATATTGCAAATAGAACTCAAGTCTATAGTTTTAATGTTTGTTAAAACTCAACTTATTTACAACCTTGATTCTATTAATTTATGGCTTGGCTTTTAGACCTGATTTTAGCATTTGTTTTTTCCTTAAGTTAAAATTAAATAATAATAATAATAGTAATAATAATAATAATAATAATAATAATAATAATAATTTAGCTTTAAATAAGATAATTTTAAAACTTAAAATGTATATTTATTTATCTACAAGCACATCCAACTTTAATTAAAACCTTAGTAATGTGGGATACAAAATACTTTAGAGGTTGAAAATAAGGGTCTGTTTGTTTTGGTTTTTTTCCGGCAGATACAGACACTTTTTCAAACTTTTTGCTAACAAATTATTTATCAAGAAATAAATATAGATAAAAAAAAGTTGACAGTTCTCATCAAAAAATCAAATAGAACAAATATAGATAAAATTTAGATGCAAATCGGATATATTTACACATATCATTTTAAAGAAGATACAGATACAAATAAAAAACAGATAATCCAAACAGATCCTAAGATTGATTACAAGACAAAGATAGTTTCTTATTTTTTTTTTCAGTTAAAGTCTATATAAATCAAATCAAACATGCTTTTAGAGCACATTTATTAGTTTCAATGTTAATAATAGCACATTAAATATTGGAATATATAGCCAATGACATTAGAGTTTAGTAGTATCTCTCTAGTTGTAACATCTTGAGTTATACGCCAATTTAATTATTGGTAATTGTTAAATCGATAATAATGTCTAGTGAAAATTTTAGAAAATATCTGAAAAAAATCCTTGTTTTTCGCGATTTTAAATATCGGTAATTACCAATATAGATAATAAAAGATCTAATCAAAATAAAAATATAAGCATAAACGATATCTATATCAAAGAAAAATTTTCCATAAGATATAACAATAATAATGTGATTAATATATAAACTAAAGGCCAAAAATGATAAGTAAAATAATAAATTAGATCCCAAAATTAATTCATAAGATACAAACAAAAGATAAATCATATAAATTTATAATAGTAGAATATAAATAAAGTCAAATTAAAGACAATATAATTATTAATTAGGTCATAAACTATCAAAACATTAATAATTTAAACCTTTAAAGGATAAATTATAATTTACAATAATAGATATTAAAGCTGAAAAATAAAAATCTTAGATTAAAGATTTAAGTACACCATTAGGTTTAGAATATTTATATGTAGGTACGATATTTTCATCGTAAAATATTATCAAATGAATAATTATCGTATGTGTTAATTGAAACCCAAAAAAATAAAAATTTTCAATAATTTCACATTTGCTTATTCTGTACGCAAATTTTTTCGTATAAATTCTAACTCTCACTCTCTCGTCTCTTTTCTTTTTCAGATTCTCTCTCTCTCTCTCTCTTTCTATGTGTAAGTCTTCTTCAAAAGACTTAAAAGAAGAAGAGAGCAGCTTCTCCGAAACGGAGAAGAGAAAAAAAAAAGGAAAAAAAGAAAAGGAAAAAGTAATAAAATAATGAAAAAGGAATCTAGAAGTTTCTCCAATCTTCAAAAGGTTATTTATTTTTCACATACAACAACCGATTCCAATTTCGAAAGTGGTATTGTGATCATGGTGATATGCTCTTCAATTCAAGACCACACAAGGTTAGGTTTCGATCACTCTAAAATTTGCTATTATGATCTTGAACGTAGAAGGTTTATATATTAGGAGTATTATGTGAGTTTTTACTATATATTATATATTGACATGCGTATACAATGATATAATATAAAATTATGTAGTATGTGTATTTAGAATAGTTGATTTACATTTCACTTATCAAAAGGATAACTGATAAATAAAAATGCTAGATGGTAAAAAATTGATTATGATATTAGATAATTAATTTTCAGAGTCTATTTATTAGTAAATAGAAATTTAGAAGCAAATCACTAGGGTTGAATAAACCTGATAGGATCAATAACTAATCAAATCTTCTAATCTAAAGCCCGAATTAAAATTTCTAATTTCAAACCATGAAAGTTATATATTTCAATCCTATATAGACTAAAACCCTTAGTTTATCCTATCAGATCTGAAAACTCTAATCATGTAGGTGAAAAATTAGATCTATCCGATCCCTTAGATTTTAGATTTTAGTTTTTAACCTAAAAATAATATAAGAAGAATATTGAACCTTAACTATAGATGTTTATAGTGTAATACTGAAAAATTCTCAAAACACTAAAAGTTAAGCATGCTCATGACTCAGGATGAGTGACCTTCTGAGAAATGAATAGTAATTTTCTAAACCGAATGATATCTTAATAAATATAGTTCCAAGACAATAACTACTGGTTTAGAATTAAATTATTATATCTTTAAATTATATCAGTTAGCAAATGATAATTTAAAGATAAATCACCAGGATTAAGATATACTCATTAAAACTAGATATTAGGTCTAATTTACATAAATAAGACTTAAATTAAGATTTTAATATCGAATACACTAAACAAAAATATTTTTAACTTATATAACATCAAATCCAACTTTAGTTTTTAAAATCCTAAACCCTAATCAGGTAGATAAAAACCATAATATTATTCAATTACTTGAACATAAAATACGAGAAATCAAAAAAACTATCTCTTACAAAATATAGGACTTAGAACCCAATTCAAATATTTCGTTTGATATTAGTTTGTAATTTGGTTGTGTACTCATCAATATCTATCTGATATAAACAAATTATTCATCTCATTATAGTATGAACTCTCTAAACACGAAACCAATCCGTTTTATTTTTCCTCTTCATCGTAAAACAACATATGACATTTCCAAAAATAATTTAGTTCACGTACTCTAAATTCCTTAGGAAAATAACATCATACAAAATCTTAGAGAAGAAAGAAGAAATCGTGATAACTTATGTTCTTTAACAATACTTAGATAATTAGTCATATTTAATAAAAGAAAATATGAAGACCATATTGGTTTAATTTAAATCCTAGGTTAAATGTCACTATGTAAACATTCATTATGTTTTATGAAATAAAACTTAACTAAAGAAACAATTAGAATTAAGTAAAATAAACCTATAGTATAGTTCCAACATTTAAAAAGAATAAAGATATTCTATGGCAAGTTTAAATAATTTAAATTACACGTAATATATATATATATATATTCATGAGTAGAAATGGAACCAACAGGAAAAATAAAAGCTTAGGAAACCGATGATTTAATAATGAAAGTTTTGGTTCTATAAAGAAACTTAAGAAAATTTTACTTGAATTTGATAAATGAAAGATATTTGATCATTAGATCAATGGAAGGATTGGATATGTAATTAAACTTTAGTATATTACGCTATATACAAATATGAGTTTCATATCATATGTAGAAATAAGATATTGATACATAAACTTGAGATGATTTAAGTATTATATGGATAAAAGATAAATTTATCTTTAATTCTATTAGATAAACTCAATAACAAGCCTATATAGACCTATGAAGATTTCGACACATATAAAAGAATAAGATTCCTAAAACAAAACTTAAGTAATTCAAGCACAAATTAGAAAATCAAGATAATATAGATTGTAATTGAAAAATTAAACTTAACCAATAATCTCGTAACTCTAAGTATAAAATTCAACACTTATAAGACTATAAGAATATAAAGTATAGATTAATGAAAATCATAAATATTAGCTGATATAATCAAATTAACTAAAGTTACATACTTAAAAATAAGATCAAGACAAGCAAATGAAAACAAGTATAAATATGTATATTTTAACTAAAAAAGTAGAGTAATGAACTCAAATTAAGTTTAATCTCTAACACTTGATAAAATAAACACAAAATAAGGAATTGAACTTGAAATGAGAATTAAGAAAACAAAACAAGAAACCTAGGCATCATTATGATACCTTTCAAGCCCTTAAAGTAACATAAGAAAAATATACAAAATGATCAGTTTAACCTGACAATTAAAAACTATGCTCGATAAGCTTTCCAACACTTGTTCATATGCTAAAAATCCAAGTGAAAATGAGTACAATAGATTTCACGAGTCAAATCAATATTTAAAATCATTTTGGGTCTTCTCTCTAGGAAAATGAGTTATACTAACTCTATAACTTAATTTAGGAAATACAAGCCCTACAAGCTTTAGAATGACTATGTATATAGTAAAATCAAACCACAAATGTTAAAACTCGAGTTTAAGACACAAAGACCCAATAGGTTTCTTTATATGGATAAGAGTATAGTAATGGGTGTCTGTTATCTCGATTCTTAGGGGATATATGTAAACCTCGAGATTTTTCACAATAATATACGATAATAAAATAGAAGACGTAAATTAGATAGCATTTAGAACTCGATAAAAATCCTAGAATAGATCTATGAGTTGTAGTAATATCATTCCTCGTTTGAAAAACCCGAATAAAATTTCCTTGACCTTAATAAATACCAAAAATGAGATTTCATATCTTGAACTGATAATTCAAGTTATAATTAGAAGTAGCTCTAGATTTCAAAATCGATAAGATATAGTCTATTAACAAAAACTTATTGGTATAAAACAATAATCCAAAGATGAATTACTAAGGTTACAAATACATAATAGATACTAATACCGATCGATAATTATTAATCTAGGTCCAAAATGAAAATTTCAAACCCGCTGTCATACTTGATAGGGAATTCTGAATTCATTAAGACTAAGTTCCTAATTTAATTTATTGAACTTGAAAAATTTAATCACTAAGTCAAAATATTAAAAATAATTAATCGTGTAGACTTTAAACTAAAAATTTGTTTATACAAACTGTTAGTATTTCTCTTTTGATGTTTTGATGATAACAAAAAAGATTAAGTATTACTAATGACTTTATTGAGTATGCAGAAATCTCAATTTAATGTGATAAGTGAAGTAAAAGTTTTCAAGAACTAAGTAAGAAGTTATGGAAATTTAAATATAAATCAGAAAGTAGTTCAGAGACAAAATAGAAAGACAAAAGTATTCAGAAGGAAACTCAAAGAGTGAAACGGCTGATCGACAAGACAAAACTACTCAGAAGGTAACTCAGAAGGTGAACTGGGTACAAGAACAAAATTCGCACAAAAAGATCACAGTTCGAATTTTTCAAAATTATTTCATTATTTTAAAGACCCAGCTCCAAAGTTGAGTGTATTTGGGTAATACATTCAAATGTTCCACAAAGTTGGTTATTATATCCAAGGGGATTCTAATTTTTTTTTCAACAAATGAAATCTCAAGAACTCATGACAGAAAAATCAAATTAATCCAAGATCAGATTATGTCTGATATTTATGGCTTGGGTTTATATTCAATAATTAAAATATACTTACATGAAGATTACAGAATTCGTTTTTATCAAGTTTGACAGTCAGATCAAGAAGGAAAGATTATATCCTATTCTTTTGGGATTTAGAAGATATTTCACGAGGAAGTCTATCTTCAAGACGGTCAAACAACTATATGGATAAACATCAACGTTTTCAACAGCAAGATAAGATTTGGATAATCACAGAGATATATCAAGCACAAAATCAGGAACTACTGGAGATTATCATCTATCCAATTTTTTGAATTCAAATTCGCTAGCCGTTTTCAACCGAAGAAGAAGGAGAATTTTAAATTTAAATATCTGGAAGACATGAAGACAGAGGGAGTGTGAAAAAGACGAGAATATTAAAAAGCCTTCGAGAATCTCTTGCTAATTTACTGTCATTCGGAATTTTCTTTGAGCTGAAATTTTAGAAACGTTTATTTCTTTGTTTCAAAGCATTGTATATCTCGAATGAGATTTGTGTAGAAGTGAGAGTTACATTTAGTCTCTGCAGATCAGTAAATAGCTTGAGTGAAGCTAGATAGGCTGAGCAGAGTGTTTGAAGTTCTTTGTTGAAGAACAAGCTTGTATTCTCATTTCTTTTGGATATAGTGGAACATACCGGTGTAGAATACCGGGTCCCCGGCTTGGAGCTGGAAGAGAGGATTGACGCTCAAGGCGGAACCTCTATAAATCGATCTTGCAATCTCTTCTCTACCTTATCTTTTTAATTTCGTGCATATTTTATTGTTTATTCTTGCTGCATTATAAACTCAGAAGACTAATCAGAGAGTAACTGGAAATTTAAGTTCTACTGAACATTGAACTCAGAAGATCAGTCAGAGAGTAACTGGGAGCAAAATAAATTTTTATTAACATATTTTTTTTAATTATTTGCGAACTTGATCTTGTCTGATATTATTCGAAATTTATCAATATATTTAAAATAGAGTTTTAGAAGCCATTTAATTTGAGTAACTAAGTAGAGTGAATTTGGTTGAATTTTAAAAAAGGGTAAATTTTATTAAATAACCAATTCACCCCCCTCTTGGTTATTCTTTCGGGACCAACACAAACAATCTAGAAATTTTTTTATAGGAACTTAGAAATATTATTCCGATAAAACTCTTATCTAACCGTTTTAAAAATATGTTTATAAATTAATATTGGTTAAAATATCTTAGTTAACTATTAATCAAATAATAAGCAAATAAAAAAATGAAACAGAACCGCTGCACATTGGAATTATGTGGAAATAGAGGAAAGAGTGCAGAATTCTCATGCTGAAATAGAGCCGCTGGAATTGAAATCACGAACAGAGCATATGGAACAAAGGAAGAAATTCTCCATGGTGCAGTAGTGGACTTCTCGGCTGCAGCAAACCCAACTACGTCCAACTTTGCTCCAAATTTAACACCCAAATTCAACTTGAAAAAGACATCCCAACCAATCCAAAAGCTTCCCATAATCTATATTAAATGCACGAGAATTTCAGATCAAGTTTAAGAGTGAAACAACTCCAAATGGTCTTGAACTTTCCGATCAAGCAAACTGCAATAGGGGAATTCAAACAAAACAACACAGCACACAAACCAATTCCAGCTCCAATTTTTGTAAAAATCATAGGCTCATTTGAGCTGATATTTTTGACTAAATAAACACCAATAGAAGGCCTCTAAATGGATACTTCATACACAAAACAATTAATTAAAATCTGACGAAGAAATCTGCCCAAAAAATCCATGAAAAACTGCCTCATAAGTTCAAACTTTTGAACTTCAATTTCACCCGATTTTTTATCCGATTTTCAAGTAAGTTGAGCCCCAAGTTTACACATATAAATGACATTAATTAACTACCAAAAAAACACAATTAATGCCCTAAAAAATCAGCCACAAATCTGTCAAAATCAAATAAAAAAATTCATTACCCAATGCAGCAGAATTTGTATAAAATTCCAGCTACAAATTTGTGTTTTTCATAAGCCCAAAACACTCTCTTTAGCCTCATAACTTTAGCCTAACCTTAGTAATGATATATAGCCTTAAGTCTGACACAAAACCAACTCATATTTCTCACAAAAACAAGTTGAAATTCTAGCTATAAAAGGAGTTGCATCCAGCCTCTTTCCTTTGTTTTACTTTCACTTGGACAGCTTGAACACATTCCAAAACAGAACATAAAACCTCTAGTTTGCTTTCCATATTCCATCGAAATATCAAACACATTAAGAACATCAATTCCCTCCCTCCAACAACATCAAAAACCAATCCAAATAGCTCTTGGTTTGTCATAACACCAAGTTAGAACTCAAGCTCAACAAGGTAAGAAAATTTAGTTAAAGTAGTTAACTTATAATTTAGCTAAAGTAGTTAACTTATAACTTAGCTAGAAACTCACTAATCAACCTTTGATATGGGTTTGGTTCTTGCTAAGTAGGGGAGTTGGAAATCCTTTTCCATTTCAGGCCAAGGTAATTTCTAAACTATCAATACATGATTATTACATTTATGTGTAGACATTAGGATGAAATACGTAGTATTGGAGAAAGGTTATGTGGTTGGAAGAAATGGCTATTCCATTGATGAAATCAAGTAAATGGAATGTTGTTGTGTTAGAAATGCTTAGATTTTGTTGGTTAAGAAAGACAACAACTTAGAAATGTTATAAATATAGTAACAGTAAATTCGGATCTAGGAATGAAGTGGCCAAAACAAGACTCAAATTTCATCTAAACTAGTTTAAATTCATGTCTAATGCTTCTAAGACCTTATATGAACATAAAACTTGATAAAAAAAAGCTTTAAAAGCATGATTAGGAGCTTTACATTTCAAGAAAAATATTATGAACAAATTCATAGAAATTACACGTATTGATACTTCTATAAGTTATGAATGAGCTTAAGATATGAATAAAGATTTAGATGATGAAATGATATCCTCTAAAATAATATAAATTATAACCCAAGAGAATAGATAAGGTTGACATGCAAAGTAAAATAAATAAATAAAAAACTACTACTAATAAGGACATTAAACAACGTAAGATTTGAATAGAAAACTAATAGAAAATTTAGTTAAGCTTATCATAGATACATAATGAATAATATGTAAATCAAAAGAAATTCAATGGAACTAATTGATAGATATCCTTTTTCCATAAGAATCAATACCTTAAGAAATCGATATAAGCATAGAAATAATATCAAATCGACATAGGATACTTAGACACTCATAGGAATTTAATGTTCTATTTATAAGTATTATTGATGAATATTTTCATCTCAATAGGTAATTTCGATACTGTTGAGGACTTCCCGATCTATTACTACGATCAATCAATATGAGCAGGTGAGTAACTCAGACTTATTACATTGTTTGTGTTTGTAGTTTAGCCACATTTTAATATAAGAATAATAATGAACTCGTGTGTATATGGGTTATGGGTTTTGCTTGCTGTTTGGAATTACTTGGTTGATAAACATTATTAAATAAAAGTGATAATGGATTATTTGACAATTTACTGTATGTAAAGCATGTTGATTTTGTGAATGAAGTTTAAGCTCTTATAACTTGACAAAAATTATTGGAATCATAAATAAAATGAACATGCATTGCATAAATTACATATACTGCATTCTAATCATGTGATAGCCCACTACATGTTAGAATTTCGGTTCTCTGGTAATACTTAGTTTTTTTAGGCAAGAGGCTAGTAATTCTACTCAAGATTACCTTTGTTCTGTTGGTTCCATGGGAACTAACTAGTAATGAAGGACGCCGACCATGGTATCGCAGTGAAATGTCTAACACTTAGTAGATCTAGTAATAATATGTGTATGTGATACTGTCTGGGTTATTAGGTTGTGTCATATTACTACTAGGGTACTCTTGGGGCTTGACAATATAGATCCATCTTTGAGTTTTCTTGTACATTTCTACGATAATTGAGCAAGGATAAACAGGTGAGTATATTCCAATGACCTTCTTACCTGCTTGTGCTTGTAGGTTTAGATTATGATATTTTGTTAATATAAATTAAATGATTGATGTATGGGGTTGGGAAGTTTATGCTTATGATTTTTCGTATTTGTTTTCTGTGTTGAAAATACTATACATTATTTTGAACATTAAGTATTGAGTGTTGTTTAATCATTTTGATCTTTGCGAGTGTTTGATAATTGTATGATCACTAAAAAAATGGACTTAATAACTATTGGCTCAATAATCATAAAATTGAGCATATATTGCACGATTGCATGTAGAAGGCCATCACCACTATACTTTGACTTAGATGGGCTACACTGTCCCGTGAGGATGGTGAACATGGATGACCGAAGTGGTATATGCCTAGTGTGTACCATGGGCCTTATTCTAAGGGAATGGGAACTAAGTCATCCTGGGAAGACGGCCCATCTCCTAGGATCGCATCAGGTCATTGTTAAGAATATCATACTTCAATGGGATGTTGTTATATGCATATTATTTTCTATATATGAAAAAATCCGTGAATAAATTTGATTCCCGAAGTATTAGTGGTCTGGGTGCTGATTTGTGCATGTACCCCAACCCGGATTCGGAGGGCGTAAATCCGAATATATATATATGGTTACCGGTTGGGCATATATATTTGTTCATTTGCTTGTCTGCATTGCATGTGCTTGTTTAATAACTTGTTTGTTTTTGCTTGAATGGTATGGAGCGAGGGTATACTTCATTCAGCTAATTATAGCTGACTCCCCAATAGTTTGCTTTTGTAGGTAAGTTGAATACATGGATGGGATAGATCTGAGTGTAGAGCATGACAAAGATTAAGTTGTACAAGACTAATAGAAGATTGATAATTTAATAGGTTAAACCTAGTTGAGAGAATAAACATGAAAATGTAGTCTTTTTCTTAACTTAAACGTAGTTGATATTTTGTGTTAAATCTAGATTTACCTTATCTTGTCATTTGGTAGGATATCTGATTCTCTGCGGTCTTTGTGATCTGTGGAATTTTCGATATCCAATAAATTATATTCATAATGAATCTCTATATGTATAATACAATGAGAGGATAATTAATTAGAGTCTTGTAAACTCTGACTTGCAAGGCGATCCTCATGTTGTGAGTACACATGTGATATGGCGATTTAGGGCAATCCTACTAGGGTTATGTAGGGTCGCTACACTAGTTTCTCAAGTGAGGAGTCCCATGTGCCAATCTCCCATCCCTTTTGTAATGGCAAAAAAAAAAAAAATGTTGGAACATGTAATGAAATTTTCTATTCGTTTGAAAATATTTAATATTGTAACAATTTGGGATTCTGAATCGAGGCACTTCAAATGCAATTTAGTTTGGCTCACTTCGATTGAAACCAAACCGCATTTTGAAATACCTTATTTTAATTTATACAATCAATAGACTTTTAGTTTCTAACTAAAGATTGATATTCAAATTAAAGAATATTGTGTAAAATGAAGGTGTATAATATTATATCACTGTAACATTACATTTTAGATGATAATAAAGGCATATAAGTCTATTTAAGAGATGAGAAACTAAAGTGAAAGAAAATGAGCAGATTGAAGATGTTGAGAGTGAGATGAGAGAACATAAAAAAAAAAAGAAAAGAACAAGGGTAAATAAGATATAATGAAATGTTGATGGGATTTAAAACTTAAAAAAAAAAAAAATACTATTGCTTATTTTTTATTTTTAGGCAAAAGCAATTTAGTTTAGGTTTGAGTTCATGCAATTTGGTTTGATTCTTTGAACCGAAATATAACAAGACCAAAATACATAAAATTATATTATTTTATTTAGGTTTAGTTCAATTTGGTTTACAATACAATCTGATTTAGTTATATGATAAGCCTTACTACACATGATATTAAAATTTAGAAATACTTTTTTTTTCCTTTGTAGAAAAGTAAATAACATTGAGAGATAGATATGTCAAAGTGTACTTAGGAAGTTGAAAGGTAAGATTTTGCATGCTCCATGAACAATTATAGGAGTTTTATATTTTAAATTGCATCCCCCAACCAAGAGCTTTTGTTTAAAAAGCAGTTTGACCACCTTATGTTAATTCCTTTACCTTTGCAATAACTTGTATTTTCATATTACTATCACATCTAGCATCTACGTTAATTTAATTTGACTTAATAACTTGTTCATTATGTCCCCATATAACAAATATTCAAATAATTGTTTACTCATAAGAATAAAAGATGCTAATTTTTAAGAAAACACTAGTTTTGATTGGGTTAATTTCTCTCACAGTACCTAAATTTTTTCGATTTAATAGAATTTATATAAATAAAATTTTCTTACAAGAAAATACCTGCACTTTTTAAAATTTTCACTCATTGTATCTCTAGAAGGATTCCATCCATTTTTCCATTCAATTGCTAGTGTAACAAGAGGACTTGATTAAAATATTATTTTTTGCATCCACATTGGCATTTTCATTTATTTTTTATAGGTAAGTTTCAAAGACGATACCTAAAACTTTTGATTTGTAACGGTTTGGTACCTAAAAACAATTTGTACAACAATAATATTAAATTATTTAAAAGTTTCACGCATAGTATCTGTGGTCAAAATCCAGTAGTTCTTCTTACCAAAACTCACGTAGCAAACGAAATTTAATAAAAAAAATATTTTTCTCTCTCCTTGACAACAAGTTTTTTTATTTTTTTTTTAATTTTCCTCTTCCCTCTCTTCTTCTTCCTAACCCCTAAATCAATAAAGAAAAAAATCACCTATATTAAAATACCACAAACCATTAATTTTATTTTTACTCTCTCTCTCTCTCTCCCTCCTCCGCCCATCTCGCTTTTGTCTGCTGCATCTTCTTCTTCTTCTTCTTCTTCTAAACCTCAAATCCGATTATTATTTTCTTAATTCGTATTATTTTGTGTAAATCTTTTTTAGTTCATCCAAACATTATAATTTTATGTGGATTTACATTAAAATCTTTTAAAAGATATGATTAAAGTGGAAAGGATTTAAATCTAAAATCATTCATATATTTATCAACCTAGATTTGAACTCATCGAAAAAATGAATTGAATGGGGATTCATCTAGAACTGGTATCAACATTAAGAAGAACAAAGGAGTCGATTTTTTTCAAATCTTCTCATGGAAGAACAGTATTGTTGCTCTCTCCAAATTCTCTCCACCAAACCAAAAACTCGTCCAGATCCAAGTTCAAACCAAAACCCACCACATTAGACCAAGGAACTCGTAAACTAAACCTATCTTCCTCATCTCTATCACTGCGAACTAGCCATCTAACCTAAACACCAACCCCAACAAGCATTGTAAACCACTGTAGACGACCAATGCATCTTCATCTTTCATCACCACTGACCAATAAAGTCACAAAAATATTAGATTGTGATAAAGTTTGAATCTTTTGATTGCTTTTGGTGTAAAATGGGTATGTCATCATTAATTGGATTTTTGGGATTTCAAGTTTTTTATTTTATTGAAGAATGTTTGAAGAAGAAGAAGAAGAAAGAGGAGGAGGGCAGTGAGAGAGAAAGAGAGAAGAGAGAGCGAGTGGACGTAAAGTAAAAAAAAAAAAGAATTTCTTTTTTTAATTAGGTTTTATTTTTTTATTTGAAGAAAAAGTAGAGAGGGAAAGGGAGAGAGAGAAAGAGAGTAAAAAAATAAAAATAAATAAAAAAATCATCTTGGATGGTTAAATTAAATTTTCAATGAATTTCATTTGCCATGTCAAATTTCGAATGAAGAAGTAGCCGAATTTCGATTAAAGGTACCATGCATAAAACTTTTAAAAGTTCGAGTATTGTTCTTGTAAATATTTTTATTTAGTTACCAAACTGTTATAAACCAAAAAGTTCATTGTTATTATTTTTTTTCCTTTCTCTCTCCTCTCTCTCTCTCTCTCTCTCCCCCCCCCCCCCTTCCCCACACTGTTGCTTCTCCTCCTCCTCCTCCTCTTCTTCTTTTTGATTTATGCCATCTCAATCCACTTCCTCACTTTCTCCACCACTTAAACCTTTAACACCCTCCTTCGAGACGAAAACCCTATCTCCATCAACCTCTTCAATCTTTTGCTCTCTAACAATTGAAAGAATTCCCTCATTGTTTGCAACATCTCATTCACCATTTCTTCTGGAACTCCATGGTTTTTTTTTTCTGCCAAATAAAATTCAATGCACATTGCTACAAAATTACCATCAATAGAAGAAGCCTCTAAAAACTAAGATGATTTATTAAAATACATTTACAACTGTATAAATAGAAGCCAAGCCAATCTGCTTGATGACTTCCATATGGTTAGATCCATTAAGACCTTTGAGATTAATGAGTGGAATCAAAGTGGTCTTCATGTCAACTTCAGTAAGTTCAAAGAGCAACGGGGATGGATTTGATGAGGTGACTAAGTCAACTCGTAATGATGAGTGGTTGAGCTTGACTTGGTGATTTTGTCCAATGAGTCATGGGGCTCAATCTCGTCAAAGGCCGAAGGTATCGAATAGGTCTTTGCTATGTAATGGTTGCATTGTTGTGTTCGAACTTAGTGCAAAGGTGATCGAATTCCATTAAGTTTTGATTGGTTTGTGGTGAGTTGGAGAGAGATGGAAGGTAGCTAGAGAGACAATGGGATTCAGTGGTTGAAGATGAAATTTAGTAAGAGAGAGTCCTAGGAAAGAGAAAGTCTTCTTATTGAGGAAGAAGATGAAGGTGGATAAGAGGATCTTCATGGATGAATCCAAATACGTGGGAATCAAATTAAAATTAGGTTTTTTTAATTTAGATCAATTTGAATTCTACCTTTCCTTTTAATTTGATAAGACTTAATAAATTTTTTTATGTAAATCTGTTGGATATTTGGATTTTATAAATGCAAAAGTAGATTTACACTAAGAATTTTTTAAAATGTTTGAAGAAGAAGAAGAGAAAAAGGAAGAGGAAGCAATGGCACAGGAAGAGAGATAAAGGAGAGAGAAAGGGAAAGTAAAAATAATAAATAAATAAATGAAAATGCCAATATGAACACAAAAAACAACATTTTAATTGGGTCTACTTGCTACATTAATAGTTAGACAGAAAAATGGATAGAATCCATTTAGAGGTACCATGAGTGAAATATTTAAAAAATTAGGCATTTTCTTATAAAAAAAAATTGTTTAGGTATAATTCTATTGAGTCGAAAAAGTTCAGGTACTGTAAGAGAAATTAACTCGTTTCGATTTAATGAAAATGAAATGGTAATATAATAGATAAAAAATATTGGGCTAGATAAGGTTGTTCATTAAACTAACCCAAACCAAAAACCGAACCAAACCCATAAAATGTGGTTCTTTATATTTTGATTCGGTTTACAGTTCAGTTTTGCAAAGAGTCAAAATGGTACCAAACTGCTTCACATAAAATAAAAAATAAGAGTCATTTTGTTTTTAACAATTAAACATTGAATATTACAAACCCATGTGATATTTTATTCCAATATCACATATGCATGTTATAATAGACTTGAAATAGTATCACAATTCTAAATTGTAATGTCATATTGTGTTTAGATGCATCTTTGAAAACAAGTTAAGTAATATATTAATTTATAGATTTACTAGGAGAAATTGTATTCCATTCTAACTTTTGAAATGTAAATTATATTTTTAATCACATTAATGTTATTTATAAATGTAAATGCTGTATGCATATATATATATATATATGTTGCATTATATTTTTACATAATACATCATTAAATGTATCATATATCTAACAATATTAAACAAATAATCTTTTACTTAACTAAAAAAATATGGAAAAAAAATTTTAATTTCTTCATAAAAGATAAGATTTAAAGGCTTTTAATTGCTCATTCTAAACATTTTCCTTTTCTCGAGAGCTGAAATGACAATTAATATTATTTATTAAAAAAATACTTTTAAAGACGATTTGAATAGAACTAAACTGAACTGCATTGAGGTTTAGTTCAAAACCCTAAATTAGTAAAAATGGTTCAGCTCATTAAGGATTTGAATTGAATTCAAATTCAATTTGGTTTGGTTCAGTTTGACATTTGAATCGAACCATGAACACCCTTAGGAGTTGGTTATAAAGATCATCCCCAACTAATTATTATTTCATTGTATGTCGAAATCATTTTCAAATTACGGTTATTATTGATAATAAGTACTTAAATAAGGTCAAAATAAAAATAATTACTAATATACAGTTTCAAAATTATGACTTATACACGAGATATGCAAAAATATATATACCATACACATATCGCTGTTAAAAGAAGTGATAGATGTCACGCCTAAAAGGGGGGCCTAGTAGGATTAATCTAAATCTATCATATCACGTGTGCACTCGTAATATAAGAGCCGTCTTATAAGTTAGAGTGTACAAAACTCTTTTATTTATCAGTATTTATCATATAAATGATATATTATATTACTGGATTTCAATTAGGGAATCCGATTTTTCAATTTCTACCAAGATTGCAGAGAATCGGTATCCCCTACCAAATGATGAAAATGGGTTTCAAACTACAATTTACACATTTCAATTATTATAAAATTTATCTAATTTACATTCTAAGTTTACCATATCCTATATCTCTATCATCAATAGAGTTCTTTGGAGAAGTTCTCTTTACACATTCTAGCCCAATCCCAGCTAGTATTAATCCTGCACAAAACTGTTGAGAGGTAAGCGAACCACGGGCTTAGTGAGATAACCTAACCAAACCACACATCAAACAATAACAAACAAGTATAATTACCAATCATATGCAATGTAACAATCAATTTGTAAACCACCAAAATTTTTGGAATCGGTTTAGCATAAAACCCTAAACCGAAAGTCAAACGGAATCCTAAAGGTCAACAAAACCCTAGTTTACCATAACCGTTTAAATCCAGCATTGCCGTTTTCTTTGGTCCTAGAAAACGAAGTTGGGATAATTAGCTAGAATAGTTTGTAATAACCATAGGTTTTATAAAATTTCAGTTTCGCGAAATTCGGGTATCCTTCGAACCGATCGGACACAGTTCTCGAAAAACGTCCGGAGGCCCGGAATAGTAAAAAATTCCGAATACACCGTTAGACTCGTAAAAATATAAGTTTTCCAAAAATATCAGTTTCGTAATTTTTTGGTAGCTAAAAATAACAGATATAGCTATTATACGTGTATTTTCTTACTACCGTACTTTATTAGTCATATCTATCATACATTACACTATTCATTACTATTTTACATTATTCTTTTATCTCTACTTTTTCTTACACCTATTCTTACACTCTACATAACCTATAAACTTAACTTTTTACCTTTCCTATAACTTTATTTCACATCTACCTTAAACTTACATCTTTCATTTATCAAAAAGTCAAAAAATAAATCACATTCCCTCTCTTCCATGCATGGCCGGCGCCACCTTGTCCCCTTTCCCTCTCAAATTTTTTTTTTCTTTTATTTTAATCACACAAAAATCATTCCTCAATTTCCTATAAATACCCCCCTCCTCTTTCACTTCTTTCACATATTCACTACCCACAAATTCTTACAAAAACTCTCCCAAAATCTCCTCTCAAAACTCTCTCAAAATACCATTCCAAAACTCTCAAAATAATTCTACAACACTTCTACCAACAAACCAAAACCATAACCACATAACCATACTAAAGTCTTCTTTAGGTAACCACTTCACATTTCTTTCTTCTTCTTCATGTCATGTAACTTTACATGACCATAGTGTGAGTTTCCAAAGACTACAAGTTATGGAAACTACATTATGTTCATGCATTGTTCTTGTTCATGCCAATCCATTTATGTTTATGTTGTTTTATTATTGTCTATATATATATATATACATATTCTTTAGAGCATATAAGCTCACTTGCAATTTATTTATTTCATGCATTTATTTAATTCCATTGCAATTTATTTATTTATTCCTTGTTGAATTAAGACTAGCCTCTAGTCTTAGACTTGTCCTCATCAAGTCAAAACAAGTTTTTCTTTCTTTCATTTTATTTTATTTTGGGACTAGTCTACTTCTTAGTCCCGGGAGCCTTGAAAAAGCTAAGACTCCAATACTTGACTTTATTATTTATGTTTTATGGTATTTTGTTTATTATTATTCTCATAATCATGTTCATTTAGATTGTTGTCCAAAAATTTTAATTTCTAAAGATAATTAAACAAAAGAAGAATTTTGTCACTTAGAAATAAGTTTATGTAAAGTATAAAATCTATAAACTCATTCCTTTTCAAGTTACAAAAAGAACTCACTATAATTTTAGAAACTACTTTTACTTTAAAAAACTACTTAAACCTTTATTATTCCACCTTGTTTTTCAAAAGAAAATATTTGTTGATACAAAAATGATTCTTTTTATAAAGATAGATAAGATGAATGGCTAAGGAATTTTCAAGTAAACACTTTACAAACAAATAGGCAAAGAAAATCTATGGGTTGAAAATAAAAATAATGTTATTCCTTTTCAAGTTACAAGAGGAAGTCAATAAGATTTTAGAAATTAGTTTTACTACAAAAAGTTCTTAATTGTTCCACATTGTTTTTATTAAGAAAACAAATTTTCATGCATGGATGATTTTATGAAAAAAACATAAGATATGAGGAAGGAATGAGAAATTTCAAGTAAAGATTTTTACAAAAACAAATAAACAAAGGAATTTGCACAAGAAAAATAAATATGAAGAATAGCATATTTCCTAAGAACTTCAAAATAGTATTAGTGTAACTTGGAAAGTAGAAAATTTTATTTTCAACAAGATTATTTAGGAAAAATAATAAAACCAACATAAAGCCCTTTTTAGAAAACAAAAGGAAACAAGGTATTCATTTCAAGAAATCTACAAAAACAATTTTTGAAAACTATCGTCTTTCAACCTTATTTTACTTAAGAAAAATAATTGGACAACAAAACACTTGAGCATGCTTAAGTATGAGTTATATAGTTATAAAAAGAGAATTTTTCAACTATATAGATAACTATGTATTTACCAAACAAGTTTTGATTTCTTGAACCCAAGTTGTTTTTACTTGGAAAATCCATGGTGAATTTTGTCGCCACTGTTTCGAAGCCTATATGGATTTGTTTGTTGAAAGTAATTTTAGAAATGGATAGATCTTTTCGAGTAGGTAGAAATCGGTATATTATATGCGCGATTCCGAGTTAAAATGACCAAGTTATAGCCATTTTAAGTTGGAACATTCCTTTATACGAACTTTTACGTTCTTTTGACATTGTTTTGGTCAAATTTCAAGAAAATCATCAAAAAATACTTATTATGGGTATTTTCTTTAGTTAGGTAACCCCGAGGAAGGATTCCTTTACCCTGAGGATTATTACGACTAATTGGAGTGTGTGATCGACTCATCCACCTAGAGAAATAGTCGACATGGCATCGTGAGTTTATTTCAATTTAATGCTATACTTGTTGTGCTTGTAAATTAGTTGCACTAGAGTTACGAAAAGATAAACCGATATGTATGTAAAATAATTTTTTGAAAGCACTTTTAAGAATATCGGAGCCGAAATTGTTTCAAATGTTTGATTTAGTATAGCATTTGATTTGTATGAAATTCTTTGATCGCCTTAAACTCAAAAAATAATTATGCTATGACACTATAACAAAATGAATTCATGCATACCACGAAGTGAGTCACATTGCATTTTGGGTTATTATCCTTGGGTGAGAAGGATAGTAAGCTCATGTCAAAAGCAACACTTGGCGGATGATCCGAAAGCGATTGCTTGGCGGCTTAAGGGAAATGCTTGGCGAAAGATCCGAAAGCAAGGTCAATCAAGTAGATTCGGAATGCTTGGCGATGAGTGCTCGCGAGCATGAAAACTTTTTAATTAAAACTACTTGAATTGAGGTTATGTATCACCAAACCCCGAATAGAGGGCGCAAATCCATTCAACATATAGTTCCTGGAAAGCTATATGCTTGTTTGCCCACGTGTTTATTGCATTACATTTGTTTGATTAATCAACTTGTCTGAATCTTGCTACAAGAAGTTATTTATGGAAATAGTTCTCACTAAGCCTATTAGCTTATATCTCGATAGATATCTTTTGCAGTTTCCTACTTATGGTTAAGGCCACGAGGACCCTGCGGGCAGGTAATCTCTTTTGGATAATAGAAATTTAGATAAAGTGTAGCATTAGTATTAATGTGCAAATATCCATGTAATATATTAGTGATCCAGGGAAATGTCCCTAAGTTTGTAAAGTCATTGATATGAATGAATGATTATTATGAGTCCTCTTTCTTAAATGTGTTATTTATATCTTCTTAAACTTCATAATTCCATACATAGTCCTCTAAAGTTGTGAAAGTAGGCCTTATACTTAATATAAAAGCTTTTGGGAATGACTAAGATTGTCATACTTAAACTTTAATATTGAGTGTGGCGGACTGTCACGTTTAGGGTACCCGTTGGGGCGTGACACAATCATATGCACATTACAAGCTTGGATGATCTAGAATCCAAAGCAAGATAGAGATTTACGCCCTCTCATTGGGGTTGAAAGAAAACCGATCTATGGATCACCTACCTAATAGAAACTAAGTACATAGGAAAGCCACAATCCTTACTGTAGTTATCTCTTTATGTTATTTATATTTTAGGCACTCAATTCCTATTTTAAGCTTTAGAAACTCCATTTAGTGTTAGTTATTTCATAGCGATACCATGGGTGGCGTCCTTCATTACTAGTTAGTTCCCATGGGACCAACGGAACAAATGTAATCTTCATAAACTAATACCCTTTTGCCTAGAAAAACCAAATATTACCAGAGAACCGAAATACTAACATGTAGTAGGCTGCTGCATACTTAAATGTAGTTTATGCAAATCATGCGATGCATGTCCATTTCATTTATAGTACCAGCAGTTGTTAATCAAGTTTAAGGCGATCATATTATTTATAGACAAACATCAACATATTTCATACAATATTTATCATACAATAGAATTACCACTTATATTATTGATAAGTTGGCATTCAATCATACACCATGCATCATGGATTATCCCCATTCCCGCATGCATATCAATTTAATATATATTATTCCAAATACAGCTATACTACAAGAACAAACAATGTGATAAAGTTAAGTAACTCACCTGTGGTCCTCGCTAAACTATCGGATTATGCTATTGGAAGTTCGAAAATTGATCTATTTTCCTATGAAAAGAGATAATAGATATTTATTATTACACTATTATTCATAATGCTTTCGATTATACCTTGTGCATCCTAAATTTAAGTTTTATTCTTTTTAATTCATCTTATTTTTCCAAGTTAGGAGTTTCGAATTTTATAAGAGTTAATCCTTTTTGATATTATCAGAATATTCGTCTAAACACATTTTTTGTAAGAGAAGTCTTCCTAGAATTAATAGTACTGATCTCAATCACTTGATATTAGACTAAGCCTGTTATATTAATTATTGTGTTGTTCAATAATTTAATTGAATCCTTATAGGTGCATAATTATTCTGTATCGGTATTTGATATGATTTTTATTATTTGTATAAAGCTTTCTAAGGTTTTAACCCCTATAGTAAAGAATATTTATCTGTTATTTGTTTTCATTTTACTTCTCTTGATCTTAATTGCTATCTATATTTTTATTTAAGGGGTTTGTCTTTTCCTTAAGTCCTACTGCTTTTAGTAGAAAATTTTTATTTATTAATTCTTTGTCTGTCAACGTTATCTATCTCTTAAATTAGTATTTTTATTTATTTAAGGGTATTTTCTAGTATCCGTACCTTTCAAAAATTATTTTAATAAAATCGTATGTTGATGGAGTTTAGATATTTCAAATTTTTATTATACTTCAATTTTATTTTTTATTGCAAAACAAGCTAAGTTTAATATATGATATTCTCAGTAATATTAGTTTTGAAATGTTAATATCAATATTAGTAATAAATAAAGGTATAATAATAACAACAATTTTCATACTATTAGTAAATAATAATATTAGTGATAAAAATAATAATAGTATTGATGATAATATAAATATAGTGACATTAACGTAAATAATAACAGTATTAATAACCCTAATGACTCTTGATGAAAATATCAATAATACTAAACACTATAATCAGTAGTAATAATAATGGTAATAATCATAATCATATTAATATGAATAATAGTAACATTAATATTGGTTTATTAAGAGTGAAAATTAAGTGATTTTCTGTTTGTTTTGAATTCGATTTCGCTGTATAAATAGTCGATTTGATAGTACTCTTCGAGTACTTTCTAGCAGTGGGATTATTTTCAAGAAAAGATGATAAAAAATTATAGTTTGAATCAAAATGGTAAATTTACATCTAATTAGACTCCCAAAACCATTTAAGGAAGTTCAGTTTGAAAAGGATTGCAAATTAATTTGTAAAATATAGTTTAACTATAATTAAAAAAATAAACCGAACCTCAGTTTGCCCACCCTCAAGTCCAATGTAGTTTTACAAGCTTAATTAAACTTCATCTTTATTAATCTCTCCAAAAATTTAAAATATGTTCATACTCATAAAAATAAAAAACACCCGTATACTCAAATTAAGTTTGTCAAATTGTATGCAGGGCAAGCATTATAGCTTATCAAACTTTGAACCTTACCATAGTGTTTTTCTTCTCAAACTTCAAATCTACTGTAACTCAAGTTTGTTGGAGCGTTCGTGGACAATTATACTCTATGGTAACTTAATATACATTAAAAGTCCTAACTCCAAATTTCTAAAACTACTCTTGTATGATCGCTTATGGATTGTTCAGGATTGTCTATCAAAACTATATAACGCAAATGATTAGTTCATGAACGACTAAGGTTCGCACTTTATATATATGTATGCAAGGATGCGTCCAGGAGTATATATCAAAACTTGTACATTGTATATGATTAATTTAGGAAGGACTAAGATCTACACCTTATAATGCAAGGACCTGTCTTGGAGTGTCTCTCCAAACTTATACATTGTATATGGTTAGTTCAACGACAAATATTGTCTACACTTTATATATGCAAGAAATCTTGACATGATTTCTAAGATTTCACTAATAAGTACAATTCAATTGATAAATTCAATCAAAATCCAAAGCCAAGGTGGCTTAACTTATGAACTTTACTAAAGCACAATACTTGGTAAGACAATTAAGAATGTCTTGCATCTCCTGGTTAAACTGGTATTGTGATTTGAGTTTGTTATATTTTGTTAATATTTAATGTTTTTATTTCAATTTGTTGTAATGTTTGTATCTATTATTTTTATTCTTAAAGGCGACGTTACTTATAATTTGAATATTATGGTTAATATAAAATGAATGTGGTGTGTAAACCGGAAAGAATCATTGAAAATTATTACAACTCAAATATGGTGGCCTGAGCCCAATATATTTCATGGATACATTTATAAGGGTACTTCTGAACGGTCTTGTGGCAGGTTCTTGTGTTCAAAATTTAATTTATGTTACCTACATAATGGGACAAAGTACAAGGGTTTCCATACCCTACTCACACTACCCGACCTCTTACTCACACTTGATTGGATACATAAAAGGTTTATGACTAAACTAACGTGAGGAAACAAACATAAGATTTCCTTTGTTAAAATTTATTATCTTTTGTGTTTTTTATGTCAAATATAGATTCAATACTAGTCTATATATTAGAGATATAGTAACTATTTCTTATTTGATCATACAAAGGAGATGCAGCCAGTTGGTGATGTATTGTGGCCAATTAAGGCTTGCAATTAGCACATTAATTTTGTTGATTATTCCACACTCTGGACATGCTCTCTACTGATAAACTTGCAAAAGAAGGGCTGTTGGATGATTTGTTTGCCCGTAAACCCACATCGCGTGCTACAAATTAATTTGCCACATGGGCCCCAGCATTTTCCTGTGCTTTTTATTATTTAAATTAAATATTAAAAAACAATATAATTCAAAATGATATCAAATGGAACTAACTGTTTTTTTATCGTAATAATAATTTATATATCGCAAGTCCATCAGCAAGTTGAATAGAGTAGCATGATATTATGATCATCCACCAAAATCATCAATGAAGATGGTAGGAAAAAATGCGGATGCATGAGGTGATGATGGTATATAATATGCATTAATATGGTCCAAGAGGGTATATGCTGCTATGACTGGCCACTGGAAAAAGAGCTAGAAGGTTACTATTGGACACATAAGCCATTGATGAGGTGACACAACGTAATCCATTGATGGAGCTCTTACATATTTTTAACCATCTTTTAGTTCACCACTTCGATTTCTATATTACTGCTGACATGTTGTGTAGAAGATCTTAACTTGTTGAAAAATGATAATAATCGTATTTATGGTGGGACTAATCCTCCTGCCAATCCATAAGAGTAGCCCAACTTATACCTAAGAACATCCTTCATGATAACGATATTAGACTTTGAGTCACTCCCACTTTCTTGTATGCATGCTTCATTCTTAGCTAGATTCTTCATTATCTTCTCTTGCATGCATAGATGATTTGTCAACTAAATCGTTAGAAAGATCCCAAAGGCATTTATAAAATTAGCTATCCTTTCCCCTTCTTCGACACTCCCGAGATAACAATGAATGATCATGACCTTTTTGCATATTTATCTGCTTAAATATAGATGGGGGAAGCGTACGTTCTTTAGCTTATAGTACAAGCATAAGTGTGTGAGCTAGTTGTATGATGTTCTATAACCTTTTCCTATCTTATATATCTTGTACATCCTTGCCTTGTAAATGACATAATTAAAAGTAGGAAATTGTCTTAAATAACTTTAAGTAAATTGGATTATATGAATAGGATTAAGTAAATCACCACATCATGGTTCTAATCATTGTCAACGAAGTCACACAACAACCTTCACTAATTAGCCGATACACAAATCCCTTATAAATTGTGCTTTGAGTGGCCTCCCTTCACCCCTTTTCTTATAGAATATTCTGAGATCCTTGTATGCACTATTGTATGATTTTGGAGCCACAACGTGTAGGATCTTCTCCCACTTGCCTCCGGACTCTTATTCCCCCTCATCAAAATAATCTTGCGACAATAAATACATCTAATTAACCAAATATCAAATTTGTTATAAATCATATCATAAAGTTAATAACACATTATCCAACCTTTCTCCTAATTGTTTCGCGGACGCGGTTTCAGCACCTATTCAAGATTTTGCACTAAAGCTCCACGTATACAATTACTCTTCCCAAGGTAGTCAAACTCGCGATTCTACATAGAATTGTTAGGGAGTCTATAAAATTGGAATGTAAAATTGAAACGTAGAAACATAAGTTTCTACAACCTTTATAAAATAACTTTGAAGAATTATAAATATGCTTACAGAAGATGTAAAAAATTTAAAATACATAATGTATGTAAAAAGGTAATAAATTTAAGTTCTTTTTTTTTTTTTTTACATAGTGACTCTTAATCAACAACATAACTTACATAAAAAAAAAAGCAAATAGAGTCTAAATTATTTTTTTTGAAAGAATTTATGAATAAATAAGAATCAAACTTTTCAACTTATCGTAATTTCTTAATTATTATATAAATAAATAAGTTTTTTCTTGTAAATTTTACAGCTATAACTTGAATTGAATGAATTCTTAAATATAGAATAGAGGATTTCAGAAGAGGGAGGGAAAAAGATAGAAAGAGTGTGTGAAAACAAAATAAAAATGCAATAAGAAAGATACATCATCCTAATTTTTAATAATTGATGAGCTTGTAAAAACACAGTTGTATTCTTTATATTTTAACCTAGTGGACTCAAATAGGTAGAATTGGTAAATTCAGTTAAAATCGTAAGATTCTACCAAGAATATACATAAGTCAACTTAGAAATGCCTCATAAAATCATAAACTTCAACAACCATATGAGTAAAATCGCAATTTTGACAACTACGACTCTCTCAATAATACTTGAGTTGTAAAAATCTAGTTATACCTAAAGAATGTGGATTCTAAACTAAATTTTCTTTTTTCAAGAACTTAATACCTAATTATGTCAAACAACCAAATAAACAATAACAATAATAAAGAGATAGGGTAGATAGAGAAGATCACACTCGGATTTAATGCGAAGTTCGACTCACCTTCTAATCTCTATAGTCCAAAAAAATACCTCACTTAAAGAGGACTTCACACTTCATTCACAACAACAAGCACAATGCTCAACTGAAGCTACAAACACCATAGTCACAATTATTTGAGGTTTGCCTTTACAATAATCTCACAAACACCATAGACATTGTACCCCAAGGGGTATGCTAGAGTAACAGTCAATTGTACACAATATTAAAGCCCATAAATGGCTATCTTAGTCACACAAAGACTTCAATATTATGCACAAGGCATACATCACAACAAAGGGAACACATTGGAGTAGTAACAATTTATGACGATAACAGTTAAGTAGTAAGGCAAGAGAAATACATATCATTAAATATAATTAATGCCAATTACAAATCTTAAGGCCATACCTGCGCTAGTGTCTTCAAATGGCACATAGTATATTAGTGTTTCCTAATAGTCTTCAAAATAATAACATATCACATATTGCTCATCAAGAAATTCTTAAACATGAAACTTCATCCTGTGCTCCCAATTCTTTCATAAAAGATCAAAAGTCTATTAACGATTTCGTTAATGTCTCATTCCTCGAGTGGAGTCTCAAGTATACTTGTTTCAACAAAAATCTATAGGGATGTAAGCTTATAATGTGCTTAGTGAGAAATTCGCTTTATCTGTACCGTAAATTCAAACAATTTTATTAAGTTTCATGCACATGCTATGCAACAAGCACATGTTACAAAAAAATATATATATATATATATATATGGGTATCCGAAAATCATACATAGAACAGATTTACGCCCTCTGCATCGAGGGTTAAGGAATTGGATTTGAAGGTCTCTATGATCTTCACTGCTAGTTCTTGAGCATTCTACTCACAGTGATAGATTGACACGACTCATCCTTTGGGTATATCCCCTGTATATCTTAGTTTCTTAAGAATGAGCTTGACCACCTAAGCCCTTACAATTCTTCACATACGAGTAGCAGTCTCCAACATGTGACTCGGCGAATGCAATACATGTGCATATTATTTATATCAAGTCCAAATAAAATTAAGGTAGTCTTACAGGTGATCAAACATGTATCATGTACACAACACATAATATTGATAATGTGCTTAATCAATCATTTATCTGTTTCAATATGCTTAACATCCCTTGTCAAATTCATAGAATCGCACACACATTTCCATAACCCCATACATATAAAATTTGTCTTGCACCTACAATTCTAGTGCAACTATTTACAAGCACAAGCACAAGCAAAGTAACAAAAGCATGAAGGAAACTCACATGTTCATATCACAATCCGCTTTTTTTTTTGTCATAAATATCACAATCCGCTTAGTTAGAATAATCCTCGGAAAAGAGTATTTCGTAATCCTCATTACCTAGACAAAAAAAAAAAAAAAAAAAAAAAACCAGGATGAGTAGTTCGTATAGGTTCTATTTAAATTTGTAACTCTATTTATTTTATT
Organism: Combretum micranthum; assembly: GCA_024138025.1. Lineage (NCBI taxonomy): Eukaryota > Viridiplantae > Streptophyta > Magnoliopsida > Myrtales > Combretaceae > Combretum > Combretum micranthum. The sequence goes on along the minus strand of JAMXBD010000424.1, from coordinate 907,616 downwards.
CATGTTATTTCTACCGGTTATGAAAGTTTTAACTCAAAATGGCCATAAGTTATTCATTTTAACTTGAAATTTCACATATTAGCGGTCATTTTCTACCTACTTCGAAAGATCTATCTATTGCTAAGGTTATTTTTAACATTTGAGGTTTTTTGAGGGTTGAAATGGATCGATATAGATTGCATCCCGAACCTCTAGGCCTTATTTTCTTATTTTCTCAAAGTTTTACTTTATTCAACACTCTTAAGTAATCATCAAAATATTTTTTCTTCAGAAATCATATAATAACAATATTATTTCATGTTAAATGCATGATTCTAGTGATGTTGCATAAAAATAGAATTTTTGTACACAATCTCTTATGGAAGTTGGTACGTTAAGTTTATGGAAAATCTTCTTTTGGATTTTTAAATAAAATCATCAACCTTAGTTTGTTGTAAAATGATACTTAACTAAGAAAAGTTATAATTTCTTATTCCTTTAATTTCATAATCACCTTATTTTATAATAAGCCTTTCTTTACTAACAATTTTTCTAAAACATAAGTCTTTATGTGACTATAGAGAAAATTCACTCTACATGGATTTCACTTCAAAAATATCTTAAAACGTGTCTTATGAGAGAATTTAGAAAGTTAACTAGTTCTAAATTTTTATCTTAACAAAAGATTATTACAAATAGATTTTTTTAAAAATTTACATAAGAAAGAATTATCAACATTTGTATCTTAGGACAAACTCATTTTAGGCATTTCAAAAATTTAGTTAAGTGCCTATGTTTATTCCTTCATTTCAAAAAATAATATTCCTCAAGTGTTTGAAAATAAAATTTTTTAAAGTCGTTTTATAAAACAAGGATTTATTAATATCCACATTTTTTAAATTTTGTCGTGACAACATCACTTATGGTCATACATGAGTAAGGACGTAGCAATATATATAAAGATAAAATCACAAGCATAAACATGTCAAAGTAATAAAATTAAAGATAGATAAGCAAAAGTAAGCAAATACAAAAAATAAAAGCATGAAAGTCTTAGCTTGTCATCAAGACTCCCAAGATTTGAATAAATTCACGTTGCCATAAAAATAGGAAAATCATAAAGAAAGAAAAATATAGAAGTTTTAGATATTTTTCAAGGCTTTTCGAGACTAGAAATAATTTCCAGTCTCATAAATAAATAACTATGAGAGTCTCAGATTTTATGAAGACTTCCCGAGACTTGAATATTATCCAATCTCATGTAAATAAAAGCAAAATAATCAAGAGCAAAACAAATAAAATGGAAGCTTTAGAATTTTTAGACAAGGCATTCCTGGAACATAGATTATAGGCAAGTCTTCGCTTTATTTTTTACTTGATTAATAGCAAGTATGAGATTTAGATCAAAGACAAGTCTCAAAATATATAATGAGAGCATAAAATAAATAAAGTGCAAGAGATAAAATAAATGCAAGGAAATAAATGCTAGATTGGTGAGCATTTAGGCTCTATAAATATACATATTATATATACTTACTAACATATACAAAGTTAGAGTTAGAAACAATATTTCAATATAATGTAAACATGAACATGAAGTTAGCAGGAACATAAACAATATGTCGTGTCCATGTTTCCTTCCCTAGCATATACATCATGGGGATTTTAGAAATATAATATACACATTTTTCATGTTATACTAATATAATTTAAAGGGGGAGTTTAGTGTTTTACCTAAGATGGAAATAGATGTAGGAAAAATTTGAAGGAACAATTGGATGTGTGTTGGTGTATGTATGTGTAGCGTGAAACAGCAGAGGGAGAGGAGAGTTGTGGAGAAATTTTGTAAGAGTTTTGTTAATGAAGAGAAATGAGAGTGAAAAATGAGAGGGAGGTAATGTGTATTTATAGAGAGGATGGAATTAAAGATGTAAAAATAAATGAAAAATAAAATAAATATGAGGGAAAAAGAAAAGGGTAGTAGTTGCATAAGAAGAGAGGAGAGAGGAAAAAAATTAACTTAAGTAAAAAAAGTGTAATGAAGTATAAGAGAAGTTAAGTAAAAGATATAGTAAAGATTTATGAGAAAAGATAAATGTAAAAGATGTAAGAGATAAGTGTAAGAATAGGTGTAAGAAAAAGTAGAGAGAGGTGAATAGTTGTAAATAATAATAAATAGTAAACAAGACAAATAAATTATTGGTAGTAATAAAAATACACATAAATAAGCTATATATGACATTTTTATGAGCCATAAAAATTGTATCTGATGTTTTTATGAATTCTTATTACATTATGAATATTTTCCTCATTTTACATGTTGGTGCCATGATTTTGGAAACTGATGCCGTTCGGGTTCAAAACAGATGAATTTTTAACGAATCTAATCTTTTTAGGGTATCTGACATTTTTTTAGAGTATAATTGTAAACCCTTAAAATTTTCGATTAGTTTTAAGTTTGATCTTAGAATTAAAAGTCAACAGGAACCCTAAAGGTCAACACAAGTCTAGTACAAACCCTAGAATTAAGATCCGACATTCCCGTATTCCTTAACCCTAGAAAACGAAGTTGAGATAATTAGTGATAATAGTTCATAATAACTTGAGGAAACATAAAAATATAAGATTCGCAAATTTCAAGTGTCATTCGGACTCAAACGAGATCAGTTCTCGAAAAACGTGTCCCAGAGCCCGATATAATAAAAATATTTCGATAACACCATTAGGACTGATTTAATATATTGATTTCAAAAATATCAGTTTCGTAATTTTTCGGTAATTAAAAATAATAGATTTCACAATTATACATGCATTTTCTTACTACCAGTATTTTACTAGTCACATCTACTTTATATTACACTATTCATTACTATTCTACACTATTCTTTTATCTCTACTGTTTCTAACACCTACTCTTACAACATCATAGCCTATTATCTTTATTTTTTATCGTTTCCATAACTTTATATCTTATCTATCTTATATATTACTACTTTTAATACATAAAAATCCAAAAAATTACATCTCACTCTCTCCTCTCTCCCCTTGGTTGGCGCACATCCCTCTCCCTTTTTCTTTATATATTTTCAATTTTCCTTTAAGTAAATCACTTAGAAATCACACCCCATTTTCCTATAACACCCCCTCCTCTTTCACTTCATTCACACATTTTCTACTCACAAAATTCACTCTCAAAACTCTCTCCAATTCCCCTCTCAACTTCCATCCCAAAACTCTCTTCTTCTTCTTCTTCTAACAAATACATTAGATAAGAATTTTTTTTAGATTTCTCCTACCATGTCATGTAATTTTACATGACCATGGTGTGAGTTTCCTAAACTTAATGTTAAGAAGCTATACTATTTCATCTATTGTTCTTGTTTATGAAAACATATTTACGTATTTCTATGTTGTTATTTTGCTTTTGCTCATATTATTGATTTTATGTTAATCTCTTATATATATGTAACTAGATATAATTATGTTCTTATATATAATCTTTAGAGTATATAAGCTTACTGTTATTTATTTACTTCAAAGTAATGTAATTTATTTATTTATTTCATGTTATTTTAAGACTAGTCTCTAGTCTTAGACTTGTCCTCATCAAGTCAAAGTAATATATTTGCCTTCTTTTCTTATTTTTCTTTTGAGACTAGTCCATTTTTAGTCTCGGGATACCTTGATGAAACTAAGGTTCCTAATACTTGACATCTTTCTTTACTTGCTTATTTTATTACCTCTATGTCTTTCTTATGTTTTCAAAATTCTATGATTTCATATTCATGAACATGCACGAACATATTGATTTTGTCTCAACAAGTTAAAGAAGGAAAAGTTTTCTTAAAATAAAAGTTCATATATAAAAATAAATGTTGTTATGAAGAAAGTGATTTTTCATAAAAACATAGGAATTTATCTTAACAAATCTTTTCTAGAAATCTAAAGGAATTCATTATAAACATAGGAATTTTTTAAATACACACATACATTTTACAAAGTCATAAAATGAAAACGAATTCTTGATTTAACAAAAGTTTTATTAAACTTCAATTTTCATCAATATTTTGAATAGACTAATTTGGCAAACACAAAGAAATCCCCTTTCATAAAAATAAAATGATATTAAGAAATAAGATTAATGAAAAAACTGGGAAACCACTTCTTTAAATATAGAATTATTACTACTTTCAAAAGTATTAGAAACTAAGCTATAAGGAATTTAGAAAATGGAAATCACTCTTTTGAAATTTAAAAAGACTAAGGAAATGGAATTAAGGAAAAAGAAAATACCCCTTTCAAAATGACTTGAGAAAGTTTCTAGCAAACTAAGAAGAAAATTTCAAAAGTTTTACTTTTCCGAAGTTTTAGAAGACTTTGCTTTTACAAAAAATTTATGGTTGAGACAACTTCATTAATTTCATGCACTTAACATGAGTAAATGAATATATATATATATATATATACTTTTCAAAGGTCTTACAAACTATTATAATATCTATATAAGTTTTTGTAAAAGAAGAAAGCAAGTTTTGTAAAATTCGTAATGAATCTGATCACCCTATTTTGGAGTTCAAATGACTTAGTTTGATGAAAATAGTTTTAGAATTGGATAGATCTTTTCGAATAGGTAGAAAACGGTATATTACATGCACAATTCCGAGTTAAAATGCCCAAGTTATGGCCATTTTATGTTGGAATTACTCTGTATACGAATTTTTACGATCTTATGAATAGTTTTTGATAAGTACCATAGAATCAAAAAGAAATACTCATTTTGGGTATTCTTCTTGATTAGGTGATCTCGAGGAGGGTTATTCATATCTGAAAGATTATTACGATTAGTGGAATTCCTGAACGACTCATCCGTTAGAAGAAAAGTGTCACCATGGCTGAGTGAGTCTACTCTCCTTTAATTCTCATACTTATGATTGTGCTTGTAAATTTAGTTGCGTTAGAATTTAGGTAAGATAAAATGGAAATTGTATGATAATATGTTGAAACAATATTAAGTATATTGAAGCATGAATTGCTTGTAATAAAGTTGTATGTGTTTTATTACATTGAAGTGTTGAAATTTGGTTGCTCACTTGAACGATATTGGAATATAATGACTAGACTTTAATTAGAATTTATGCATACTTCATATGTTAGTCAATTGCATTTGCTATTATACAATTGGTGGGACATGTGTATGATAGTGGTGATAAGTATAACCGGTTATCATGTAAGTGGCGAGTAGGAGTGGTAAAAAACACACAATTGGTGGTAGTAGGGTATAATAACTACATGTTTTTTATGGTGCATTTGGGCTGGTAAGATTTATAAAAATATTTTTAAAAGAAGTTGTGGCATAAATGGGAATACCTAATTGAATGAAGGCGGTAATTCCTTCAACATATGATTCCGGAAAGTCATATGTTTATATGATCAAGTGTTTGTTGCATTTCATTTGCTTGCATAATAAACTTGGTGATATTTACTTCAAGTATGAATTTTTGGGATTATCACTAAGCCGTAAGCTTACGCCCCTATAGGTATTTGCATTTCTTAGGAACATTATTTTTGTACCGAGATCTCTTATATCGCTAAGTATTTTTTTGAAGCTTTTGGAGGAAATTACTTGAGAATTAGATTAGAATTCCTTTGAATCTTTTATGTAGTATTTAAATATTGTAAAGACTATTTCGATCTTTGGGATTTAGCGGGGTATGCCCTAGAAATCATGTATTGACCTTTGGTTTATTAATTTTATGATTATTTTATTTCTGGATTCTTGTAAGTTCATTTTTACTTGTTAGATTATATTCCCAAAAGCGTATTATTACTGTGCTAGATGCCTTACATGTAATACTAAGACTTTCGCGTGACTGAGGCAGTCATACTTGAGTCTTGATATTATATGTGGTGGGCTTGTCACGTTAGGGTACCTTCGAGGCGTGCAATAATTAAGGTTATCTCATTTATATTGTCTTAGAGTTTTAAGCACAGCCTTGCTAGATCTAGAACTTCTATAATTATTGTTGACTTTAGTTGGTTTTTAGGGTTCCAATTGAATTCGGCTTTAGATTTACTCGCAATTATTTATAAAATTGTGGAGTTCGTTATAATATATTTTTGCTTATATTTGAGTTTACTCTATTTTTATAATTTATTTATTATAGGATTGTCAGGATGTTAATAGAGTCTAGAATCTTAGGGTTAAATGTTGATCTGGTTGACTTTTTGCTATTAGTCTTAATTTTTTCTCTAAGATTCACTATAAAGTTACTGAAGAATATAGGGATTTATATTTTATCATTATGGGTATGGTAATGTTATCTGATTTATGTACCAACGATGATATGAAATGATTGGCATGATGTTGAAATTTTAACTCAATAAATTTTTATATATTAAAGAAATTATTTTGTATTATTTTATTATTAACTATTACATGGATATGCAACTCGATTTACGTTAGAGATTATAGTAGAAAAATTATTTAGCATAAGGTTTCCGAATTCACACGATTATTAGATTTTCATTTTGTTTTCAAAGTATTTTCTTAGATTGGTAATAGAGTTTTCTCATCCCATCACAGGTATTTGACATTTAAGGATATTGAGTTTTTATCTGATCTCATCTAAGGTTTTTAGAGTTTGGTTTTAATTGGCTTGATTTTGGGTTCTAATTTTGATACTAGCTTTAAGGTTCTCATCTATGAGTATAAAAAATCTATAGGTATGGGGCACAAATCAAGATTCCATTAATCACTTACAAATTAATTTGAGTAGTGTAATAAGTGATTTTCACTTTATTCAGACCATGGGAATTTGTGTCTAAGTTGAATTAATTATTGTATGAATTTCATGAATTTGTGCTATCATTATTTATTAATTATTTTTTAGTCATTGGACACAAAGAGGAAACAAAGTGATTTAACTAAGAATTAGAGTGAATATAGCAAGATTAGCGGAGATAGTTCAAATTGCATCCCATGTGATTTCAATCGAAGGGAAGTGAAAACAAAGGGAATTTAAGGATAGCTGAATCATGTCTTATAAGCGTACACAATATTATCCCATGAATTGAAGTTGGATAAGGCACAATCTAGAGAAGAACTAGCACAAAGCTAACCAGGCCTATGTCGTGCCCACGATTAACACGTATCGACCCTTAAAGGTGCAATATGTTCTGACTGTTTATTAGAAGGAAATTACCATATCAGTAATTAAAATCATACAATTTTCATGCCAATGCATATATACGTGCACGGAATAGTTATATTGTACTATAGTATAAAAAGATTACTAAATAGAATAGGTATGAGAATTTCTAGTGAGAGAAACCTTGCTTTTGCTAGAGATTCAAGTTTTCTAGGTGAGTTTGATTTAATTTGAGGTTTATTTCTAAATTCATGCTACATAGTGTGGTATCTATCTTCATTTGACATTATTTTCTGAAATTCATTTTGAATGTTGAAACCCAGGTGGAAATAATTGTTTTAACTTAGGGTTTCGAATCAACGACTTGATTCCTGATTTCAACTTATTTTTAATGAAATATTGTTTGAATACTTGTATTTAGTAACTTGAGCTTATTTTTATGGGTTTATGTGCGTGTACCATATAGATCCATGTTTGATTTTGATTAAATAGATTGAAAAATCATTCTTTGGAATAGAACTTGGTTGCTAATGAAGTTGCTCATAACTACCTAAAGATAGAAGTGATGAAATTATTTATCACTTGAGTTTAAATTCATTGAAATGGGTTTTTAATTGAAGTATTCTTGGTCTTAATATAGATTTAGGTTGCTGATAGCTTGAGAAGAGATTTGGTGGTTTGACTTAAGTATAGAAGTTCTTGATACTCGAGAAAAGCAATAACATACACTAGTGAATCCAACAGTACAAAATACCCAACAAAGAACTCAGTGAGTTTGTTTAAGAAATCACATGATAAGGACTTGGTTAAAAATCCTAGATCCATTCTTGCATTTTAAACTTATTTTTTTTTTAATTTTCCTTGAGATAATTTATAAAAGTACCCTAGTATATAAATATCTGTTTCCATGCCTTGTTGAATTTTTTTAGGCTAGATAATATTAGAAATGAGTACAATAGATGCTAACGATCTTCAAGCAAACAGTATAATATTTTCTATGCTACATAGTAGGTGCTCTTGCTAAATTGGTAGTTGACTGAAGTTGAATAACCATATTACCAATTCATCTTTATATAAAAAAACAATTTTTAAAACTCCGTTTCTTGAACACAGATCACTTTATGAGATAGCAAGATAATAAATCGATAATATTACTCAACTCTCTTTCTCAAAATGATACAAATTATTAGAAAATCACTTTGAGAGTGTTTACCATTTTGTGCAATTAATAAGCTCAAATTTTCTTCTTTCAGCTGCTTAAGCACTATATTTATAGCCTCTTCAAGTCTTCTAGTTGTAAGGGAAAGATATGCCTACATAAAAGATTTTGCGACCAACCTTAAACAACGAAGGTTTCTGTTAAAGTGCCAAAGGATGAGCATTCACCTTTCTACCAAGAAGTCAGAAACAAGACTCATAGGCTATCAAAAGGATCAGAAGCAAGGATGTTCTTCTAAGAAATCAGAAATGAAAGTGATAGAACCAACCTCGGATTTCCTCTAAATTCAACAAAAGGATCAAGATTAGAAGAAAGGAGCTACAAGAAGAAGCCGTACTAAGTGCAAGTCGCAAATGCAATAGCAAGAAGAGAATGTCTAGAAGAAAGCATTGCGGTTACCTAAAACGTAGCACCTTCATCGTTAAGTAAAAAATAATTAAAGTAGTTAAGTATCTAAATAACAAGTGATCTAATGATTTCCTTATAATGTTTTTATGACATTTGTATATATCTCTTTTCCATGAGTAAAATTCCTCATTTTTTTCTTATCTTGTGATTCTTGTAAGATATATTTGAAATTCGTGATTTGCTATTACGCTTTTGTTACATTTCTATTATGTGATTTTATTCTATGAGATTTGTATTTCGATATCGATTAATCTTTTATATTTGAGATTTCCGTGATTTCTGAGAACATTAGTATAGAGCTTATAAAAGAAAACTAAAGCTTACCTAATCCAAACGATTAAATAACCATCTAAGAAGACATAGGAATCGAGAGTGATGAGACTCCAACGACATATCAACTGAACAAGGAGTACCTCCGCAGAACCAATGGGGGAATAACCTTACACTGCCCCAAACCAGTAAATGACTTTGCTACTGCCTTGACAATTAAATCAATTGTTAAATATTTTGGTTTAGCAACACAAACCAAAATATTGTAGATCCCGCTCCACCTCAGAATGCTCTTGAAGCTACTATGGACACCCTCCACCTGAAGCATAGTTGCATACTTTGCCATTACTACTATCGAGGCCATACCGAAACATGCTCCTGACTTCATCAAAAGTATCCACTACTTTGATGGAGCCTTTAGAAAGCTAGATGAGGCCGATGACTAGTTGGCCTAAGTCGAGAGATCATTTGATGCTTTTGAAGTGCCATCATTTAAAGTAATTTTGGGACATACCTGCTGAATTCATTGCCCGAGTATGGTTTGGGATCTAAAGCTAGAATTGCCTACTCCAGTTACTTGGATATGTTTGAAGAAAAATTTCTTGGAGAACTATTTTCCAAGGAGTCTTAGAGTTTAGTACAGTGCTAAGTTCCTACATATCTCTTAGAATGGAAGAACCATTGTGCAATACGAAACTAAGTTTAGTCACTTGTTGCAGTATGCCCTAAATTTTATAAGTATAGTGAGGAGTTAAAAAGATAAGTTATTTTGAGTGGAATAGATGAGGAGCTGAGGATTCATTTGGTAGAATTTGACATTAGAAGCTTTCAGGACCCCGGGAAGGAAAGTGTTTGTATTCGGGAGAAAGTCTTATGAAGGATCGAGTTCTGGATTTAAAAATAAAAAAGTTTAAGACCTTTGGAAGTTTCAAGGGAAATGGAAGCAGTCAGAAGGAGATGACTAAGGTAGAGATCACGTGCTGGAAATGCCGAGGCAAGCATTATAAAAAATCTTGCCCATAGTTGCAAAACAAGTGCTATTTTTGCAAAAGCCCGGATCATAAAATCCTAGAATGTCCCAAGAAGAATACCAGTGTTTGCTACATGTGTAATCAGTCAAGGCACTTTGCCAATGAGTGCTCGAAGAGGAAAAATGCTCCAGCAAATCCATCCAACCCTTTAAGAGGAACCACATTTGCTAAAACCAACAACGACAATGGCAACAGGAACCGCTCTAGCATATCGATGCATGGGATTAGAATTTACAACTTAGAAGGTTAGTGGGTGTGTGAGGAAGCCGATGATGAGCAGGTAGGATGTGAGTTTTATAAACCCCTAGATTTTTATACCGAGATAAAGCTCAAACCTAAGACCGAAGTCAACCGAAAACCTAAAGTCAACAAAATCTATATCAAAACCTTAAAATCTAGATCCAACAATTCCGTGCTCTAAAACCCTAGACAACGGAATAAAGATAATGGTTTATAATAGTCCGTAATAATATAGAGAAGTTTAAAAATATCATATTCACCAATTTCTAGTGTATTTCGGATCCGAATGGGATTAGTTTTCGAAACCTGCTTCGGTACACCGAACAGTAAAAATATTCCATTAACACCATTAAATTCGTAATAATATAAGGAATCCAAAAATAATTTCATAAGTTTTTGGTAACTCAAAATTATAGATATTATATTTATACACATATTTTTTTTTACTGCTGGTAAATTATTACTCATGTTTACAATTTATTGTACTTCTCTACTATTCATTATTATTCATCTATCTTTACTTTTTCTTAATACCTATTTTTACTACCTATACTCCTATTTTTTTACTTTTTATCTTTCCAATACATCTTATATCAAATCAGATCTTACATATTCTTATATTCCTTTACAAAATACAAAATAAATTATTTTCTCCCCCTCTCCCTTCTCTTGGTTAGTGCTACTCCCCCTTCTCATCTCTAATTATATTTCTTTTTCAATTTATTTTATTGCATGTAATTTTCCTCCATCTTCAACTATAAATACCCATTTCCCTCTACTTCTTTCACACCTTCATTTCACATAACAAAACTCTCTCAAAATTTCTCCACGAATTCTTTCAACACAATTCCTCTCTTCTAAAAATCTCTTCAGCCAAATTTCTCTCAAAATCCTTTCATACACAAACCAATTACCATATATCACTAGACACATAATCCTACATTCATCACTTTCTTCCTACCACATAAATACACTCTTAGGTAAACTTTCTACCATTTATTTTTCCATGTCATGTAACTTAGCATGACCATGGTGTTGTTTCCTGAGAAGTCATGTAAGTTATGAAAGCAACAATATGTTCATGATTTGTTCTTGCATATGGAAGAATTCCAATTTTATTATTTTGTTTTATTATGACTATGTTATTATTATTGTTATTATGCTCCTAACTTAACTTTGTATCTATATGTATATCTATATATATATATATATATATATCTTAGAGCCTAAATGCTTACTAACTCTCTAACAAGATTATTATTATTATTGCTCTTATTATTGTTTTTTCTTTTTTTTTTTGGATTAGTTTATTCTTAGTCCTGAGTTACCTTGATGAAGATAAGGCTCTCAATACTTGACTGGGATACCTTGATGAAGTTAAGGTTCCCAATACTTGATCTTGTTATCTTACTTATTATTTTGCTTCTTATATCTTTCTTATATTTTTTCATTTTTTTTTCATACTATATGCTCATATACATGCATCATCACAATGATATTGTCTCAACAAAACTTAAAGTAGATTTTTTTTTAATAAAGGAAAATGAAACCAAACTCTTTTAACATATATATCCTTGACCCTAAATCAAGATTTTGTCATCAAACACATAGAAAAATCATTTTTACAACTTCTTTTCAAACCTATCAAGATTTTTCTCAAATGACAATAAAAGATGATGTATCAAGGAGTTAACTAACCAACTAAACTTTTCTTTTGAAATAAGTCACATAAAGTTTATCAAAGCTTAGTAATAATAATTTTTTGATAAGTAAAATTTTTCTCAAAAAGCTTACTTGTAGGATTTTTACCAACTCTAAAAACCAAGAACTAGATTAGTTTTCAAAGTTAAGATAAAATCAACTCACAATTTATAAACCCACTAAGAAAAATAAAGGTTGATAAGCTTCTAAATGAAAAAACCCATTTTGAAAGAAATAAAAAGAATATAGACATGATAAGTTCCAAAAATAATAGATATTATCAACAACTTGAGAAAATATTGAAATATGATTTCCTTCCAAGTAAAATTGGTAAAAGACTTAAAAGACCAAATTTTAGAAATAAAATTTATATGTAAAAAAGTTAGGAAATGAAAATATAAGAAGAAAAAGACTTGTTTATCAAAACCATTTTTTTAAAAAAGGAAAATATGTACAACTCAAATTTTATAGGTTACCAACAACTTAATAAAAATTTCAGAAACTTTGCTTTTATCACTAGAAGTAAAATTTGTGGAAGACCAAAGTTAAGAGAAAATTTATTTATTTTAGAAAGAAAATTGGAAAAAAAATATATTCATTTATAATAACCCAAGAGTTTATAAAGCCCTTCGCAAAACACTTAGAAAAGAAATTGTTAAGATTCAAGTTTTCGACACCATAAGATAAATTGTTTTACAAAAAATAATAGTTGAGACAACACTATTAAATTTTGCATACAATATGAGACTATATATATGTATTTAAAGGATTTTTCAACCATATAAATATCTATATTTTTGCTAAAAGAATTTTAAAATCAAAGAAAGTTTGGAAAATTATATTTTAACGGCTAAGATTTTTGTGGTAATTATTACCAACCTTTTTGTGACCCAAAAGACTTTTTATGAAAAAAAATAACCTTAGAAATAGTTATATCTTTTCGAGTAGGTAGAAAATGGCATATTATATGTGAAATTCCGAGTTAAAATGAGCAAGTTATGGCTATCTTAAGTTAGAATTTCCCTCTACACAATTTTTGACGAACTTAGTGAAGTAGAATTAGCAAGTTTAAGTAGAACTTCCAAGAAATACTCATTTTGGGTATTTCTTTTGTATAGGTAACATGGAGACCGAGTTTTTGTATCTAGAGGATTACTTTGACTAGAAGTAGGGATGTAACTAGGACGGGTCGTTATAAGGTACCGAACCCACCTAACCCGCTAAAAACCTTATAGAGTTTGACCTTATAGGGTTTCAAGATGAGTTCTGGGTATCAAATTAAAACCCAATAAGTTATTGGGTTGGGTTTTGGATTATATGTATAATCCGACGAGAAAACCTGACCCGATATAAAATATAAAGTAAAATGTAAAAAAAAATTAATAATACTATATCAAATTTCATTTTCATATTCCACTAGGTAGGCTTTAGTATTATACAGTAATACACTATTGAATAATGAATATTAATGTCACAACTCACAAGACCCCACAACAACTAAAAAAAAAAAAACTAGTTGCAACTACACTTCTCATTTCTCACAAATTTCCAGTTGAGTGCTCAAGAATCCTCCTCAGTCCAGTCTTTACCTTTACTCTCGCTCTCTCTCTTGTTTCGTCTGAGTTCCACGCCAGCCATCACCATCCCATCATCGACTTATCCTTCTCGTCACCGCTCATGCTGTCTGTACAATGCAGTCATGCAACAGACATCCTACTCTCTATCTCTTGGTAATCTCCTCTTATAGTAATCTCTCTCTATCATATTGTTCTAGTGGCTCTCATATTCATTGGGGTTTATGATTTTCGGCATGTTATGTCATTGCCTTGATGTGTGATCTCTAACTCTAAACCTTATGGGTTTGTTTGGATTGGTTTGTTTCTCATTGAACTTGATAGGTGATGATGAAAGTGGAACTTGATTATAGTTTCTGCTTCATCAAATTGAACGCTTGACTTTGTTAATCTTCCGTATGCCATCTTGTTCCTTCTTTTCAGAGATAAAAAAGAAAATGAGTAAGAGTTGGTCATGATTTTTGGGGATAAAGAAGAGAATAATTTTGACACATCATGGAGAATGTACGTATCTTGTCATGGTGATTATCTTATCGTAGCCATGGTGGGATTCCATATACTACTGTCTGATTGAAGACAAATCTGAGCCTCAATTTGTCCAAAATTTCTTCTAGATTTCTGTTTTCAGTCTTTGTTTTTCTAATTAAAAAAAAAATACATTGTTTTAGAAGATGATCCTGGGTTTAAACTCATGGCTTGTCTGGAAGAGGATGAGCCATGACATTTTCATTTTTTTAAATTTGTTGATTATCTACTTAGCCTCAAAGTTTCTATTAATTATTTAATTAACTTTTAAATTAGCTAAAAAGCTGCATCTCAAAAGAACAAACCTCATCTTCCAAAAATGCTTTTTAATTGGACGACATGCATGGTGGATACAAGGCTTGTTAATAGAATGAGCTGCATATGAGGGGGGATTGGGGAAGAGAAGGTTTGAAGAGGGATTTTTTTATAACTGACCCAGTGCATCTATTGGCATAAATTTGTAAATGTGTATGGTGTATAAATATAGAATTATATAATTAAAATAAATTGAATAATTCTATATAAATACTAAATATATTTATTTCATATGCATTTGCTCAAAACTTTGAAAGGAACTTTTGCATAACATTCAAAAGGATTAGAAAAGCTATAGAATTTTGAGAAATTTCACGGTTCAAAAGCTATAAAATTGCATTGTTAATAACTTTAGAAAAAATTTTATTCTTTTGGTAAATTAAAAAAAAATTGAAAATCATCACTTATCGGGTCCGGGCGGGTTGGTATTCGGCTTTCCTAAAACCTTATAGAGGCGAGCTTTGGGAGTAATGAGAAAAACCCTATTTTTCTCGGGTTTTGGGATGCCCATTATCAATCGGGTCGGTTTCGGGTTCCAAATAATCCATCCCAAACCCTGTAAACCCCTAAATTTTCGAAATCGGTTTAGCATAAAACCCTAAACCGGAAGTAAACGAAACCCTAAAAGTCAACAAAACCCTAGTTTACCATATCCATCTAAATCCGGCATTGCCTTTTTCTTTTTCCCTAGAAAACGAAGTTGGGATAATTAGCTAAAATAGTTCGTAATAACCATAGGTTTCATAAAAGTTTCAGTTTCGCGAAATTCGGGTGTCTTTCGAACTCGATCGGACACAGTTCTTGAAAAACGTGTCCGGAGGCCCGGAATAGTAAAATATTCCAAATATACCGTTAGACTCGTAAAAATATAAGTTTTCCAAAAATATCAGTTTCGTAATTTTTCGGTAAGTAAAAATAACAGATTTAGCTATTATACGTGTATTTTCTTACTACCGGTACTTTAATTGTCATATCTACTTTACATTACACTATTCATTACTATTCTACACTATTCTTTTATCTCTACTTTTTCTTACACCTACTCTTACACTCTACAAAACCTATAATCTTAACCTTTTACCTTTCCCATAACTTTATATCGCATCTACCTTACATATTACATCTTTTATTTCTTCAAAAAGTCAAAAAAATAAAACAACTACCCCTCCCCCATGCATGGCCGGCGCCCCCCTTCTCTCTAATGCCCTCAATTTGTTTTAATTTTCTTTTATTTTAATCACACAAAAATCACTCCTCAATTTCCTATAAATACCCCCCTCCTCTTTCACTTCTTTCACACATTCACTACCCACAAATTCATACAAAAACTCTCTCAAATTTTCCTCTCAAAACTCTCCCAAAATACCTTCTCAAAACTCTCTCCAAATAATTCTACAACAACTTCTACCAACAAACCAAAACCCATAACCACATAACCATATCAAAGTCTTCTTTAGGTAACCACTTTATATTTCTTCCTTCTTCTTTATGTCATGTAACTTTACATGACCATAGTGTGAGTTTCCAAATACTACAAGTTATGGAAACTACATTATGTTCATGTATTGTTCTTGTTCATGCCAATCCATTTATGTTTATGTTGTTTTATTATTGTTTATATATCTATACATATATATATATATATATATTCTTTAGAGTATATAAGCTCACTTGCAATTTATTTATTTCATGCAAAGCAATCTATTTACTTTTCAATTGCAATTTATTTATTTATTCCTTGTTGAAATTAAGACTAGTCTCTAGTCTTAGACTTGTCCTCATCAAGTCAAAACAAGCTTTTCTTTCTTTCATTTTATCTTATTATGGGATTAGTTTACTTCTTAGTCCCGGGAGCCTTGAAAAAGCTAAGACTCCAATACTTGATTTTGATATTAATGCTTTATGTTACTTTGTTTATTATTATTCTCACAATCATGTTCATTTAGATTGTTGTCCAAAAATTTCATTTTCTAAAGATAATTAAGTAAAAGAAGGATTTTTGTCACTTAGAAATAAGTTTATGTAAAAAGTAAAATCTATAAGATAACAAAAATAAACTCATGCCTTTTCAAGTTACAAAAGAGCTCACTATAATTTTAGAAACTATTTTTACTTAAAAGCTACTTAAAATCTTTATTATTCCACCTTATTTCTCAAAACGAAAAATTTGTTGATACAAAAATGGTTCTTTTTATAAAAAGATAAATAAGATAAATGGCTAAGGAGCTTTTGATTAAAGACCTTTGCAAACAAATAGGCAAAGAAAATTTATGGTATGAAAATAATAAAGTTATTTCTTTTCAAGTTACAAGAAGAAGTTAATAAGATTATAGAAATTAGCTTTTCTATAAAAAGTCCTTAATTGTTCCACATTGTTTTTATGAAGAAAACAAATTTTCATGCATGGATGATTATTTTTGAAAATGAGAAAAAGAATGAGAAATATCAAGTAAGGAATTTTTTGCAAAACAAGTAAACAAAGGAATTTACACAAGAAAAATGAAGAATAACATATTTCCTAGAAAACTTCAAATATAGTATTAATGTAAATTAGAAAGTAGAAAATTTTATTTTTAAAAGTTACTTAGAAAGAGATAAATAAAACCAACATAAAACGTTTTTAGAAAACAAAGAAAGCAAGGTATTCATTTCAAAGAAATTTACAAAAAAAAAAAAAAAAAAAAATCTTCAACCCGACATTGTTTTACCTAAGGAAAATAATTGGACAACAAGACACTTGAGCATGCTTAAATATGAGTTATATAATTATAAAAAGAGAATTTTTCAACCATATAGATAACTAAGTATTTATCAAACAAATTTTGATTTCTTGAACCAAAGTTGTTTTTACTTGAAAATCTGTGGTGAATTTTTTCGTTACTTTTTCGGAGCTTATATGGCTTTGTTTGTGGGAAATAATTTTAGAAATGGGTAGATCTTTTCGAGTAGATAGAAATCGATATATTATATGCGCAATTCCGAGTTAAAATGACCAAGTTATGGCCATTTTAAGTTGGAATATTCTTCTATACGAACTTTAACGTTCTTTGACATTGTTTTGTCAAAATTCAAGAAAATCATCAAGAAAAACTCATTGTGGGTATTTTCTTTGGTTAGGTGACCTCGAGGAAGGATTCCTTTACCCAGAGAACTATTACGATTAAGTAGAGTGTGTGAACGACTCATCATCGCTTAGAAGAATAGACGACAATGGCATCGTGAGTTTATTTCCATTAAATGCTACACTTGTTGTGCTTGTAAATTAGTTGCACTAGAGTTAGGAAAAGATAAACCGATATGCATGTAAAATAATTCCTTGAAAGAATTCTAAGAATATTGAAGCCCGAATTGTTCTAAGTGATTGTTTTAGTTTAATATTGATTTGTGTGAAATTTCTTGATCGCCATAAAGTTGAAAATAATTATGTTATGACTTTATAAATTAATGAACTCATGCATACCACGAAGTGAGTCACATTGCATGGTTGGGTTATTATCCTTGGGTGAGAAGGATAGTAAGCTCATGTCGAAAGCAACACTTGGCGGGAGATCCGAAAGCGATTGCTTGGCGGCTTAATGGAATATGCTTGGTGGTTGATTCGAAAGCAAGGTCAAATCAAGTAGATTCGGAATACTTGGCGATGAGTGCTCGCAAGCTTAAATTTTCTATTATTAAAACTACTTGTTTTGAGGATAAGTATCACCAAACCTCAAATGGAGAGCGTAAATCCATTCAACATATAGTTCTCGGAAAACTATGTGCTTGTTTGCCCACGTGCTTGTGCATTACATTTGCTTGACTAAATCAACTTGTTTGAATCTTGTTACAAGAAGTTATTTATGGAAATAGTTCTCACTAAGCCTATTAGCTTATACCCCAATAGATATCTTTTGCAGTTCCCGTACCTATGGTTAAGGCCACGTGGACCATGCGAGCAGGTAATCTCTCTTGAACATTAGAAATTTGGGTAAAATTTAGCCTAGTATTAGCATGCATATATTTATATGATAGATGAGTAATTTAAGGAGTTGTCCTTAAGTTTGTAAAGTCGTTGCCATGAACAAATAATTATTGTGATTCTTCTTTTCTTAATATGTTTTTATATCTCCTTAAGCTTCATAATTCCATATATGGTCCTCTAAAATTGTGAAAGTAAGCCTTACACTTAATGTAAAAGCTTTTGGAAATGACTAAGGTTGTCATACTTAAGCTTTAATATTGAGTGTGGCGGACTGTCACGTTTAGGGTACCTATTGGGGCGTGACAAACCCGCCCTAGTTGCATCCTTAACTAGAAGTTTCCACACAAATGGTCGGGTGAGTTTATTTCTTATATTTTTGCACTTATGATTTACTTGTAAAATTAATGGCAATAGAGTTAGGAAAAGATAAAATGGAAAGATGCATGTGCTTTACATACTTGGTTGAAATTACGTAGTATATCGAGATGGGAATTGTTCATAATGAATATTTGATCTAGTATAGCAATGATTGTTTGAAATTCTATGGTCACCTGTAAAATACTTAATCATGTTATGAGTATTTAATTAAATTAATTCACGTAAATCGTTGGATGAGTTCATTGCATCTATTATTATACCCTTGGTGGGACTAAGGCATACTAAGGAGGTTTATAGAGCCCATAAAATCTATAAAACAATGAGAGATCATCCGCATTAAATTATGATGAATAAAACATCCGAATAAAAATACGTTTTACAGCTAGATAGTAGCTCGAACAATACTACAAAGAAGTTATATTTATAAAAATCGATCTATTTGATCTGGAACCCCTAACCCCGAATAGAGGGGTAAATCCATTTAAACATATGATTTCCTAAAAATTATATGCATTGTTTGCTCACGTGCTTGTGCATCTCATATGGTTGTTTAAATAAAGTTGTTTTGATTATTGGTTGTTGGTTGTTTAACTATGGAAATATTTCTCACTAAGTACGTAGCTTATACCCTCTTAGATACCTTTTAAAGTACTCATGTCTTTGGTTGGAGCCTAGGAGATACTTCACCTAGGTAATGCCCTTTTGGAGCCAAGAACTTTTGGTTAGAATTCAAGAATTAGAAATAGAAATAGATTTCAAAGTGGAAATTCGAAAGTGTAATCGGACTTTGATAGAATTTGATGTTTTATAGGGGAATGATCCTTAAAGTTTGTAAGACTCCTTATATATCTTTTAAGAACCTTGATTTTATTGTTATGATTTACTTACTTAATTGTTATGATGTATAACTGCTTAAACGACTTGATCCAAAGTTTGGTCCACTACTATTGTGAAAGTATGCCTTACAACCGATATTGAGACTTTTGGGATGACTAAGGTTATCATACTTAAGTCTTAATATTGAGTGTGATAGGTTGTCACATTTAGGATATCCTTTGGGGCATGACAAGTTTGCTGCCATGGAGGAAGACGGAGGCTATGACTGTCACGCGCCAGCGGGTACCTTAAACGTGACAGCCCGTTATACATAATATTAAAACTTAAGAATAACTACCTTAGTCACTCGAAAGTTTCCATATTGGTACATGGCATACATGCACATCAAAGGGAGATCGGTGGAGTAATGCATTTTAAGATATTGGCAGTGGAACATATAAAATAATACTTAATATATTTCCTCAAAATATTAAGTTCTACAACTTTAACGGGGCATTCCCCTGATAATCTCCATAACAACAAAACGATAAAGTCTTACTACGACAAATAACTAAGCTAGAGGATTTTAGAAGAAATCTAATCTAGGTCTTCAAATAGAATTCCTCCAAAAGCTTCCCAAAGCATAAGCTCTACTCGGATAGACAGGGTGGTCTCGAGTGCAAAATAACGATCCTATAATATCAAAAGTCTATTGAGGAATAAGCATAACTAGTTTAGTGAGATATTCC
The DNA here is from genome assembly GCA_024138025.1 of Combretum micranthum. Classification (NCBI taxonomy): domain Eukaryota; kingdom Viridiplantae; phylum Streptophyta; class Magnoliopsida; order Myrtales; family Combretaceae; genus Combretum; species Combretum micranthum. Next base: position 887,302 of record JAMXBD010000424.1, on the reverse strand, counting down.
TTATGTAAAAGTACTCATAACAAGCATTCAAACAAGTTCATTAATCAAGCATATGAAATGCAAACAACATATAATCAAACATTACATATGACTATCTGGTTTTGTATGTATGATGGATTTACCTCTCCATCGATGGTTAGGAAATGATTTGAACTGGGCCCCAATCGACCTCCTTGAAAGTTTGCGTGCGTCTTGGGGTTCCAACGAACCGTACTACTAGTCCTTAGGCTTTTCTTACCAAAAGCGATCGATCCAGCTCAACTACAACTTGAGACCGTATTCCTCAAACTTCCTAAATCCTTAAGATGTAGCTAAGCAGCTTACCTTTCCGGTTCCATGCTCAGAAGTAGTAGCAGCAAAATGCGAGATGATATTCTAAGTGATATGCATGAGCAATTTAGTTTAAGGGAATTTCCAATCCGACATTAATTCATTTAAAGTGTTCAATCAATAATTGCACGCATAGCAGTATATACATAGAAACAATTATTATAATCAACAAATCAGGCTTCGATATACTTATCGTTCATTGATCACACATAGCAATTCATATACATAATTCCATTGATAACCGGCACATGTGCAAATACATAAAACGTAAAGGAAAACTCATTCATCCTAAGCGATCTTCTATTAGTCGAAATAATCCTCAAGGAAGAGAAGATCTTGGTCCTTGACACCTAAACAAAAGAAATACCCGAAATGAGTATTTCACCCAAGATCTACACAAGTTCTCTAGTTCTATCTTATTGAGTTTGTCAAAATTCGCATGAATGGAAATTCCAACTTAAAATGGCCATAACTTGCTCATTTTAACTCAGAATTTCACATATTATACACCGTTTTCTACCTACTCGAAAAGATCTATCCATTTCTAAGGTTATTTTTATCAAAAGAAGTCATTTGGATCTTGGAATAGTGACGTACAGATTCATCACGAAAACTCTAGATTTCAAAACTCAAGTTTTCAAACTTTTCTCCATCCGAAGTGTTCTAAAACTTGGAAAAGCAATGTTTTGGAAATTTTTATTTTAGCTTTATTGGAAAAGTTCGTGGTTTTAATTATAAGTAAATATTTTTCTCTTTTTAACTTTATCTATCATTTTAAAACAACTCATATTTTCCAAAATAATTTATTCTTACAACTTCATTTTTAGGAGTTAAAAATGTAGTTTCTAAACTTTCTTAAGGTTCACTTGTTCTTAGTTTTTCCTAAAGTGTGTTCCATTTTAAAATAATAATTTTCTTCTAATTTTATTTCCTAAGTAAGATTCATCTTTAAAAAGATTTATTCTTTGATGATTGTGTAAAACTTATCTAAACTTTAGTATGTTGATGAAAACTTTACAAATGAGTTTAATAAAACTTTTGTTAAATGAAGAATTAGTAAAAATTTTCTACTTTAGGTATTCTTTGATGAAACTCTAATGTACCATTATTGCTAAGACTTGTTATGAGTTTACTTAAATCTTTGGGAAGGTTTGTGAAGGTAAATCTTTTTGCTTTTAATGAAAATCCTTCTTATAAGTAACCAAAATTTATTTGAAAAGAGTTCATAAAAATATTTTCTTCATATTTTTGTTGAGATAATATCAATATGCCCATGCATGAATATGAATATGTAGTCATGTGAAATATAATCAAAATAACATAATAAGATAAAATAAATGTAATAAAAGCATAATAGTAAAGTCAAGTATTGGAAACTTTAGCTTCATCAAGGTATCATAGGATTAAGAATAGACTAGTCCCAAAAAGAAAAGAAAAGAAAAGAAAAATTGTTTTGACTTGATATGAACAAGTTTAAGACTATCATGAAATAAATAAATAAATTGCAAAGCATAGAAATAAATAAAATAACAAGTGAGCTTATATGCTCTAAAGAAATATATATACATAATACTATATAGAAGTTAGATTAGAGCAAATAATAATAACGATAATAACAACAATAATAATAATAATAACATAATGGAAAATATAAACATGAACAAAAACAAAATATGAATATATTGTTGCTTCTTGAACTCTCATAAGACTAAGAAACATACACTAAGCTCATACTAAGTTAGATGAACATAATGAGTAAATTGAAGTTTTACCTAAGGTAGGTGATGGTGTGTTTAGAATTTCTCTTAAAGAGGAATTGATAGTTTATGGAGTTGGAAAGGAAGAGAGTTTTTGAGAGGAAATTTGTAGAGAGAGGGTTTGAGAAATGATTTTAGAAGAGTTTTGTTATGAAGATGAGTTGTGTGAAAGAATGAAGGAGGAATGGGGTATTTATAGAATTTTGGAGTAGAAATTAGATGTAATTAAATAAAATGAAAAAAATAAATTAAGAATGAAGAGAGAAAGGGGATGGATGGCAACATGGGGAAATGGAGAGAAAATATGATTAAATTTGTTGTTGTGTAATAAAAAGAAGTAATGTGTAAAGTGTAATGTAATTAAAGTTGTATAGGGAAAGTAAATTACAAGGTATAGGTATGATAGTGTGTAACAGTAGAGCGTAAGAAAAAGTAGAGATAGTGAAATAGTAATGAATAGTAGAAATAGTACTATAAATAGTAAACTAGACAATTAAAATACCGATAGTAAAGAAAATACACGTAAACGTTCTATATATGATATTTTTAGTTACCGAAAAATTCTAAAACTGATATTTTTTCAAACCTTATATTTTTATGAGTCTATTGGTATTGTCGAAATATTTCTACTATCCGGTGCCTTGGGGCACGGTTTTCGAAAACTAATCCCGTTCGAATCCGAAAGATACTAAAAATTAATGAATATGATATTTTTAAGCTTTCCTATACTATTACGAACCGTTATCCACAATTAACTTAATTTCGTTATCTAGGGTTTAAGAATACGGGATTATCGGATCTAGATTCACTAGACTAATGATAGAATTAGGTTAACTTTAAGGTTTCGGTTTGACTTCCAGTTCTTAGGGTTTACTATATTTACCGAAAAATCTAGGGGCTTACAATGACCATGGATTAGTTGTAGGTCAACCTTAACCCTAAGCTATTGTTTTGTTTGTTTATAGCATCTTTATATATGATCGGATCAGTAGCAATAGAGTCCTAATATACCTATAGCCTAAAGCTCTAGAATAGTTAGATAAGTGTAGCATGGTATAGTTAGTAACTAGTGCGTGTTGAACGTAGGAAGTATACAGGTAGCTAATAACACCGCTTATGCCCTATTTGATACGAAGCCACCCATTTGTTTATTACCCCTAACCTTGCTAAGAAGACTGATTTGCCTATAGTCACCACCGCTACCAACTTCAAGATCAAGACACCCATGGGTAGTGTTGTAAACACCCGAGAGTTGTTAAAAGAATGTCCCCTAGAGATCCAGGGATATCATATGACAAGTGATTTGATCGTGTTGGAGATGAATAAGTATGATGTGATTCTCGGCATGAGTTGGTTGACCCACATTAAAGCTATGGTAGATTATCGAGAGAAGAAGGTGAACTTTAAGAATATGAATGGGGAGGATATAAAGTTCAAATGAGAATTCATCGTCACAAGTAAACAAGGGTTAAGTTCGCACGAGTTAGTGACAAATGAACAAGAGATCAACTAACAAGTCAACACCATAGAAGAAGAAAGCAAAGGACCAAAATTGAAGAATATACCTATAGTCAATGAGTTTCTTGATGTTTTTCCTGAGGAATTGCCCAAATTGCCACCAAAAAGGGAGATCGATGTTGAGATTAGCTTGGTGCTAAATACGGAGCCAATATTGAAAGCTCTATACCGCATGGCTTTATTCGCCCAAGTGTATTGCCATGGGAGCCAATATTGAAAGCTCCATACCAGTAGCGTTGAAGGAACTCAAGAAGCAGCTACAAGAGCTTCTGGATCGAAGGTTTATTCGCCCGAGTGTATTGCCATGGGGAGCACCAATTCTATTCGTTAAGAAAAAAGATGGGTCTATGAAGTTATGTAATGGTTACTGGGAGTTGAATAAGGTTACAATCAAGAATAAGTACCCATTACCATAGATTAATGACCTCTTTGACCAATTGCAGGGAGTAAGTGTGTTTTCCCACATGGATTTAAGGTTCGAAGACCACCAGTTAAGAGTAAAGCCAGAGGACGTACAAAAGACCACATTTTGGACTCGTTTTAGACATTACAAGTTCTTAGTGATGTCTTTTGGTTTAACAAATGCACCTACCGCTTTCATGGACCTATTGAATCAAGTTTATAAGCCTTTGTTGGATAAATGCATTATAATTTTTAGCCAGACATTTTGGTTGACTCGACTACACGAAAGCAACATGAGGAACACCTCTGTATGGCACTTTAAACGTTAAGAGAACATAATTTGCATGCTAAGTTATCAAAGTGCGACTTTTGGTTAGATAAGATATCCTTTTTAGGGCATGTTGTTTCAGGAGAAGGCATATCGGTTGACCCTATATTAAAGCAGTAATGGAATGGAAACAGTCGAAGACGATAACTGAAATAAGAAGCTTTGTTAGTCTAGTTGGCTATTATCAAAAGTTCATAAAGAATTTCTCCACTATAGCCAAGCCCTTGACATAACTTACTCGAAAGAATGAGAAGTTGATCTGGACCAATAAGAGAGAAAATAGTTTTTAAGAACTTAAGCAAAAGCTTGTATCTACACCAATACTCATTTTGCCAAACCCTAAGAAGCCTTATATGGTGTATAGTGATGTATCGAGAAACAGTCTTGGATGTGTGCTAATGCAAGAAGGAAAAGTGATTGCTTATACTTCGTGAAAACTAAGACCTCATGAGAAAAATTATCCAATGCACTATTTAGAGCTAGCTGCTGTTGTTTTCGCACTTAAAATATAGAGTCACTTCTATAGGTAGAGATGCGAAATATATAAAGACCACAAGAGCCTTAAGCACCTATTCACTTAGAAGGAGTTAAATATGCAACAACGGAGATGGTTGTAACTCATAAAAGACTATGACCTTAAAACCAATTATTATCCAGGTAAAGCCAATGCTGTCACCGATGCTTTAAGCCGAAAGAATCACTGGGAAGTTGTTGCTCTATTAACCGATCAAAATGAGTTGATAAGAGAATTCAAAAGGTTAAGTATCGAGTTCGTGGGACAAGATGTGGACATAGAAATATCTAACTTGGTGATGGAACCAACCCTTATGGAATGAATTAAAGAAGCCTAACGTTATGATGAGATGATACAAAAGATCAAACGGGAAGTACAAGAGGAGAAGTATACTGACTTCACCATAGATGAGGATAACGTAGTGAGGATGAAAGGAAGGTTATGTCTGCCAGATGATGAGGAAATGAGAAGAGAAATTATGAGTGAAGCTCATAAGTTGGGATACATAGTATACCCAAGAGAGACTAAGATATATCAAGATCTTAAGAGCCAGTTTTGGTGGAATGGGATGAAACGGGATGTAGCTAGCTATGTGATGAAATGCCCGACATGTCAGTAGGTGAAGGTGGAACATCAAAGATCAGGGGGATTGTTAAAACCTTTACCGATACTTGAATGAAAGTGGGATCAAATCTCAATGGATTTCGTATGTGGACTACCAAGAACGTCTATGGGATATGACGTTATATGGGCCTTGGTAGATCATTTGACAAAATCGGATCACTTCCTACCGATCAACATGATGTTTCCAATGGACAAACTGGCCAAACTATACATTAAGGAGATAGTATGTTTGCATGGAGTACCTACCGAGATTGTATTAGATCGAGACCCCCGATCTGCATCTAAGTTTTGGACAAGTATACAACACTGTATGGGGACAAAGCTAAATTTCAACACGACTTATCATCCCTAAACTGATGGACAATCAGAACAGACAATCCAAACCTTAGAGGACATGTTACGTGCTTGTGTTTTGGAATTCAAAAGGGAGTTGGGATGCTTATTTGTTGCTAATAGAGTTTGCCTACAACAACAGCTACCATGCTACCATACAAATGCTGCCACATGAAGCTTTGTATAGACGATGCTGTAGGTTGCCTTTGTTTTGGGACGATGTGGAAAAACTCACTGTTGGGCCAAATTTAGTACAAGATGCAATGAGCAAAGTAAGAATAATCTGACAACGAATGAAGGAAGCCTATGATAGACTAAAAAGCTGGGTAGATTAGAGACAACGAGTTCTTGAATTTCAAATAGGAGACCATTTATATTTAAAGGTAAATCTAATCAAGAGTATACTACGAGTACGCTCACAAGGAAAGTTGAGTCCACGGTACATCGGCCCCTCCGAAGTGCTTGAACGAGTTAGAGATTTAGCTTATCGCTTAGCCTTGCCACCAAATATATCTAGAATACATAACATATTTCATATATAGGTCTTGCGCAAGCATGTAGTCGATCCAAACCGAGTAGTAGAGTTGGAGCCAGTACTGCTAAAGGAAAACCCCACTTATGAGAAACACCAAGTGCAAATTTTGGATCGAAAAGTTCACAAGTTACGAAATAAGGAGATCAAATATGTCAAAGTCCTTTGGAGGAATCATACACATGAGGAACCAACCTAGGAGGCCAATGACGAGATACGATGCAAATACCCTAATTTGTTTGAAGGATTAGGTACAATAGTTAAGTTTTGAGGAAAAAACTTTCTTTAAGGGGGGTTAGGTTGTAAGCCTTTAGTTTTTATAGTAATTATAAGTAAACCCTAAGAATTGAAAGTCAAACCGAAACCCTAAAGTCAAACTAATTCTATGTTAAGTCTAGTGAATCTAAAGCTGGCAATCCCAAGCACGAAACCTAAAAACAATAAAAATGAGATGATTTTGAATTATAGATCGGAATCATATAAGAAAGCTTAAAAGATCATATTCGCTAAAATTTAACTCGTTTCGGACCTGAACGAGATCATTTTCTAAAATTGGGGTCCTGATAAGTAAAATAGTGAAAATATTCTGATAATACCATTAAACTCATAAAAATATAAGAAGTTCAAAAATATCAATTTTAGAATTTTTCGATATCTAAAAATATCAGATATAGCTCGTTTACGTGTATTTACTTTACTACTAGTATTTTAATTGTCTAATCTACTATTCATAATATTATTTCTACTATTCATTACTATTTCACTATTTATGCTTTTCCTTATTACCTACTCTTACACACGTATTTATCACATTTACCTTTCCCATAAAACCTTACACATATCATATCTTACTTTTTTATTATTTTCCATTACAAAACAAAAAATTAAATCAATTCTTTTCTTTTTTATTTTATTTAATTACATCTAATTTCTATTCCAAAACTTTATAAATACCCCATTTCCTCCTTCATACTTTACACATACTTCTCAAACTATAACAAAACTCTTGCAAATTTTCCTCTCAATTCCTCTCTCTAAAAAAATTCATTTCTAACTTCCTCATATTCCCACACCATCACTATCTTCTAACAACATCAACTTCTATTTCTTCCACCACCCAGCTCTCTACCATAGGTAAACCTTTCTTATATATACATTTCTCATGTTCATATTGACATAACACGACCATTGTGTGTGTTTCCTAAATATATATGTTTTTATGAAAGCAACAATATGTTTATATCTTGTTTAAAAATGTTCAAATAATATTATTGTTGTTGTTATGTTATTTTTATTTAATGTTCCTAATATGATTTTTAATATATTACTAAGTATATTTATATATATATATATATATATTTCTTAGAGCATATAAGCTTACTAACATAACTTTATTTATGCTCTTGCAATTTATTTATTCATTGTAATTTATTTATTTTATGCAATTTTATTAAGATTAGTTTTTCTAGTCTTAGACTTGTCCTTATCATGTCAAAATAATTTTCTTTTCTTTTCTCTTCTTTCTTTTTGACTTATCCATAATCTAAGTCCGGGGAGCTTTAATACCAATCTAAGACTTCCATAATTTTCTTGTTTATGCTTTTATTTTTTGGACTAGTCTATCTCTAGTCCGGAAGCCTTGATAAAGCTAAAACTTCTAATACTTTACTTTATTTACATGTTCTTTTGCTTATTTTTTTTGATACCTCTTATTTTCCATATAAGTTATTATTCTTTTATATAGTCATGTACTCATGATCATGCACAATCACTATGTTGTTGTCTAAATAAAAAGATTTCCTTTCTTTTATTAAAAATTAAAAATTAAAATCCTTACAAAAATATTTTTTTGGCACTTAAGAAAAGTTTCCATTTAAAACTTAGGATTATAATTCAACAATACCCTTTTAAAAAATTTAAATAAGTTTATCATAGATTTTAAAGCTAATGTTATGTAAAGCTTTTTTACTCTCTTTTTCAAATAAACTTATTATTAAATCTTAATGTTGATAATACTTTGCTATACAAGTTTTTCTTAAGAAATTATTTAAAAAAACTCATATCCACACTCTAAGAAATGATAAGAACTAAACAAATTTCGAAGTCAAATTAAAAATTAGCCACTAGTTAAGAGAAAAACTTAGAAAAATAATATCTAAAGTAACAAATTTTAAAAAATATAAAAGCTTATTTTATAAAGTCTATGAGGTAGGAATGGTACTTATGATATAAAAAGTACTCATAAAATAAACTAAAAGTCTCAGTTTTTATTTTAATAATTTACAATGGGAACTTGTAAACTCCGATCTTTAAAAAGAAAAAAAAAAAAGAAGAGATTGTTTTATGAAAAATCATAGTTTGGATAACAACGCTTGAATCATGCATTTAATGTGAGTTATACGTGTACAAAAAGGACTTTTCAACTATATAAATATATATGTATTTACTATGGGATTTTTGGTTAATGAAAAGCTTCGAAAAATATATTTTTAAGGATGGGAATTTTCGTAACAATTATGTACCGTACCATTTTGAAACCCAAGTGGCTTTTTATGACAAAAATAACCTTAAAAATAGATAGATCTTTTCAAATAGGTAGAAAACAACATATAATATGCGAAATTGTAAGTTAAAATGAGCAAGATAAGACCATTTTAAGTTGGAATTTCTTGTCATATGAAATTTAATGAAAATGATAAAATAGATTTACATAGTTTAAGTAGACCTTGGATAAAATACTCATTTTTTATATTTCTTTTATTTAAGTGATGAAGACTAGGACCTTCTCTTTTCCAAAGATTACTTCAACTAATAGAGATTGCCATTACCCAGTGAGTTTTCCTTTACATTTTATGTATTCGCGCATGTGCTTGCAGAATAGAGCATTAGAAATTAGGAAAAGATAAAAAATTGATATGCATGTGGGTTATCATAGGAGCTATGTATGTGATTTCTTATGTGTGATTGATAAACGATAAGTATATCGAGCTCAATTGGTCGATTAATATAATTTGTCTCTATTTATATTGTTGTGTGTGCAAATATTGATTTTATCGCCTTAAATGAATTAATGTTGGATAAAAAATTCATTAAAACTAAATTTTTCATGCATATCATTTAGAATATCATCTTCGCATTTTGCTACTACTTCTCGGTGTGGGATCGGAAAGATAAGCTGCCTAGCTACATCTTGAGGAATTAGGTCGTTCGGGGAATACGACCTCATGGTGTAGTTGAGTCGAATCGATTGCTTTGGGTAAGGAAAGCATGGGGACTAGTAGTATGGTTGTTTGGAACCCTAAAATGCACACAAATTTCAAGGAGGTCAATTATGACCCATTCAAAGCATTCCTTAACCTAAAATGGAAGCGTAAATCCATTCTACATACAAAATCGGATAGTTGTATGTATTGTTTACGTATACAGTTGTTTGCACTTCATATGCTTGCTTAATGGACTTGTATGATTGCCTTGTTATGGGTAATTTTGCGTAAGGATTATCTCACTAAGCTAGTATGCTTATTCCTTAATAAATTTTTGATGTTGCTAGATCTTTGTTTTTGCACCTGAGACCATCTTGACCGTCCGGGTAGAATCTACGCTTTTGGAGGAATTTTATTTGAAGAATTTAGATTAGATCTCCTTAAAAATCCTTCATTTTTAGTTATTTGTCTTAGTGAGTTATGATATTTTGGAGATTTATCAAGGAATGCCACGTAGAAGTTATAGAACCTTATATTTTGATGAATCATAATAATATTGCTTTGAAAGTTCCCTACCATTATCTTAAAACGTATAACTCTACCAGTCACCCTTTGTTGTAAACATACGCCTTGTACCAATATGAAAGCTTTTGAGTGACTAAGGTAGTCATTCTTAAGTTTTAATATTATGTACGACGAATTGCTATGTTTAAGATACCCGTTGGGGTGTGACATGCTCCAATACTCTCTGTCAATCCCTTAATTTAGAATCCACTAAATCAATATTAGTGGTTCTTCTAATATATGTGAGTAGAGAAGGTGGTAGTCTACCATAAACGATCTCAAAAGGAGACATCTGAGAACTAGTATACATTGAAGTATTATAGGAAAATTATGCGTAAGGAAAAAAATTGAATCCACGACTTAAGATTATCCATGACAAAGCAATGTAGATACTATTGTATAATCTTGTTAAGGACTTCGGTCTAAGCATCTGTTTGCGAATGGTAAACACTACTGAATAACAACTTGTACCACTTAATTAAAGGTGCTACTCCAAAATGCACTCAAAAAATGGCATCCCTGTTTGACACTACAATCTAAGGAAATCCATGTGATCGAAATACCTATTGAGAAAAAGTTGAGCCACTTTATTAATTATAAAATGAGTTCGTAATAGTCCCAAATGGCAATACTTCAAAAGTTGATCCCCTACTATAGAATTCATTATATATCCTTATGAAAATCATAAATAAATCACGAAGCTAGAGCAATATCATCTCGAATTCATTCTGGAATAGGTAAAGGCTTAAGTAACCCAGCTAGAGATCTAGTAGCATACTTAACACGTTGATAAGTAACAATTCTCATACAAACTATTTTATCATAGACCTCATATTCTATCAATAAAAAACAGAAGAAAAATTTCCATATGTTTTCTATACACCAAAATGACCCACTCTTAAAGTAGCATGATACTCATAAAAGGAGTGCAATCAAACTAGATTATGGTACCAAGAGAAGTCTTGAATTAAAATATAGCAACTCGTTATGCCATTTTAATGTCCATTCAAGAGTCTCACTAACATTCAATTTCTGAATAATATCCTAGAATTTTGGTAAAGTAGTATACTTTACGTTAAGCTTGTCCAAATAGGATGGAATAGGTATTGAAAATGCCATCAAAGAGGCAACGTCATGTTGTCTAGATAAAGAATCAACAACTTGATTCCCAATTTTAGCTTTATACACAATTGAATAACTGTACCAATAAGCTTGGATGCTGCTCTAGAGTTTGTATTACTTGTGCAAGCAACCTGCTTAGACTTCTATGGTTTGTGCGATTTGTAAAATCAAACCCAAGTGAATATTATCTCCACTTCTTGACCACTTCAACAATAGTAAATAGCTCTTGGACATATGTTAAAGCTTTCAGCATATGTGGTAGCAATTTCTTACTAAAATAAGCAATGGGGTGTTTACTTTGATGTAAAACAATCCCTACACAGTCCCTAATGCATCTATCTCCACAATAAAATCTTTTGAAAAATATAGCAAAGCTAAGATAGGCGCATTGATTAATGCAGTCTGGGTCTATTTGTTTTGTCAGTGTATAGATGGCACATATACAATTTAAAGCATATTGTTTGTTGGAAAATAGCTACAAATGAAAAACAGACATTTTTACTCATAAACAGATCCAACAAACTATATATGTATCAGATACATATAAGATACAAATAAAGATTAGATACAAATGAAAAATAGATCATCTAAATAGACCCTTAATCTGTTAGATGCCTCTAATCCTTCAAGTGTCCACTCAAAAGAATCCTTCTATAACATATTAGTTAAAGAAAATGCAATAGATGCATATCATTTAACGAAACGCCTATAATAGCTCAAAAGTCTAAGTAAAGCACACAGTTGTTTAACATTAGTAGGCGATTCCTAATTTTTTACAGCTTCCACCTTAGAAGAATCTCATGCAACTCCCTCTATGAAAGCTATATGTCCAAGATAATTAATGCTAGAAACTCCAAACAAACATCTACTCTCTTTCAAATAAAAAGTATTGTCATCAATGTTTGCAATACTTGAGAAAGATGTTCCACATGTAACTCCAAGGATCGGTTAAAAACTGGAAAATCGTCAAAGAATACTATGATGAATTTCCTTAAAAATGGAAGAAAAATAGTGTTCATAATTGATTGGAATGTTGCTGGAGCATTGCTCAAACCAAAAGGTATGATAAAAAGTTGATAGTGCTTATCGTGAGTCCAAAAGGTAGTCTTCTCTACATCATCCTATTGCATTCTAACCTAGTGATAACCAAATCTAAGATCTAATTTAGAAAAAAATTCTCGCACCATGCAATTCATCTAATAAGTCATCAATCGTAGGTAGTGGAAATTGGTCCTTCTCGTTAACCTAATTCAAAGCAAGATAATCAATACAAAAATGCCAACTTCCATCCGTTTTCTTCACTAATAATGCTAATAAGGAGAATGGGTTGTTAATTGGTTCAATCACCCCCTGATCCAACATATCATTGTTTTATTTTTCAATCTCACTTTTCTAATTGTAAAGGTATATGTATAGCTTTACATTAATAGGGGCAGTACCATCAATTACATGAATGTGATGTTAGATAAAACGCCTTGAAGGCATTGATGATGGCATTTGAAATACTTGAGAAAATCTACCTAATACTTCCTTAATAGCAGTACTACTGGTGGTATTTTCACATGTATTACTCACATGCACTCGACTTAACAATTCACAGTAGATTAAAATTGAATCAGTAGAAACTAATCGATATAGTTGATGGAATGAAATCTAATCTGCATCACTACTTTTTTCCCTTATTAAAGTAAGCTGCAATCCCTCTTCAGAAATTGCATCATCGAGTGTCTATAATTGATAAGTCTTTAGACTCTATTCCATTCAACGGAATTTTTGCATTAATTGATCCATTATTAGATCAATTCCTATGATTTTATGCTATTATTATGAAAACGTTGTTTTGCAGCTCTAAATATCATAAAAAGAAGAAGTAAAGTGATTGGAGTCAAGATTGGAGGAAAACAAAAACAAGGCATGATTTTGGGTTCAGCTTTAACTATGGGTAGAATCTTGGGCTCCACTTTGGGCATGATTGGAGTTGTATCATGAATTCTAAGGTGTGATCTTCTCAATGTAAACCGTTGGTATATCCAATATTAGATTCATATTTTACGAAATTGTCATATTTATGCTTGTAATTTTAGAGAATTATTAATTTATGATATTAATAAGACTATAGATTTATATAAGGGTCTTCCTAAAAATTATTATCTAATTAATTTAATGAAATTATTAATTTTATAAACTGGTACAAGATGGGACGAAGCAATATTTTAGAAATGCTATTAGTTTATTAAATATTAGTTTATGGAAGTTTAACTGAATTTGAAGCGATAAAATTTACAACGATGTAACGTCAAGGGTCGTTGTGTCATGCCCCAAGAGTACCCTAGTAGTAACACATATATTATGATACAATATAAGGATCCAGACAGTATCACATACACATGTTATTACTATATTTACCTTGAAAAATGACATAAGTTTAACAAAATAGGATCTTTTCGATTGCTTGATAGGAAATGATGAAAGCAAATAAAATCACAATACCATAAATAAATCTTACTGTTTGAATAGTAACTATTACAAACCATGAAACATATCTAAATTCTCAAATAATAAACTTGATGTTCTAACATCAATTAATACATATAAGTAGTAAAACTATTCTCCTTATTTCCAAGGCTCTTTTAGCCTTAGAAACATACCAGTTCTAAACTCCTAGAGGTGACCAGCCAAGACTTTAGCGCCATCCTATAAGGACTGTAGGAGTGTAAGTATAAACCACAAGCTTAGTGAATAACTAGAACTTATCACACAACAAATAAGTTATTATCAATCATATGTAGTGCAACATTCATACACATGAACAATTACAAGCTTGGATAATCTAGAATCCAAACAAGATGGAGATTTACAACCTCTCATCGGGGTTAAAGGAAAACCAATCTATGAATCACCTACCCAGGAGAAACTAGGTACATAGGAAAGTCACGTTCCTCACAATTGTTATCTCTTTATGTTAATGTTGTTTAAACACTCATTTCCTTTTTTAAGACTTAGAAACTCCACTAAGTATTAGACATTTCATAGCGATACCATGGGCGGCGTCCTTCATTACCGGTTAGTTCCTATGAAACCAACAGAACAAAGGTAATCTTGAGTAAAACTACTAGCCTCTTGCTTTAAAAAACCAAGTATTACCAGAGAACCGAAATTCTAATACGTAGTAGGCTATCACATAATTATAATGCAATATATGCAATTTATGCAATGCATGTTTATTTTGTTTATGATTCTAATAATTTTTAGTCAGGTAAAAAGTGCTCATACTTCATTCAGGTAATCATCATGCTTTACATGCAGTAAATTCACAAGTAATCTATTATAACTTTTATTTAATATTGTTTATCAACCAATCAATTCCAAACAACAGGCAAAACCCATAACTCATATACACACGAGTTCGTTATTATTATTCTTGTATTATAATGTAGCTAAACTACAAACACAAACAATGTAATAAGTCTGAGTTACTCACCTGCTCATATTGATCAATCGTAGTAATTGACCGGAAAGTCCTCAATAGTATCAAAATTGCCTATTGAGATGAAAATATTCATCAATAATACTTATAAATAGAATACTCAATTCCTATGAGTGTCTTATGTTGGTATTTTTTGTTATTCCTACTGCTTATATCGATTTCCTAAGGTGTTGAATCTTATAGAAAAGGATATTTATCATTTAGTTTCGTTGAATTTCTTTTGATTTAAATATTTATCATTCTATGTCTAAGATAAGCTTAACTAAATTTTTTATTAGTTTTCTATTCAAGTCTTACATTGTTTACTGTCCTTATTAGTATTAGTCTTTTATTTATTTATTTTACTTTGCTTGTCAACCTTATCTGCCCTCTTTGGTTAGAATTTGTATCATTTTAGAGGATCTCATTTCATCATCTAAATCTTTATTCATTTCCTTAGCTCATTCATAACTTGTGAAATTAATAATTTGTGTAATTTCTATGAATTATTCATAATGTTTTTCTCGTAATGTAGAACTCCTAATCATCCTTTTAAAGCTTGTTTTATTAAGTTTTATGTTCATATAAGGTCCTATGAGCATTAGACATGAATTTAAACTAGTTTAGATGAAATTTGAGCATGGCTTTGGCTCATTCCTTCCTATATCCGAATTTACTATTCCTAAGTTAATAATATTTCTAAGTTGATGTTCTTCTTAGCCAACAACATTTAAGCATTTCTAATACAACAACAATCCATCTACTTGAATTTATCAATGGAATAACTATTTCTCCCAATCACATAACCTTTCTCCAATGCTACACATTTTAACCTAATGTCTACACATAAATGTAACAAGTACCTTGGCTTGAAGTGGAAAATGATTCCTAACTCCCCTCCTTAGTAAGAATCAAACCTATATCAAAGGTTAGATGATAAATTTTTAACTATATTAGTAGGTACTAATTCTAATTAAGAATTTTTACCTTGTTGAGCTTAGATTCCAACTTGGATTTATGGCAAACTAAGGGCTATTTAACTTGGTTTTTGATGTTACTTGAAAGAGGGAATGGATGTTTTTGGATGTGTTTGATACTTAGATAGGATATAGGAAGTAAAACAAGGGTTATGTTTTGTTTTAGAGCTCCTTAAAAGTTATCTAAGTGGAGAAAATGGTGAATGAAAGTGGTTGTTCGTATCTCCTTTTGTAGCTAGAATTTCAACTTGTTTTTGTGGGAATTATGAGTTGATTTTGTGGCTAGCTTAAGGCTATATATATGTACTAAGGTTATGCTAAAGTTAGGAGGCTAAGGAGGGTGTTTTGGGCATGGGAAAATCATAAATTGCAGCTGGAAAATTTAGGTAGATATAAGGCTGTTTTGGATAACAAATTTTGGTCATGTTTTGACAGATTTTTCATGGCTTATTTAAGTGCATTTATTATGTTTGTTTGGTAGTTAATTAATTTCATTTATATGTGTAAATTTAGGGCTCAGCTTGCTTAAAAATTGGTCAAAAATCAGTTAGAATTCGTGCTAAAATAGAGGTGCAAATTTCTTGTACGTGTTGTAATTTTTTCAAGATTTTTTTGGATTGATTTCTTGGTCTAGTTTTAATTAATTTTTTGTATTTGAAGTGTCCATTTAAAGGCCTCTTATTGGTGCTCATTTGGTAAAAAATATCAGCTCAAACTAAGCCTACAATTTCTCAAATCAAGCTACAAATTGGTGTGAATGGCTGCTGTTCTTATTGGAATTCCTCTTGCTGCAGCTGCTTTGTTCGGTGCATTTCAAGACAATTTGGAGTTGATTTTGTTACTAGTTTGAGTTGGAATTCTTAGCATTTAACATTGATCTTATGTGGAGCTTTTAGATTGGATTGTATGTCATTTTCATTTTGAATTTTGGAACTCAAATTTAAATCAAATGTTGGACATAATTCTTCCATGCTGCAGCCAAGACTCCCAATTTTGTACCGTGACCCCTGTTCCAGCATGATGCAATGCAACTTCGGTTTTATTTTTATTTTTATTTTTTCCTTACTTTTTTGTTAATTAACTAAAATATTTCAGCAAATATTAATTTATAAGCGTATGTTTATAACAGTTAGATAAGAGTTTTATCGAAATAGAATTTCCAAAGTTACTACAAAAACTCTAGGTTGTTTATACATACAAGATTTTTTTTAATTTAGAGTTTACACGATTAATTATTTTTAGTATTTTAACTTACGCGATTAAATTTTTTAACTTCAATAAATCGAATTAGGAACTAAGTCTTAATGAATTTAAAATTCCCTAACAAGTATAACAATAGGTTTTGAAATTTTTATTTGATATCTAGATTAGTAATTATTGATCAGTATAAGTATCTATTACGTATTTATAATCCTATTAATTCATCTTTGGATTACTATTTTATACCAATAAGTTTTGTTAATAGACTATATCTTATCGGTTTTGAAATTTAGAGCTACTTCTAATTATATTTTGAATTATCAGTTCAAGGTACAAAATCTCGTTTTTGGTATCTATTAAGGTTAAAGAAATTTTTATTCAGGTTTTTCAAACTAGGAATGAGTTTATTATAACTCATAGATCTATTCTAGGATTTTTATCGAGTTCTAAATTCACTATATAATACATGTTTTCTATTTAATTATCATATACTAGTGTGGAAAATCTCGGAGTTTACACGTTGTCTTCAAATAAAATAAATATAAGATATGAAATCATACATATGCAATTTCCAAAAGGGTTAATGTGGCGAATGATACTTGAATTTTGATAAAATATGCAATTTGATATTTGTGTTTTTAAAAATTTAACAATTTAGTATTTTAACTTTGAAATTGATCAATTTTTTACTAAAAGAACTTTTCATATTCACCACTAATACCTCAGGTTACAACAATTTTAGGTTATCATGACAACTCTAAAAGGACACATTATCATTAATTGTAGCATTAAAGAGCCTAATGAGACATAATTAAAATAGTGTTGACAAACATGTTTTATTGGGACACATAATTTAAAAAAGTACATTCAGATCTTTTCGATTTAAAAAAACTACGGCTTTTTTTTTCTATTTTTCCCTCTATTTTATTTTCCATTTCCCTCCATTAGTTTTATCTTTCACGCAATATCTTTCTATTCCTTTAATTATTCTCTTCCATATGCTCATTCTCTCTCTCTCCTCTCTCTCTCTCTCTCACACACACACACACACACACACACACACATAATAGTACAAATCATAAATAACAAAATCAATAAACCTTAACCCTAGAGGTAAAATCATTATATCATCTATAATGTTAATCTAAGGATCTAAGACAAGCAAATAATTCATCTAGAATAATGTGGTCTTATATTTATAGGATAACAACTACAAATGGTAGAATCATCATTGACGAAAACATACTCTAGTTGGTGCTATCTCTCCATGGTAAACTATTAGATTAACCATAGTGAATAGAGTTTTTTCATTGTGAATCATTTCCATCGTCATTATCGTATAAATTGGTAAGTGTTGTATTACTTTTATTTAATAAAAGGGTGGAGATGATTGTGATGTTCTTGTTAATGTTTTGATGATTTTGATAAAGAGATGCTTTTGTTATGTGTTTAATTTCCATGTCATGGTGTGATGATTTCATTATGGAAAAACCATAGATTTATAAAACCTTTCATAATTTTCCTAACTACTTCTCCTTTGTAAGTCACACTCTATGTGTTGATAAAAGTCACTAGTTGATTTTACAAAATGGTATTTTATTTTCTATGAAACGGTTTGATGAAAGCCACAACTATATATATATATATATATATATATATAATTATGACTTTGTTGTCTTGATTTGGATATGGAATTTATGTGTGCAAGATATCAAAGTCATTTTCTAAATTGAATGATAGTTTTTGAAAAGGAAGTTGATTAAGGCTTTAAGAAAATGTAATTATGTTATTAGGTAAATTACATAGAAAGATAATAATGTTTAGGGTAAGTTCATTTGAGGTATCAACGTTTCAAGTGATTAAAAATAAGAATCAACATTTGGAGATTAATTCATTTAAAGTATTAACATTTCAAGTGGTTAAAAAAATGTATCAATGTTTTTCAAATTGAGTCAAATAAGACATTAATAATTGACCATTAACAAAATCTAAGGAAACTTAATTGAAAATTAATCTAAACATACAAAACGTTAATACCTTATTTGATTCTTTTTCAAAATATTGATTCATCTTTTTAACCACTTAAAACATTGATACCTTAAATGAATTTATCTCCAAACACTGATACCTTCTGGCGTAATTTACGCTTGTGCTATTATGTCTTTACTTTTGACGAAATGTCCTTATGCTAATTAATGATTTGGTGTCTTACTTGCTGATTGTTTCTTCTTTCATATTAATTCTTTTTTTTCATATTATCATAGTGAAATAGTTTTTTATATGTATGGTCCTAGTCTAAATTGTTCATTGCTTTAATATAGTTTTATAGGTTTGATATTCATTTTTCTTCTTTCCTAAAAAGTTGATCTAATATAAGGAAGAGGTTTGTATTGAAATAAATTGCCAGAATGGATCCAAAGAAGAAGAATTGTGATTAAATTATTATAAAGAAGATATTCAATTCATTTAAAAAATGATGAGTATCTAATAAGACTACAACTTATTGAAGATTATAGGACATATTAATAGGAGTAAACATTCCTTGTTATTGGGTTTTATATGTGTGTGGGTAAGGATCTGATTATAACGATCACGTATGTGTCGTATGACTATTGTACTATACGTGACATGGGGAAACAATTCATACGAGGGTAATCAAGAGAGAATCATATAAGAATGAGGAGTAAGTAATCTTAATAGGCTGTTAACACACATGTGACATGTGAGGGAGCTAAGAAGCATCAACTCACTAAGTAAGATGAATCAATATATATTCTTGATTAAGAAAAGTGATTGGTTCACCAAAACATTAATCCAACAACATTACTACATTTGTTTAAGATTTCCAATCATCCAAATGAGATGAAGACTAGTGGCATTTATAGGGAATCTATTTATTGATGTTGTTTGTCAGATGACATAAATAACCAACAGCTATGATGAGTCCTCATAATGGATATAGAGGTAAGGCTCCCTTATGGACCAGGCCCATGAAGGCCTTTATTTGTTATGTATGTGAAATAATTTAAGAAAGGCTAGAATTAGGTAAGCTAATTCTAAAGGCCCTACTCTAAGCTTATTATGCCAAAACTCCCTTGGTCATCCCAAATTAGCTAGGCTTAATTGCCATATTAGCCCAAATAGTTAAACCCAAAAAAAAAATAGGCTTAAAGCCTTTATGATTAAATTCACACATCTACATTTTGCTCCTTAACCAAAGTCCTTCGGGCTATATCGGAGGGATTTGAGCATTAATTAAGCCATTTCAAATGACTAAAGTCTTATCTAGCTCATGTGCGCTATGAACTAGCTGCACCACAGCTCGGTATGTTAATTTGTTAAATAAAAAAAGTTTAGCTTAATGCATGTGTACTATGAAATAGTTACACTACTACTTGGCATGTTACCTTTCTTATGGATTCATAACATGAAAAGTTAGCGTGGCATTTGCGAAACAATCAAATTCTCTTAGTGATATTGTTGGTGTATCTCCTTGGATAGATAAAATGAATAACTTTCCCCATGGAGTTAACCTATCCTCTACATTTGCTCCGCATAGATGATTCATTTCAGCAAGTGGTTTTGTTTTCATTTTGTAGTCACTCCTATCACTCTTAATTTGGCGATTTTAGCTTTATACCTAGCTGAATTTTCCAAGTAAAGAGCAAGTCACGATTTATCATTGACTTTGCCATTTGCCTACAGCAGACGATATCTTCTTTGTTTGTATAATCATCTTCATGAACCTGTAATCTACCCATGCTGTTCAAACTCTACAAAGATGGTGAATAAAATACCTATATTTTGCCTTCACATCATCCTTCTATGGCTTATTATCGGAGCCATCTACATATAATGAAGCCAAGACACAATCTATTATTTTGATATTAGTCCAGCCCATAAAATATGGCCTTATCACATTTCTTAATGTCTTTGAATGCCTAAACGTACTAGACATTTTGTCAATAAGGTACCTAGTACAAATTCGTACCATATTGAGGTGCTAAAAGTTCATAGGCTCGGTGTATAATAAAAGTATTTTCTTTAGGACAAATGTTTGTACACACATTTATTTTATTCCATTTATTGTCGGGGACAAAAGGACAAGGCTTGATTACTGTAAACCCCGGTTTTCCCAGTAGTCAAGTAAACTTCGGGAACCGAAAAACGAAACCCTAAATCGGATTAGTTCAAGCCTTGTGAGAGAAACTTAGAAACCCTATGCCCTAGTCTTACATCCTTACAACTACTCATTATATTTTCTTTTCCAAGAAATTTTTGTTTCTTACTAAATTATTACATTTAATACATTTTATTACATAAATTACAATTTCAAATAAAATTAAATCACTCTCTCTCTCTCTCTCTCACTTGATGGCCAGGCACCCCCCACCCCCCACCCCCCCCCCCCCCCCCCTTTTCCCCCTCAATTGTTTTATTTTCTTCTTTTTATAATACAACAAACCCTAATTTACTTAATATATATACTCATTTACACACCCTCTCCTCATTTCTACTCTTTTAAAATTTTTAACAAAGCAAAATCCTCTCTTTTTCTCTCCTTTGTGCCGTGACCACCACCACTCACACACACACACACACACACACTTGAAGTTCATTTCTTCATCAAATCCTTTTTTAGGTGATGATTCTTGAGCCTTACTACTACTTAATCTTGTATTCATGTGTGTTTTCACTTTAAATCCCCATGAGCAAGTGCTAGGGATAAGAAAATGCTAATACATGAATATCAAGCCATCACAAGAGTAGATCTTGTGTTTGATGAGCTTTTGTTGAAATATTATCATGTTCATGCATATAAAAGTAGAGATCTTGCATGAAAAATATATGTTCATACTCTTAAACTCCTTTTCATGCACTATAAGTAGTAGATCTAGCACTTAGACACTCATATTATACTTGACATTCATGTTCATATAGATATTTTGTGTTTTCATGCATTAATGCTCATAAAGATTTAGTCTTGTATATATAAATGTGATAGTTGGTAGATCTTTATGTGGATAAGACAAGGAACTTGAAAAGAAAAGGTTTTTGTTAGAAATGTTCAAAAGAAAATTCGTATGACTTCCAAACCCTATTTTAAAAACCCTTGTAACAACTTTGAAACTCATGTTTTATATGAAAAATGGAGGATAAGTAATAGATATCATTAAGTAATGATTTTTATAAGTTGAAATGAGTTTGGATGAGAGTAATGTGTAAAACAAGGAGTAGAATCAAGATGGAAAATTTTGAGTTAGTAGTCAACTTGTAAAATTCGTAACTTTGGATGATGCCTATGTAAACACCTATTATTCAAACTCAAAATGAATGTTTTATGTGTTAAATGAAGTCCTTAGGTAGTGGATATAGTAAAGTCTTGAATTTCAATGCATTACACAAGTTTTCCCAAAGGAATCATTCAAAAAGTGAATTTTCAAAAATTCGGATTTTTGAGTAAAGCCTATTTAAAAACATATTTACAAAGTGTAAAATGTAAATTTTTATGTAGAAATGAAGGTCTTGGGTAGTATAGGTGATGAAGACTCATTTTTAATTAAGATAGCTAGAAATTCCTAAGAATAAAATCCAAAACACTAGTGTGGTGTCAAAATTAGAAAAGTGACTTTCAAGAAGTAGTTATTGTTGGAGTCTTGCAAAATTAAGGAGTTTGAAAGTTTCTTTTACCAAAAATCATCAAGATCATGCATACATTGAACTCATCACATGTCATTCATGATAGGAAATCATTCATACTTCATATATACTTGAATCATCAACTAGATACATTTCAAACAAGTGCAAAAACTATTTTTCGGAAATGGGAATGGTTACTGATCAGATCTGATCCCTCTGTTCCGTGACCTAAATGTTTTCAAAACTTGGAAATAATATTAGAATTAGGTAGATCTTTCGAAGTAGATAGAAATCGATATAAAATTTGCGAAATTCCGAGTTAAAATGACCAAGTTATGGCCGTTTTAAGTTGGAACTTCCGCAAATAGCGAGAATCACGATTTTTATTAGTTTTGACACATAGTTTGGATTAGTTAAGTGATGAAGTACTCATTAGGGTATTCTTCTTTGGTAGGTGATCCCGAGACCGACGAATCCCTACCACCCGATTACTACTATTAAAAGACCGGCGTACCATGGCCGAGTGAGTATCACTTCCAATTTCAATTATTGCTTGTGATTGTAATGATAGCTGCACTAGTTACTTAGCAAAGATAAAATGAATATGCATGATGGGGTTGAATGGGAATTTAATGTCTTTGTTGTTATGTGAAGTTGAATTTAAAGAATATCGAAGCCGGGTGATAAATCATTGCTTGTATAGATGAGCTAGGATTGATTGTTGCGAATATTTTTGATCACCTAAAAGAATGGTATAATTGATTATTCGAATTGAAGATAAACTTGAACCATTCATAACACGATGGGGATGGAGCATTAGCATTTGTTGGTTTTTCGTGATCCATAAAACGAATATGAGTTGGTTAATCATAATCCATAAAACTAATATGAGTTAGTTAATTGTGATCCATAAAACGAATATGAGTTGGTCAATTGTGATCCATAAAACGAATATATGAGTTGGTTGACCGTGAGCCTAAATGGCGTCATACCGTAGGATTTGTTAATCTGCTAACCGGGATGGAGGGTGCAAGTCCATCCACATGATTTCCGGCTGGTCATATGTTTGTTGAATTCACGTGTTTGATACATACCATTTGTTTGATTAATCACTTGCTTGAATGATATGTTTTAATTGCAATATGGAAGTTTTCACTCACTAAGCTAGTATAGCTTACGCCCCTATGGTTTTTATTTGTTGCAGTACCAGTTTATTTGGCTTAGGCCAAGGCAGGCTACAGCTCAGGTACAGGAGCTAGGCGTTTCCTATAGAAGTTGTATTCAATTTTTGTTTAGACTTTCACAAGAAACCAAAAGACTCTAGATGACTGTAATGGACCTTTAATATTCTTTTGCGGGGGAATGCCCCTTAGACTTGTAACTTTTATATATGCGTTTTGATTTATTATCTAATGCTATTGAATGAAGCATTAAACTTCTTAACTCCATTGAATAGAGTATTCTACTGTCGTAAAGGGACGCCTTACATCTATACAAGATTCCCGAAAGACTCGGCTAGTAATTCAAGAGCCTTCGATGGTATGTGGCGGACTGTTACGTTCAGGATACCCCTATGGGGCGTGACAATTACAACGTCCATTGTATCCTCTTCATCCATCCCATTTTTTTCTTTTCTTATCTCACTTGCTTCGATGACTCTTCTTCTTCCTAAAACCCATTTAGTTTCTTGTGAGGAGGATCCAACAAATACAATGTCTAATATTCTAATGTAAGCTTCCAGTACCATCTTGCATTTACCTCTCTATACTTGTAATTCATCAATGTACCCTTTTTTTCTTTTTCTTTTTCATTATTTTTATTAATTTCACACTTGAATGGCAGCATTTCATGAACGCTGATGGTTTAGCAGTTTCTTTTGGACAACTAGTGATTCCTTCTTTCCATCACACTCCAGTGTATGAAAAATTTGTTCAAGGAAAAGACAAATAGCATGAAACTCTCATTTTAAAAAAAATGAATTTCTATTTGCTTTCTTAAGTTTCTATTCTCACTTTTTTTTAATTCCTATCTCCATATGTGCATTAAAATTCGAGCTTATTGATGTTATACATGATAGCTATTCATTTTCAAAGGAAGTCTTTCTTTTCCCATCATCTTGTGGTGACTGATTCTATTGAGCCACGGTGACTTAGCATAAATTGTAGTGGCTTTACTCAGAAACTAGTTGCTTGATGGTGTTATTCTCCATTTGGTGAAGCAAGTTCCAATCAAGCTTCTAGTTGGTCTGAGTGAGCTCCTATCAATGTAGGTGCTCCATTGTAGTGGCTAAACAGTCTACGAGCTCTCATTCAATGAAGGATTAAAACAGAGTTCATTTATGATTATGGTAGCTTCTACTCTTGAGAAGTTGTTGCTTAGTTGGGTTTCTCTTTGACTTGGCTTAATAAATTAAAGGTAATGCACTTTGTTCTCATTATATCTATAATGTTGTATTTGTGAAATATAACTTGCCGATTTAGTAGTTACTTGGAAGTAGACATGCTTACTTTGTGTTATATTTATTTCTTGTTTTAATTTTTTGATAGGTGATGAAGCTTTTCTGAAGCAACCATAAAATAGAAATTTTCTTCTTTAGGTGTAGAACTTGATTTTGTTTTGATTTTTCTATAAGTGGTGAAGCTTCTCCCAAGCAACCATAAAATAGAAATTTTTGTCTTGTCTTTTAGTGCAGTAGGTGGTAGTGATGAGCGAATTCACCACATTCACTATTCTCTTTTGGTTACACTCTTATTTTCCTTTCTCTTTCTTTTATATGCTTGGTTTGTCTATTCATTACTTAGTGTTATGTCTTTGGTTATTTCTCTATACATTCCTTTCTTTTAGATCCATCAAGATGCTCAATAGATACCAAAATTTTCTCGTAAAGCACATGTTGCAAGTAACTTGGCTCTTGTCTGACTCAATTTCATTTTAAGTGTTGATAGTATATCTTCAATACTTGTCTTTTTTTTTTTTTTTGGTTGCCCAAATAGATGTGATATCATTTTATTGATAGTACATTCTTTGTAGGCTTTCATGATGATTGCTTTATTTCAAGATGGTGTTAATCAATTTGATGACCATATAGTGCCTGTTGAATGATTTGCGCTAATGCTAACACACGAGGCTATTGTTGCATTCTTTATTTCTATTGGACACTAATGCAGGCTATAAATCATTTTACATTTCTTATAAGTGGTTTTCAACAATAGAACTTAGGTTTTCTCAAGGAGTAGTAGACTTGAGGTTTAATGTAAAGGGTAAACCTAAGCATGTCCTGATATGGGTGTTAGCCGTTCAGTTTACATACTAAAACGAACACATTTGATACCAACGTTGATTGAACTTGAATTGTTGGAAGCATGTTTGATTAGCTACATTCAAAAAGAAAGCCAAACAAATTACCAAGCAGAATTGAGGACCTTAAGCTTATTGCCTTTGATTTTGATGAAAAGCTACAAGTATTTTGTTCAGTTGTTTCCATGTTTCATAGAAACTGATAAGAATTTCATGCTCTTTAAATCCTTATCACGATTTTAAGTGTTTCTCTGCTTGATCCTTAACAATTCATGTAATTCATATCTATTTGAATCAATCAAGCAAGTGAGCTATCACATCTTAGGACAAATGTGTAATAGGATCAAAAGATTTGAATTTTAGAAGGTTTAATTGAGTTCCCTTGTTGTAATTGGTCATATTCTTAGATATAAAAGAAGAGCAAAAAAATGAATTGTTGTTGTCAATCAGATTCTATTGTAAAGCTCAATGTTGAGTTAGACTTGATACTATTATTAATTATTTGCATCATGGGCACTCCGCTTCTACCATAGCTGCTCCTTGACATAGCTACTATATTTAGTTTGTTATAGTAGCTCAACTTTACATCAATTTTTTTTTTTACTTTTTGTTTTGTACTTGGTATCAA
Source organism: Combretum micranthum (assembly GCA_024138025.1). Classification (NCBI taxonomy): domain Eukaryota; kingdom Viridiplantae; phylum Streptophyta; class Magnoliopsida; order Myrtales; family Combretaceae; genus Combretum; species Combretum micranthum. The sequence goes on along the minus strand of JAMXBD010000424.1, from coordinate 860,867 downwards.
CTTTTGAGTACCTAGAAGTTTCTGCCTCACAGCCTAATGATAATTTTCTTTGTATTAGATCATGAGGCATAGGTCAAAACTATCTCTAGAAGGTCCTATAGGAGAAGTAAGGTAATAGTATAGAAATGAAAACTAGAAATGTGGTAAGCCAATAAAGGATGCTTGGAATACAACCCTCAACAAGAACCATGTATGTTGTAGTGGAAATTATTGGTGAGAGAGAACCATAAACCATTAGGGATATATACTAGAATGCAATACTGCCCCAGATGAATATATATTGGATCATAGTGAAATAGTTGATGAATACTGGATAGTGCTATTTGGCAATTTACAGTCCATACTATAAAAGTGCACATTGTCACTTTAAGGATCTCATAGTCAACTATTTGATCATCCTTACAAAAGGCTTGGCTACCCAACTAAGAATCTGGGACTAGTTGATCAAGATGTTCTTTGTTCCATCTTCACAGAGATGAGGATTCTCAATGCAAAGTGTGGCCATTATAAGCAGGTTGACCAGAGAAAGAGGTATAAGCCTCAAACCGAAATAGATTGAACCTAAATGTAATATTTTTGTATGAAGTCTTCAATTTTTTTAAAAAATGAATTGTATCAAATCCTTGAATAGATAAACAGACTAGAACATGACATTATAAAGGCAGTAGTTTCATGCCTAATTTTGTATTGATGCTTCCCGAATTCATTAAAACTTGAAACATGAAAGCTTCAGATCTTTTTCTCCTCTTGCCATAGCATTTTGAATCGTCTTGATCAGAAATCAAATGAGAAAAATACGCATAATTTATGAAACTATGCCAAATTTGCAACTCTAGGAGCCATCATTGCATGTGCAGTGATATTGTGATTAATTTTCACTTTGATGTAATTAGAATCTTGGAAAACCTAAAATAAAAAAAATTGAAGATCTCTCTCTTAGCTTTTCACAAGATTTTGAATCACATCAAAAGGAGGACGGAATGAGACAAAGATTTTCAATATATGAAATTCTATCAATTCACAAATCAAAATGTTCTCACTGCACATCTTGTAAGCTAGATTTTGGCCTTAATAATTTCTAAATTTATCAAAGTTCAAAACATGAAAGTCAAAGATCTATTTCTTATTTTTCTATAACATCTTAAATCACATCAAATGGAGCTTAAAAGAGAGGGATAAGTTAAATTTGGCAATATCTGTCAAATTTGTAAAAATTAGGCAATAGCATTGTATATGCATTAATTTCACGATAAATTTTGACCATAATACATTTAAAATATCTAAGAACTCAAAACAAAAAAGTTGTATAACTTTCTTTTATGTTTCCATAGGATTTTGAGTTACATCAAAAGGAGCTCGAATAAGAGTAATATCCATAATTTACCAAACTCTATCAAATATGCAAAAATTAGGTATCACCACTGCATATGCAATAAATTCACAATAAAAATAGACATTGATACATTTAGAATATCACAAAACCAAAACATAAAATTTGTAGATCTCTCTCTTATATTTTCGTTGTCACGACCCAAGGAGTACCTTAAACGTAACAGTCCGCCACACTCAATATTAAAACTTAAGTATGACAACCTTAGGCACTCCCAAAAGCTTTGATATTAAGTGTAAGGTGTGCTCTCACAATTTTAGAGGACCATACATGGAATTATGAAGCTTAAGAAGATATAATAACATATTAAGAAAAGAGGATTTATAATATTCATTTACTTATATCAATGATCTTACAAACTTAGGGACATTTCCCTATTCACAAATCTATTACAAGAATATTCGTATATTTTATCCAACACTAAATTTCACCTAGAATTTCCTTATCCAAAAAGAAATTACCTGACTGCAGAGTCCTTGTGATCTCAACCACAGATAGGGGAACTGCAAAAGATATCTATGGGGGTATAAGCTAACAGGCTTAGTGAGAACTATTTCCATAAATAACTTCTTGTAACAAAATTTCAAACAAGTTATTTAAGCAATCAAATGAAATGCAACATACACCTGGGCAAACAAGGCATATAGTTTTCCGGGAACTATATGTTGAATGGATTTGTGCCCTCCATTCGAGGTTTAGTGATATGTAACCTCAAAACAAGTAGTTTTAGTTAAAAAGATTTATGCTTTCGACCAATGTCGCCAAGCATGTGAAGTCTACTTGAATTGAGCCTTGCTTTCGGATCTTCCGCCAAGCATTTTCTTAACACCGCCAAGCAATCGCTTTCGGACACTTCACCAAGTGTTGCTTTCGACATGAGCTTACTATCTTTCTCACCCAAGGATATTAACCCAACGCAATGTGACTCACTTCATGGTATGCATGAATCCATTTATTTATGATATCATAACATTATTATTATCAAAATTAAGGCGATCAAAGAATTTCATACAAAGCAAGTGTTATACTAAAACAAACATTTAAATCAATTGCGGCCTCGCTATTCTTAGGATTCTTTCAAGGAATTATTTTACATACATATCCATTTGTCTTTTCCTAACTTTAATGCAACTAAATTACAAGCACAACAAGTATAGCATTTAAAGGAAATAAACTCACGATGCCATGTTGACTATTCTTCTTATATGGGTGAGTCGTTCACTCTCTCCACTCAATCAAAATAATCTTTGGGATATAGGTATCCTTCCTCGGAGTCACCTAGCCAAAGAAAATACCCACAATAAGTATTTCTTGATAATTTTCTTGAATTTTGATAAGACAATGTCAAAAGAATGTCAAAGTTCGTATAAAAGAAAGTTCCAATTTAAAATGGCCATAACTTGGTTATTTTAACTCAGAATTGCACATATAATATACCGATTTCTACCTACTCGAAAAGATCTATTCATTTCTAAAACTATTTTTATCAAACTAAACCATTTAGTCCTCGAAACAATGACGATAAAATTCACCACGAATTTTCTAACTCAAAAACAACTTTGGTTCAATCAATCAAAAATTACTTTGATAAATACTTGGTTATCTATATAGTTGAAAAATTCTCTTTTTATGGTTACTTAGCTCATATTTTATTCATGCTCAAGTGCTTGTTGTCCATTCATGTTTCTTGAGGAAAATAATGTCGGTTTGGAGTTTTAGAAAGATATAGTTTACAAGAATTCATTTTGTAAATCCTTTTGAAATGAGTATTTTGTTTCTTTTGTTTTCTAAGGATGTTTTATGTTTGCTTTATTATTTTTAGATAACTTTTGAAAATAAGTTTTCTTCTTTCTAAGTTCTCCATAATAGTGCTATTTTTCCTACTTATTTTTCCTATACAATTTTCTTTGTCTATTTGTTTGCAAAGATTTTTATTTGAAATTTCCTCACCCTACCCTCATGTTATGTTTTTCATAGAAATCATTCTTGTACCAAAAATTTATTTTCTTTATAAAAAAAAAGTAGAATAATAAGTGATTTAAGAAGCTTTTCATAGCAAAAGTAGTTTCTAAAATTATAGTGGGTTCTTTTTGTATCTTGAAAAGAAATGACTTTATTTTTTTTTTAAACCATAGATCTTATACTTCACATAAACTTATTTTTAAGTGTTAAAATCTCCTTTTTGTCAATTATTTTTAGAACTTGAAATTTTGGACAATAATTTAAATGAACATGAATTATGAGAAATAATAGCAAACAAAATAACGTAAATAATAAAGTCAAGTGTTGGGAGTCTTAGCTTTTTCAAGGCTTCCAAGACTAAGAAGTAGACTAGTCCCAAAGTAAAAATAAAATAAAAGAAAAAAAATTTGTTTGGACTCGATGAGGATAAGTCTAAGACTAGAGACTAGTCTTAAAATAATAAGGAATGAATAAATAAATTGCAATGGAATAAATAAATAAATAAATTGCATGAAAATAAATAAATTGCAAGTGAGCTTATATGCTCTAAAGAATATGTATATATATATATATTATAGTAATAATACTTAAATATAATAACAATAATATGAACAAAAATAACAACATAGACATAAATAGATTTTCATGAACAAGAACAATACATGAACATAGTGTAGCTTCCATAACATTTGGTCTTTGGAAAACTCACACTATGGTCATGTAAAGTTACATGACATGAGAAGAAGAAAACAATAGGAAATAGTTACCTAAAGAAGACTTTGGTAGTGTTATGTGGTTTTGATTTTGTTGTAGGTAGAAGTTGTTTTGGAATTATTTTGAGAGAGTTTTGAGAGGATATTTGGAGAGAGTTTTGAGAGGAGAATTTGAGAGAGTTTTTGCAAGAAATTTGTGGGTAGTAATTGTGTGGAAGAAGTGAAAGAGGAGGGGGGGGTATTTATAGGAAAATGTGGAGTGATTTTTGAGTGATTTAAATAAAAGAAAAATAAAACAAAATTGAGGGAGAGGGAGAGGGATGTGCGCCGGCCATCAAGGAGAGGAGATAGGGAGTGTTTTAATTTTTGTATTTTTGTTGATTAAATGTAGTAATAAGTAAGGTAGATGTGAAATAAAGTTATGGGAAAGGTAAAAAGTAAATGTTATAGGTTATGGTGTTTGTAAGAGTAGGTGTAAGAAAAAATAGAGAGAAAAGAATAGTGTAGAATAGTAATGAATAGTATAATGTAAAGTAGATATGACTAATAAAGTACCGGTAGTAAGAAAATATGCGTTTAATTGCAATATCTGATATTTTTACTTGCCGAAAAATTATAAAACTGATATTTTTTAAAACCTTATAATTTTACGAGTCTAACGGTGAATATTTTTACTATTCCGGGCTCCGGGACACATTTTTCAAGAGCTGTGTCCGATCGGGTTTGAAATGAGTTGTGGTTTTATTAATCTGATCTTTTTACGCTTCCTTAGATAATTATGCACTATTCTATATTCTAAACTCCTATTTACTCTTACCGAGTTGCTTGTTCGGGATTGTTGGACTTAAGCTATGATGTTTAACTAGGGTTTTGTTGACCTTTAGAGTTCTGGTTGACTTTCGGTTTAAGGTTTTAGGCTAAACCGATTCCAAAAATTTGGGGGTTTACATCCGTAGGAATTTGAATCACATCAAAAAGAGCTCGGATGATTACCAAACTGATAGGCATAATTTATCATCATTTTAATTGACAAATTGGGTCTATTTTATATATAATTGATGGGATTCTTAATAGATAAGGTGCTTAATTGGTATAATATATATTCCAGGTCAATTTTGAACACAATTGTAAGATAAGGAAGGAATACAATCAATATTCAAGCAAAGCAGCAAGGATGCATAAAAGGAAACTTGATGTACGGCCGTACAAAACTCTCAAAGTGAAGAAAATGCAAGCCAGTGGCTGGTACGAGGTCTTGTACGTCCGTGCACCAAGAAATTTTGAAGCGAATTCGACATGTACGGCCGTACATGTGGTGATGAAGAAGGAATTGAAGGAGATTTATGTTGCAGCCCATACAATCTTGAAGATTGATTCCAGTACTTAGCACTCCCTCTTGTACGACCGTACAAAATGCATATTTACAAAGAAAATGAGTATTGTACGGTCGTGACTTTTAGAAATTGGTCATTATTGTCTTCTTGAAACAGTATGACTGTTTAGTTTGTTTTAGTAAAAGGTCGTGTTTTTAAACACGACCCCCATAGAATATAAAGAGGGGTGATTCGTTCTGAAAAAAAAGTTATATCACATCATATATTTTAGAAAGAATTTTTAGGAGAGAGAGTCGGATTCCAAGAAGAACTTGAGAAAGTCGATTGGATCCAGTATTCGTTTGTACAACCACTTCATTATCATTAAAAAGGGGTTTTATTTCTTCTCTTATCTTGTTCATTGAATGTTTATCTTAGTTTCTATTATGTTCGTTATATGTCTGTGTTCATATGTCAGTATGAGTGAGTAGTGATTAGTTTATTACAAAGTCGTATTAACAGGAAGCATATATATCTGTTATAAATCTGTTTAATTATGAATTTCTAGTGTTGGGTTTTCAATAAAGTTAGGAAATTGTAGTGCACGACATATTCCTACATCAGATCTCATTGGAAAAGGTTGAGAAACAATTCCCTTGAGTAGATCTAAGGCACTAGAACAAACTACTCTTGTTAATAGAGATGTTAATAAGAAGTTTGCTGCATGTTTTCAAAGAATTTGAGAATAATAAGAGCTTTAATGCAATTCTGAATTGGCTATTAACTTAGAAGAGATTCTAGTAGATACAATTAGGATTAGGATTGATCTATTATGAGAATAATGATCATGAATTAAGAATTCTGCAGATAAGTAATTTGTGGATGAATTTAGTTAATTCCTGTTAATATGATGGAGTAATCTTTCTGTATATTGTGTTAATAATTTGTTAAAATTATGTTTTATATGTTATTGTGATAAAAATTGGTAGTTAATATAGTTAAAATTAGAATTATCTAATTAAATAGTAATTAAACCTACATTGAATTGATTGCTAGATAATAATTGAAAGGGCGAGTAATAGTAATTATCAGGATCCCAAGGAATACGACCCATAAGCCATTCCTATACTACAATTGATAGGTACACTTGCCTATTGTTAATCTGATATTAGGAAAGGATTAGTGGAATTAATTGTTAAACTCAGATGGAACAAATCACAAACTCTATTAAATCTACAAAATCAGGCATCATCATTGCACATGCAATAACTTCATGATAAAACTTGACCTTGACACTTTCTAAATCATGCCAAACTTAAAACATAAAAAGTGAAGGTATCTCTCTTAGATTTCAATAGCATTTTAAATCGCATCAAATGGAGCTCAAGTGAGAGATACGTGCACAATTTTCTATATAGTGTCAGAGTGTTCTATAATGAGTTCATGAGCTGTTGAAGTAGCACATGACGCTTAAGAGATGATGTAGAGGCTACTGACTTGTATTGAGCTGCCAGTGCGTGTTTGGATGTGATAGTGGGCACTGGTGTTCTAGTTTGGATGTGGTTGTTTCGCTAATGAGTGCTTGGTTGAAGATTAATAGCATTGATGTTTGGTCTACTATTGCTCCATGAGTTTAGCTACTATTGTGGCTTTAATTGCAGATGATGTGAGCTTTGTTGTTGTTGCAGAGAAGTATAGGGAGTTCTTGGGATGAAAGCTACTATTGTATCTTGGTTCTAAACTACTTTGATGTACATTATAGAAGACTATTCTAATGTAGTTTAGAATGGCAAGTAAAGGGATGCTCTAGGTTGAATCATAACGTCTGGTTGATGTATGCAATAGATTCCAATTAACAATCTTCATCTCTACTTGAATAGTTAACCATCAAATTAGCATTCTCAAAATCTAATCAAGCTTATTATTTGTTCCCTACTTGTCCTGTGTAGTATAAACTTGGTAAAGATAGTGCTTAATTTCTTATCCTTTTCAATTGTAGACTAGATGCCCTAAGTAAGCTTGGATGAGCATATGGTTGTCAAACCAAGGGTCTAAGCTGCTATTATAGAAAGAAAATTTAAGACCATGTTGAGAATATCATAACAGCATCAACAGTGGTAGAAGACAAGCTTGATTTGTTAAAGAATAGCTGTTTAAATGAAGTTATAAAGAATAGTTGCAATTTCAAACATGAAGAACAATCATTATAGCTCTAAAAGAACCCATGTGGCTAGCGATGTACTATGTCCTACACTAGAAATATACTAAGCCATTTGGAGTTGTTGGGTTGGAGATGTGTGCTAAGAGGAATGTTCGAGCAGCCACTTTCACAATGAGCTTAAAAATGGAACATCAACAACCTAACTACTATATTGAGCAACATCCTCATCGCAAGCACTTAAAATTACACCTATTTTATTTGCAACAAACCACTATATCAAATCTAACACCCATTCTTGATGAATTTGTTGATGTTGCGTTGCTTACTGCATTGATTTTCTTACTTCATATATATTTTTTATTTTTCCTATTTAATCACCATCATTATTCTTAATACCTATTCAAGATACTTGAAATTTACTCATACTAGTTGTAAGTGCTTTAATTGCTACTCCTTCAACGTGGGTTAGTCAAATGCATGTGTGTGCCTCTTGTTGCTCGCCTATGTTTTCTTGATAATGATTGAATGTTTTCTATGGAGTTTTATTAACTACTGTGCTCCTCTTATTTTGTGAAAATAACTCACCTTTCATTTTCTTGTAGTATAGGTACTAAGATCATCAAGTGTTGAACCATCATCACATTCTCTTCTTTCCTTCATAGTGGTAGTGAACAGTTACTGCTTCTTGTAACAAAACATTATACCAAGGCACCATTTTAGAAGAGCACTACATGACAGCATTGAGTATGCTTATGCATGGGTATCACGCATAGCAAAAACCTATATGAAAATCTTATGCAACAAAAGCTATTCAAGAAGGGTTGAGTGGGAAGTTCCTCTTATCATTGTCTATTCTCCCCCAATCGATGACATGTTACAAAGATGAGTTCAACAACTATGGATGCTCCGCTCCTTTGTACCACAACTGGAAATCAATTGTGGTGTTGAAGTCATGTAGCAATCAAAAGTTGCAATATCTTGAATGGGCGCATTGACTTGGTTTGAAGGCAATGCATTATTTTCATGCATGTACTTTTAATTGACTAGTTGTACAAGCATTATATAAGAGCAATGTCGCATCATGAGCAAGCTAATGTTATGTACATGTTTTGAGCATATTGCTCAAATGAATGTCATAATTCTTGCATAAGTGAGGATCACACACATGCAAGCATCTTGTGCTTCAAGAATCACACACAAACTTGCATTACACATAAACTCATTGCTTTGTGGTCGTATTGACTTGTACCTCTTTTCACTTTAATCTTCTTAGACATACGATGTAGTTTTTTTATAAATCATAATTGACTATGGAACAACTTGTCAACTCTATATCAATTTGTTTCTCTTGATACTCATTTTTACCTCAACGTCTAGTTAACCTACTTTGAAGTTTTATCTCTCATTTAGCAACAATACATGAAAAGACGCAGTAGTGGGATCACTTCAATCCTTTAGAGACTTAAGAAGTTATGATAAACATCACAAGCAAATAACTATGTCTTGGTAACAATGGTTATCACTAAATGCAATACTTGATTTTATAACATGCTTTATTCTTTATGATTATACGTGCTTAAGAGCAAAATTTCAACCAAGCAGCAATATTGTCTAACATGAGAGATGAAGGGACTCCTTATATTATCATGTGCATTGAAGTAGCACTATTGCTTCTTAGCAATAATATTTAAACGACCCCTTTAGAGAAATGATCATCCGGGCTCATGCAGCAATAATAACATTCATTATCAATCGTGCTTATGTAGCGATAATAGCATTTGGATTGATAAATTTTTATTAGACAATGGGGTATTTCCCTCATCTTGACCACTTAGCATTACTTATCAAGGCATCACCTAGAATACCATACACCAAGATCACTTGGCTCAATCAAGCTTGTCAAGGGGATTATTTCCATTATTTGATAACTATAAATATTGAAAGAGAAGTCGTGATGAATAATTAACATGGTGCACCTGGGAGCTAAGCTCCAACTTGTTAGCAACGATGTCCAAATTGTATGTTATATTCGCTATTATTTTCTTTCATTACTAAAAGGTAATGTTACCCTATTCCATTATCAATTGTTTTATTTAATTAACTTTGTGCGTTAAGAAGACTAGTCTCTTACTTTACAATGACAATAGCAATAAAAGGATAATAAGTCATCACATCATCATATTCTCACAAACAATACTCATTTATTGAGTAATACAACTCATTCATTATTCAAAAGCATTTAACACTTTGTTTACACTTAGAGAAACGAAACGAGAGAAAGTTGATAATTATGGCACTCTTGACCATAAGCAATCCTTATATTCTTCAGTTCACGTAGTGCTTTGCATTGTCATGCCACCATAAGTGTAAGCCCTCGAATTTTTTGACAATGGTTTTGGAATACTGAATCGAAACCCTAAATTCAGACCCAAGTTGAAACCGAACCCTAAGCAATTTCGATCACGGGATTTCACAAGAAAATCTTCAAAAACAAAAATAGAAAGTTCAATAATCATTCGATTCGAAAACCCGAACATGAGAAGATCCACTTATCCGATCCTTGATATAAACCCCTCAATTTCTAGGTCAAAGTTGGATTAAACCCTAACCCTAGTCAAACCGGAGTTTCAAAAGTCAACAAAGGTCAAGACAATCAAACAATTTCAACTCTGGCAATCACGCATTCTCAAACCCTAGAAAACGAAATTAAGTTAATAGCTTATAATAATTCGTAATAATATAGGGTAACATAAAAATATCAGATTAGTGAATTTCGAGTGTCCTTCGGACTCAAACAGAATCAGTTCTCGAAAAGCATAACTCGAAGCTCGGAATAATAAAAATATTCCAATAACACCAAAAGAATCGTAATTAAACGAGAATTTCAAAAATTCAATTTTAGAATTTTTCGGTCACTAAAAATAACAGATATAGCTCTTTTACGCGTATTTTTATTACTACCGGTATTTTATATCTCTAGTCTACTATTCATAGTACTATTCCTACTATTCATTACTATTTCACTATCTCTACTTTTTCTTACACCTATTTCTTACTACCTACATACCTATTTTCTTACTTTTTACATTTTCAATACAACTTTATTCACATCAACCTTACACATTACTTCTTTTCATTACAAAAATACAAAAAATTAATCAAAACACTCTCTCTTCCTTCTCCATATGCGCTGGCCTCCCTCTCTCTTTCTCTATATCATTTTCTTTTCAATTTATTTTATTACATCAAAATTTCACTCCAAAAATTCTATAAATACCCCCTTCCTCCTTCATTCTTTCACACATCCATTCTACATAACAAAACTCTACCAAAATTTCCTCTCAAAACCTCTCTCCAACAATTCCCTCTCCAAACACTCTCTACCATTTACTACACTTCAAGAAGAGAATAACAAACACAAAACCCAATTCATCTCTTTTCAAACCTTCTATTAAACCTTAGGTAAAAATTCTACCTATATTCTTTATCATGTTTATACAACTTGGCATGAGCTTAGTGTATGTTTCTTGAACTCATATGAGTTAAAGAAGTAACAATATGTTCATGTTTTGTTTTTATTCATGTTCATATATTACATTATGTTATTATGTTGTTATTATTATTTTTGCTCTAATCTAACTTCTATATAGTATTATGTATACTATGTATATATATTTATTTAAAGTATATAAGCTCATTTGTTATTTATTTATTTTCAAGTCTTGCAATTTATTTACTTGTTTTATACAATTTATTAAGACTAGTCTTTCTAGTCTTAGACTTGTCCATATCAATTTATTTACTTGTTTTATACAATTTATTAAGACTAGTCTTTCTAGTCTTAGACTTGTCCATATCAAGTCAAAAAAGATTTCTATCTTTTCTTTTCTTTTCTTTTCTTTTAGGACTAGTCTATTCTTACTCCCAAGTTACCTTGATGAAGCTAAGGCTCCCAATACATGATTGGGATACCTTGATGAATGTAAGGTTCTAAATGCTTGACTATTTTATTATGTTTATTTACAAGTATTTCTTTCTATTTTATTATGTATTATCTTTACTTTTACATTCCTACACAACCATATTCATGCATGATTATAATGTTGTTGTCTTAGGTAAAAAATAAAAACAGGTTCTTTCTTAAACAAGGAAAAGTAAACTAGATTTCTCAATAAAGGAGTTTTCAACAAAGAAGTTTAAATATTGTTTTTAAAAGCTTAAGTAAGTTAATCATAAGTTTTAAAGTATTAGTACCCAAGATTTCTTCAAATGAAAGAAACTCATTTCTTTTATAAATCAAAACTAAATACTCCATAAAGATAGAATTTTTAGCCTTGAACTAAAGACTTTAACTTAACCATATCTTTTATAAGATTTAAATAGATTCATTATAGACTTTGAAAATCACATACTAAGAAAGTTTCTTCAAAACTTAAATTTTATATTGTTATTCTCTTTTCAAAATTAAAATAAAATTTTTGCTAAGTTCTAATGATAACAATTCTTTATTAAGAAAGCTTTTCTTATAAACTTGTCTAAGGGAATTATTCTACCATTTAACAAATATTAGGAATAAAACAAGTTTTTCAAACCAAGATAAAATTAACTCACTATTTTGGAAACCAACTTAGAAAAATAAAATTTGTCAAGAAAGTAAAGTCTTAAAGGTACATCTATTCTCTAAAGAAGAAAAAAGATATAAAAATGAGAGGAAAACATACATTTAACACCACTTCAAATATTTGACCACACCAAAAAACTTAAGGAATATTTTGAAAAGCTTATTTTTCAATCACTAGAAATAAAGTTAGCAGATAACTTGAAGAATCAAATTTTTGGAAATTAATTTTCTTTTGAAAAGATAGGAAATGGAATTATAATAGGAAAACACTCATAACAACTCAAATATATTTTAGGTTTCCTTCTAACAATTCAAAAAGGAGATATTTTCAAAAGTTTTATCTTTTAAAACCCTTAAAGACAAATTGTTTATGAAATATCAATATTAAGACAACACTACAAAAGTCATGCATACAATATGAGTGCCTATATATGTTCAAAGGACTTTTCTACTATATATATATCCATATATTTTTACTTAAGGACTTTTGAGTAAAGTGAAGTTTGGAAATCATGTTTTGTAAACTATAAATTTGTAACTATTTTGTACCGTAGTATTTTCTAACCCCAATGGCTTTTTATGAAAAAAATAACCTTAGAAATGGATAAATTTTTTCGAGTAGGTAGAAAACGGTATATTATTTGCGCAATTCCAAGTTAAAATGACCAAGTTATGGCCATTTTAAGTTGAAATTATCTTCTATACGAATTTTAACAATCTTATAACATAGTTTTTTATAAGTACTGTAGAATCAATAAGAAATAATCATTATAGGTATTCTTCTTGATTAGGTGATCCCAAGGAGAAGTATTAATACTCGAAGGATTATTTTGATTAGTGGATTTACCGATCGACTCATCCGTAAGAAAGATAGATCCTCATGGCCAAGTGAGTTTATTTCCTACCTTTTACGTACTTGGTTGTGCTTGTAGCTAGAGGCACTAGAAGTAGGAAAAGATAAAAATGAATTATGTATGATAATATTGGTTGAAAGAATGCTAAGCATACCGAGACATGAATCGTTGCTAATTAACTTGTGTTTTACTATTATTATGATGGAGTATGTGCAAATTCTGTTATTACCTTTAAATTACTCTAATCATGTACTATGAATTATATTAATTGATTCATGCATATCACGTAGTTAGTTTCATTGCATGAGCTGCTATACTCGATGGGATAAGAGTATAGTAGCTGGGTTTGTAGGAGCCATAAATCTGTGAGATGGGCGATTAGGAGCCTGAAAGAACTATTTTAAGATGGGCAAATAGGCGCCTAAAATAAACTATATAAGTTGGATTTTAAGATGGGTTTTAAAGAGCTTGAAACACCTAACCCTAAATGGAGGGGTAAATCCATTCAAACGTATAATTTCTGGTAGATCATATGTATTGCTTAATCATTTGCTTGATGTATTCATATGCTTGTTTAATAACTTGTTTGAAACTATTTATACAAGTACATTGATTTAGGAATATTCTCACTAAGCTAGTTATGCTTATACTCCGATAGACCTTTGTTGTAACATGACCAATATTTTTTATGCCTAAGGACTTCATATACTCGAGTGGGGTTATGTTTTGGAAAAGCTTCTGGAAATCTTTTGAAGATCTTAGGTTAAATATCCTCTAATATCTTTTGGTGTTAGTATTGTTTTGATGAGAGAAAGATTAAGTTCATATTATGATTGTTTAGAGAATTATAAGGGAAAAACCCCTAAGATAATGTAAGGATTATATTCTTATAATGTTGAAATGAGATGGTTGTCTAGAATTCTTGTATGATGTATTTACTATCTCGGACTATACATTTTACCGGTGTCTCCTATTATTGTGATAGACGCCTTACATATGGTGTTGAAAACTTTCGCATGACTCCAGAAAGTCATTCTTAAATTTTAATACCGTATGTGGCGGACTGCTACGTTTAGGGTAGCCTTTGGAGCGTGACAATAAGTCTTTTGTGTTTCTTTACACCTCTATGACAACTACTCTTCTTTCTCTTTTTAAATTCTTGAGTCAGAGTTTCCTCTTTGGCAGGTAGTGGTTTCACATGGGATTCCTCTAAAGTCATCTTCCCTTTATTTTCATGTTCATAGAAGAAGGTAACTTCAGTAAAGTGAAGATCATTATCGATGAACGGATTCTTTGTCACATGAATTAAGATATAACTTCCATTCCAATATCCTTTAATGCATTAATGCAATGTCAAAGGTACTAAATTGTGATCGTCTAGCTACTTTCTATCTATCAAAAGATGGTAGGAAACAAGCACCTCAATCACATGAAAAGTAACAATATCATGAATTGGTCTAGTTTTGAGATCAACATTAACTCTTCCAATTGTTCTTGTTGTAATATGATTAAAGCCATTAATCGAAATAGGTGGCTTCACCAAACGATGATGATCAATGCCAATAGCTTCAAATGTGGTCTTAAGCATGATGTTTATAGAAGAACCAACATCAATGAATATCCTCTTAATTGGATAGCCATCAAGTATGCCTTCCACACACAATAGCTCAACATTAGTGAATAAAATTGCATTTTCATGTGCTCGAGTCATCCTTTTGACATGATGCGCTACACTACACTCAGTCTATTGTCCCTTAGAAATTTGTGCAAGTGGAATTGTTGCCGCAAGCCTCGCCTTCTTATCCAAACCACGGAACTACCCCGTGCCGACATCTAACTGAAACCCATAGGAGGCCTAATGGAAAATGAAGAGCCTATGCGTAGAATGTTTGTACCATTAAGAGCCCAAAATTGGCTTTTCACACGTGGATCTCATTCTCAGCTCAAGTCGATAACTCATCCGACCTAGATCTGCTGACTCGCAAGTCCAACCTAGAGTCCAATCCATCTAACGCTGGCTTGAGATGGGTTTTGGATAGGTTTGATTCATGGGCAAGGTCCTACCTACACATGTATCCCAAGGTGTAAATTTAAAAAAATAAAATAAAAATGGATTGCTCCAAACTGCCCTATCGGGGACGGTTATGAACCGTCAAAGGACCTGTCGGAACTGATGGGTCTAAGCAGTTAGTCCTCGTGGAACCGGCGGTTCAACCGGGTCTGGAACCGCTATTCTAAACTCAGAATCGGCAGTTCCGACCCACCATATATTTAAATAAAAAAAAAAACCCCACAAAAGACGTAATGAATTTGGGGGTGGGGGTGGGGTGGCGCTGGCTCTGTATAATATAGAGCAAATCAAATAAAAATAAAAAACAAAAAGTCAAGATTGTTTGCAATGTGTTTCATAATTGTGTTTATTATTTGCTAACTATCATATTTTATTTGAAAATTTTTTAAATTTTTACTTTGGGTATAAATAAGTTGTAATTGTTTTTGTTGATTTATGGGTTTTTTTTTCATTTTGTCGAATAAATAAAAAAAAAACGGTTCGCGTGGAATCGGAACCATGAATCACCCTAGCTCTGGCGGTTCTGATTCGAATCCGGAACCAACCTAAACCCGTACCGATGTCTAGTTTCGGTCTTTCTAATTTTAGTGCAACATTCAACCTCCGTAATACAAAACAGAGATTTTATTTTTATAAGTGGACTGTTATTTGTGGCATATATGTCCATCGAGATTGCTTGTTAGGTGTTTCCACGTCATGCTGAGGATATTTTTTTTTCAATAAGTGCTTGTAATTAGACTTGATGAATCTAGAATGTACTTATGTTGCTTGTTTTTCAATTACGTGGTGGTGATATGTCCATCCAGTTTAGGGAGTGATATAGTCCATGTTGACAAGAATGATAATATGATTTTTTTTTTTTTTTGCTTTAAAAAAATGGTGCGGTGGCTTCGATTCCAGTCACTACTACAAGATACTATAATTACTCTCTACTGACAAGAATGATAATATGATTTTTTTTTTTTGTCTATAAAAACTTGTGCGACGGCTTCGACTTCAGTCACCACCATAGGAGATTATAACTATCATCTATTATTTTGCGGTGGGTATCAAGGAAGACACCTTTACCTGCAAGCAAGAATCGATTCTATGACCACTTGGAGTCATGAGCCAAAATCTTACTAATTGAGCTAACATCTATTGATATAATATGATTAGTTTAAATTGATTTGTGTTATCCTTATTCTAAGCTCCACAATTCACATTTTAATTAATTTTAATTTAATTATTATTTTTTCTTTCTATTGAAGAACTGAACAAATAATGTGATCATTAAAAGAAAACCCCACTAACTCATTACAAGTATCAAAAAGAGTTTAATTCCGTAATAGCCCGCCCATCAAAGCCCAGTTCGTCACTCAGTGAGGATGCTTAAAATGAGGTCCATGACCATTAGCTCACTAACATAAATATCTACCCTAAAAAATTAAACTGAACTTAATTTTCCTTGGGACCGATTCCTACTTATAATAAATTGGCATTTGGCACTATTCTTGCAACTAATAATGTGACTAATGGGATATGGGCAAAATATGATTATTCCCATACTGTTATGTTATTTATTTATCTTGGAAAATTAATCTGAATTGTTAAACTTTATTGTTTTATTCCTATATAATTCAAAATAATTCACAAACAAGAGCCACCCCCACCCATCCATATTGATAGATAGAGCTTCTATTATTAATGAATAGACAAATAGATACAAATAATCATAGCGAAACTTAAAAAAAAAAAAAAAAGAAACCAACAAATAGTCCATATGTAATGAAGATTCTTTGTTGCCAGTAGAAAAGGTAGAAGTCCGGCTCCGATTAACACTCATCCACGTAAAAGGTCACATTAGCAAATTACATATATATATATATATATATATATTTTTTAAAAAGATTAAGATTTTTACTATGAACTCATACCTTGTATAATTTTTTTCCCTTACCCATCTCACTTTCATCTGCCTTATTTCTTCTCCATGTAGCATTCAAATTTTTATACATTGAAATATTATATAAGTTAGCATAAAATGCCTATATAACACAAGCAAACGATGTATTCGCGATACGTGTATAAATAAAACAACTTAATATATATAAATTAAATAAACATATTATTTTGACAAGTTAGAAGAGGGCAACCTTAATTAGTCCTAGAAATTAGAAAATTGATTACAAATCATAATTATAATTGTATTTTTCATAGGTAACTTCTCCATGTTTGATAGTTGTGATATATAAATATGATATCAAAGGTTTAGATCGGTATATAAAGATACATGCTTAGCCAAAAAAAGAAAAGGCTATATCTATTCAACATCTATTTAATTCTATTTAAACCCTATTTAATTTCATGATTTTAGGAATACTGAAAATATTTTACGCCATATGAGGAAAAGACTATGTCTATTCAATCCCTATTTAATTCTATTCAAACCCTATTTAATTTCATGATTTTAGGGATATAAAAAATATTTTACGTGAAAAAGACAATGTCTATTCAATCTCTATTTAATTCTATTCAAATCTTATTTAATTTCATGATTTCAAGGATATCAAAAATATTTTACTCACATATGATAAAAAAGGAAAAAAAAAACTATGTTTATTCAATCCTTATTTAATTATATTTAAACCCTATTTAATTTTTTTGATTTCAGGGATATGAATAATATTTTATACCTATATGTTAAGAACATTATATTAGCAACATTTACACTAAAAATATTTACATTAAAAACATCAAAGAGGGTGGTTTTGCTTTAATAATATAGATAATATGCTTCATTATTTTTGTCATTTGATACAATTGCTTAAGGTCAGCTAAGATTGCTTACCACTAAATATGCTTTATCTTGGAATTTTAATGAGTTCTAGACTGCTACACTAGTCAACAATTCAAGTTTTCATAACTTTCTTACAATATTTGAGGTATATCCTATTGGAAATTGTACATATAGGCCAATCCGCTTGATAAATATGTAGATTAAATAAGTTAACCCGCTTGAGTTGATTAGAAATTTAGACCTAACTCAAGCTAAAATGGGTTTGTAGGTTGAATAGTTTAGTTTCCCAACCCTTCAAAATGAAATATATAAAATGTAATATATATATATATATATATTTAATAAAAAAAATTATATATCTAATTAATATAAAATAAAAATAAATAATTATTATAAGTTTTTATACATAATTGGCAGCATATTTACTTATGTAACCTATGGTTTCTTGAAACCATTTGGAATATAATATATTTAAATATAATGGAATGAATGACAAAATAATGAAATCATCCCTTATTTGGATATAGGATGGAGAGTGCTTCTATGGTCCCATCAACTGAATCATTCAGTCAATTATCTAACCATTAAAATAAATATAGTAATTGGAATATTAAATATTTTAGTCATTCGATCACGGTTGGGTATGTTGTGAGCCATTGGATGGTGATGGAACCTATCCCATCAAAATTAATGACGGGACCATAGAATTTCCCTAGAATGAAATGATATGAATAATAAAAGTGATAAAATAAAAAAAAATAATTTAACATACATAATAAATGATGACTTCACATTTTCAGATATAAAAGTTCAGTAAAAAAAATTTAAATTGAATTACTGATAATAAAAATGTATATATATGGAATTGATTCCCTTAAAACCAAAATTGTTGATTCTTCTAACTTTTGGAAAAGATTCTAAAGATTAGAATGGAAATAAAATTTATAATTGCAATATCATTTTGCATCCATTCTTAAATACCAATTATAATACTACTCTTGACATTCTTACATGTCATTATATATGTTTAAGATTAGACCATATAGATTTGTTGTCATGCCCCAATTGGTACCCTAAACGTAACAGTCCGCCACACTCAATATTAAAGCTTAAGTATGACAACCTTAGCCACTCCCAAAAGCTTTGATATTAAGTGTAAGACATGCTCTCACAATTTTAGAGGACCATACATGGAATTATGAAGCTTAAGAAGATATAATAACATATTAAGAAAAGAGGATTCATAATAAACATTTACTCATATCAATGATTTACAAACTTAGGGACATTTCCATGATCACTTATTCTATCACAAGATATTTGTACATTATTTCTACTACTAAACTTCATCTAGAATTTTCTTTATCCAAAAAGAAATTACCTGCCCGTAGGGTCCACGTGGCCTTAACCATAAATAGGGAAACTGCAAAAGATATCTATGGGGCTATAAGCTAACAGGCTTACTGAGAATTATTTCCATGAATAACTTCTTGTAATAAAGTTTCAAACAAGTTGATTAAGCAAACAAATGGGATGCAACATACACGTGGGCAAACAAGGCATATAGTTTTCTGGGAACTATATGTTGAATGGATTTGCGCCCTCCATTCGGGGTTTGGTGATACTTAACCTCAAATCAAGTGGTTTTAATTAAAAAGTTTTATGCTTGCGAGCACTCATCGCCAAGCATTCCGAATCTACTTGAGTTGACCTTGCTTTCGGATTTTCCGCTAAAAATTTCCCTTAAGTCGCCAAGCAATCACTTTTGGATCTTCTGCCAAGTGTTGCTTTCGACATGAGCTTACTATCCTTCTCACCCAAGGATAATAACCCAAAATGTAATGTGACTCACTTCATGGTATGCATATATCCATTTATTTATAATGTCATAACATTATTATTATCAAGTTTAAGGTGATCAAGGCATTTCATACAAAGCAAGTGTTATACTAAAACAAGCATTTTAAATCAATTTTGGCTTCGATATTCTTAGGATTCTTTCAAAGAATTAATTAACATACATATCCATTTTCTTTTTCCTAACTCTAATTCGACTAAATTACAAGCACAACAAGTATAGCATTTAACGGAAATAAACTCACGATGCCATGTCTACTATTCCTCTATGTGGATGAGTCGTTCACACACTCCACTTAATCGAAATAATCTTCGGGGTAAAGAAAACCTTCCTCGGGGTCACCTAGCCAAAGAAAATACCCACAATGAGCATTCCTTGATGATTTTCTTGAATTTTGACAAAACAATATCAAAAGAACGTTAAAGTTTGTATAAAAGAAAATCCCAATTTAAAATGGCCATAACTTGGTCATTTTAACTCGGAATTGCGCATATAATATACCGATTTCTACCACTCAAAAATATCTATCCATTTCTCAAACTATTTTTGTTAAACTAAACCATTTAGGCCCCGAAACAGTGGTGACAAAATTCACCACGGATTGTTTTTCTTAACACAAAACAACTTTGGTTCAAGAAATCAAAATTTGTTTGATAAATACTTAGTTATCTATATAGTGGAAAAATTCTCTTTTATAACTATATAACTCATATTTAAGCATGCTCAAGTGTTTTGTTGTCCAATTATATTTCTTGAGTAAAACAATGTTGGTTTGAAGTTGTTAGAAAATATAGTTTACAAAAATCGATTTTGTAGATTTCTTGAAACGAATATCTTGTTTCCTTTTGTTCTTCCAAAAATACTTCATGTTGGTTTTATTTTTTTTCTCAAGTAACTTTTTGAAAATACAATTTTCTATTTTCTAAGTTATCTTATATTAGTACCACTTTTCCTATTTATTTTCCTATACAATTCTCTTTGCCTATTTGTTTGTAAAGGCTTTTATTTGAAAATTCCTTAGCCTTTCATCTTGTTTATCTTTTTCATAAAATCATTATTGTATCAACAATTATTTTCTTTTGAAAAACAAAGTGGAATAATAAAGCTTTTCAAAGTAAAAATAGTTTCTAAAATTATAGTGAGTTCTTTTTGTAACTTGAAAGGGGATGAGTCTATTTTTGTCAACTCATAGATTTTATACTTTACATAAACTTATTTCTATGTGACAAAATCTTCTTTTATTTAATTATTTTTGAAATTGAAATTTTTGGACAACAATCTAAATGAACATGATTTATGAGAATAATAGTAAACAAAAACAACATAAATAATAAAGTCAAGTATTGGAGTCTTAGCTTTTTCAAGGCTCCCGGGACTAAGATGTAGACTAGTCCCAAAATAAAATGAAAGAAAAAAGAAAGAAAAAAAAACTTGTTTTGATTTGATGAGGACAAGTCTAAGACTAGAGACTAGTCTTAAAATAACAAGGAATAAATAAATAAATTGCAAGGAATTAATAAATAAATTGCAAGAAAATAAATGAATTGCATTGCATAAAGGTAAATAAATTACAAGTGAGCTTATATGCTCTAAAGAATATGTATATATATATAGATAATAATATTTAGATATAGTAACAATAATATGAACAAAAAATAATATGAACATAAATAGATTTTTCATGAACAAGAACAATACATGAACATAATATAGCTTCCATAACTTGTAGTCTTTGGAAACTCACACTATGGTCATGTAAAGTTACATGACATGAAGAAGAAGAAAATAATATAAGATAGTTACCTAAGAAGATTTTGGTATAATATGTGGTTATGGGTTTTTGTTGTAGGTAGAAGTTGTTGTGGAATTATTTTGAGAGAGTTTTGGGATGGTATTTTGAGAGAAGAATTTGAGTGAGTTTTAGTAGAGAATTTGTGGGTAGTGAAGTGTAAAGAAGTGAAAGAGGAGAGGGGTATTTATAGGAAAATGTGGAGGATTTTTGTATGATTAAAATAAATAAAAATTGAAACAAATTGAGGGAAATGGGGAGAGAGGGGCACTGGCCATAGTGTAGTAAGAGGGGGAGTGATTTTGTTTTTGTTGTATTTTGTTAAATAAATGAAGTAATAAATAAAGTAGATGTGAAATAAAATTATAAGAAAGGTAAAAAGTAAGAATTATAGGTTATGGAGTATGTAAGAGTAGGTGTAAGAAAAAGTAGAGATAAAAGAATAATGTAGAATAGTAATAATAGTGTAATGTAAAGTAGATATGACTAATAAAGTACCGGTAGTAAGAAAATACGCGTATAATAGCTATATCTGTTATTTTTACTTACCAAAAAATTACGAAACTGATATTTTTGGAAATCTTATATTCTTACGAGTTTAACGGTATATTTGGAATATTTTTACTATTCTAGGCTCCGGACACGTTTTTCAAGAACTGTGTCTGATCGGGTTCAAAGGACACCTAAAATTCACAAAACTGATATTTTTGTATAACCTATAGGTATTACGAACTATACTAGCTAATTATTCCAACTACGTTTTCTAGGGCAAAAGAAAACGGCAATGCCGGACTTAAGCGGTTACGGTAAACTAGGGTTTTATTGACTTTGGAAATTTAGTTGACTTCTGGTTTAGAGTTTTAAGCTAAACCGATTTTAAAAAAAATTGGGGGTTTACAACCTACCCCCCTTAAAGAAAGTTTTATCCTCAAAACTTGGAAATTCCTAATTGCGGTTTCAACCAAACTTGAATACTTGGGTTGTGCTTCATTTGTATCTCCTCAAGTTACTTGAAAAAGATTCCTCTTAATCGATTTCCTCATTTCTTATCTTTTGAATTCTTTGGGATAAATGTCTGTATTGGGTATTCTTTATAGGAAAGTCCTCCTTTAAAAGCACTTACCTTTTATCCTTGTAACTTGATTCCTCGACCAATCGTTATATAGAGATTTGGAATATGTCGCATGTTTCCAACACATTTGATGACAAGCTAGTCTTCCAACTTATTTTATCACTTCCCAAAAGATCATATGATAATCACTTTTTATCCTTAGCGCACATGTTTCCATTTTGAAATTTCTAAGGTCCTTCTTTTTCGATCAGTCTTATTTCTTTGTCTATCTTGTGCCTTTCTCATTTCATGAGACACTCTTGATTGTTCCTCCAAGGTTTGAATTGTTCTTCTTGATCGTTTGTTATGTAGCATCAAGGGGTCTCTTTTCTCTCCAAAATTCATTATTAGTTCCTCTTCGTTGCCCATTCTCATGTCCTGGTTTGTCATGACTCTGACTAAAACTTTTTGCTTTCATATCATCTTCCTTTATAAAGCTTTGTTAAGTTGTATGTAGAGAACGTTATATTGACCGACTATGAAAATCTTTGTCAGTCGATCAGGTTATACTATAATCGTCCTTATCTTCTTGCTAACAATGTGAGAAATCAAAATCTCGAGAAGGTTAATTTCGTTTTTATCCCGGTATCATTGAGTCTTTATAGATCCTTCCGTCCTTTGGTGTTCTTACTTCTTTATCAATACTTCATTTCTTCTAATGTCTCTTGAACTTCGACACATCTGAGTTCTTCTTGAATATGCCGTTGGTCCCAAATTATGAATCATATTCATGATTCTTTCTTACTGACTTCCTTGTCCTTAGTTATGCTAAATCGTCATTTAGCTTCCTTCAATATACCTTCTTCCTATATTTCCTCTTTATCATTTGTATCTTCTCATCTAAGCTCTTTTGTTCATTATACACGGTTGGTTTTAATATCCTATTGATTGTTTCCTCCTTTGAGCCTTGTTTTGAAATTTCGATGTTCAGCTTCTCAATTCCTTTTATTAACTTCCTATACTTAAGATTACATTCTTTGATTATCTCTTTTTCTCCTTCAGATATACCACGATTTTTGTCAATTATTCACTTATTCAACAGGGTCTTATATTCTTGGTTTGAGTCCAAAAAGCGTTACTAGAACTTGTGGGGTCTATAAAGAGTTCGAGGGTCATTCCTTCTTGATCTGGTCCTTAGTTGGTAGTATTGCGATCTTAAACCTCCAGAAAACGAGTTTGTTTTTTGTAATTGGTCAAAAGATTTTCACTTTCCAAGGAGTGGATGTTCACTTTATTCCTTTCTGAAAGTTAACACGTTAGCTTAGGGGTTTATCCTTTTTCTTCCATTATAAGCTGAACGGGTATATTTCGTGGTGGTATACATCATTGCATAAGGTCTTGATCTAAAGTTTCCTGTTGTTGTTGCTCCGACTCCCTTATTAAAATCGTTCATAGGTTATTAGTCTAGTTACTTAAGTTGATCTTTTTCTTTGGATAATCTGAGTCATTTATCCAAATTCTTCTTAAAACTTCTATTGAAATTCATGAATGTCTCCAAAGGTCGGTTTCCTTTTCATTCCTTTTGTATTATTGAGATAGTTATTCATTCTCCTTAACTAGCAAGTCCTTTACCAATATTATCTTTCCGTCTTATTGGTTTTATGAGTCCTATGTTCTCCTTGTGACTTTTCATTGGGGTCCTACTCGAGAGGTATACATCTTATCCAAGGATTACTTAACTCCATTATTCCTTAGAGTCACAAATGACTGCATGTCCTTACGTCATTATTGAATGATCGACCAACACTTTCTTGGGTTTCATCATCCTTTCATGTGGAAATTTTAAATCTTAAAACTAGAGATTGATTGTTTGTTATCAGTAGTCTAGGGTAAATATATCAAAAGAATGTGTCGCCTTGAATTCCCAGAGAGCAAAACATTCCAATCTGAAAGCCTCTTATGTACTCGATAAGGGATTATTACTCCTATTCTCTTATTCATTCACATAAAGAAAAGTTTTAAACCTTTGCATTGCTTGAAATAAAGGAACAACAAAGAGGGTTGGAGGCTTACCGGTTCCCACGTCGCTGTTATAGCCTCTAATGCACTCCAAGGCAGCTAAGTTTCCATCTTCTTTGTTTACTTCTTCACTTATGCATTGTCCCTCCAAGTTGTAGATTCGAATTTCCAAAGCAGTAGATCCTGGTCTGCTTTCACTTCTACTTCCATTTTCTTTCCCAATCCTTATAGGGACAACTCCTTATGATGATATTGTCAGAATATCTCCCCTTGTGGACAGTTGTTGGCAAAAATGCCCTTTCTGTTTGCAGACATGACAAGTATTAACTCCTTTGTTTGGGCATTTTGATATATTATGGTTTGCATTTCCATAGAAGAAACACTTTCCAAATAACTGAGGGCACTTCTTAGGGTAGTGTGCTCCATTAAACTTCCAACACCGGACGTCTCTTGGTGTGAACCTTCCACTGTCGTTATTGGAGATCCTGAATTTCTTTAGTGGAGGCATGAAACTGGATTCTACATAAAACTTCTTCTCAACGATTAAGGTTCCTTCTTCTTCTTTTCTTTCTCTCCTTTTCCTCGCGCTTTCTACGATCCGAGCTCTTTCCACCAATTCTCGGAAATTTCTTATGTCAAATTCTTCTAACCTCATTCTCAGGTCCTCATCCAATCCTACTATAAAGACTTGTCTTTAATTCCTCGCTGTACTTGTAGGAGTCGGGGGCATATTGCAATAATCTACTGAATTCGGTTTCGTATTGCTCGATTGTTCTGCCCTTTTGAGCAATCCGTAAGAAGTCTGCACTATATCTTACTCGTAAACTTCCTGGGAAGTAATTCTTCAAGAATTCATGTCTGAACATTTCCCAAGAGATTAGAGCTACCAACTCCCTTTTCTTTGATTCCCACCATATCCTAGCATTCAGGCGAAGCATGAATGTTCCATACTTGATTTGCAGGTGGGGCGGAACTTCATATGCATCAAAAGACATCTCAATTTGGGATAGCTAATCTTCGGCCTCCTCCGGCTTATCATAAGCCCCTTCAAAATAGCGGTTGCTTTTGATGAAGTCGGGCAACATGCTTTTATATGGCCTTGGTGGTGGGGGTGGAGATAGCGGTGCACTTTGGCTATACATGTTCCTATGCACAGATGCCTCTGTTGATGCTTGTTGTGATGGTGGGGTTGGTATGGATGCTGGTGCTGTTACTGGTGCATTCTCAGGTACGGGTGCTTGTGCTGGCATGTTTTGCCTAATCGCTTCTAACATGTGGGTCAGATGTCCTAAGTGGCATGTAAGTCCATCTGAGGTGCGGCGGCTCCTTAACAGCAGGTTGTTTTGCTTCCACATCCGGCTGGTTAGAGGCGCTTTGTTCCTCTCTTCGTCTACTTCTATTTCGGCTGTTTTAAACTTTCTAAGTTAGGTTTTAGAAATTTTGATACTTAATTAAATTTTTGTCGGAAATTGGTGAATGTAACGAAACTTTAATATGCATAAAAGCTAATAAAATTTAATCAAGACAATTTCTGAAATCAAACTTAAAGCATATCATAGAAATAAAATTCATACATGAAATTAGAAATATCAACAAGAAAATCACAAAAAGGAAATTACATAGAAAATAACAAACATTGTTCGAAAATTAAAAGATAGACTAAGATTGTGAATCTAGTCTATGATTACAAAAATTCAAGCTGGACTTCTAGGGATATGCTCCGTCTTCCTTCCCTCCTTTCTTCATTCTTCGGTGCATCTCCCGGATTGCTGCTGGATGATCCTAGGTTCAAACTCCTCATGATTTGATCGAAGTATTTCCTTCTCTTCTCTTCCGTTCTCTCTACCTTGCTCTCTCGTGGTAGTCAATCAGTTCTTCCCCCATCATTACTGGTGCTATCTCATCAATGGTCTTCTAAGTGACTATTCCTTCAGTCTCAATTTTGTCGTTTTTGTTGGTTGGAGCATTTTTCATATCCATCGTGGAGTCTATTCCTTGTCCTCCTCGAGTCTGTCATCCTTCTAGATAGCGAATGATTCTTAACTCATCACTAGTCCAAGGTTCCTCGACTCCCATAACGGCTTGATCTCTTACCTCTTGCACCGTTCTTTCTTCTTTACTTTCCTCCGGGTCCTCATTAGGTTCATCATTCGAACTATCACTCATCCCTTGCATTGGTTCGTCTCTTATCACTGATCCATCCTCTCGCAGACGTAGGGCCTCGTTCCCCTAGTTGGATTCCTGTGAAAGAGGCGGCTCAGTGGATACTTGAGTTGGGGGTCGTAGCATTCCCTGATATACTCCATGCCAGTGGAAGATATCGTTGATGTCAGCCTTCATCCATTTGAGATGATCCATCAGGTTATCATGGGCATAAACAAACATTGGTTCGATCCGGGTCCAAGTTCAAAAATCTGGTGAAGTTCGACCTTCATCTTCTCTAAGGACGAAAATTGCTTCCTTCAGCATTGGTCGGTGGTCCGCGATGGTAATGATTCGTTCCACAGCGTATATTATCTCCAACTCAGTCATTTTCTTACCTATAGGGCAGTTGTGAATAGTCCGTAACACTCCCTTCCATTCAGTTTGCATCATTCACCTCTTCCAGATTAGGAACATTTCCCGAACAGTCTTAGGTTATCCTGCTAGGGCAAATTCCTCACATAAAACTTTAAGTCTCAATCGGTAATTTTCTGGTTTTTCAAAAGGTCCTTTTCGGAAGTTCTTGGCTTGAAGACGGGCCTCAACTATGGTGATCTATGTAAAAGAGAGAGATTAGAAAACTTATTCTACCCATTCTATTTCATTTAAGTCTTTCTTATTTCTATTCAATTCTCCTTAAGTCCAATTCTATACTTATGATTCCTAGGTCCTTAACCATGCTCTGATACCAACTTAAACTGTCACGCCCCAATGAGTACCCTAAACGTACAGTCCGCCACACTCAATATTAAAGCTTAAGTTTGACAACCTTAGCCACTCCCAAAAGCTTTGATATTAAGTGTAAGGCGTGCTCTCACAATTTTAGAGGACCATACATGGAATTATGATGCTTAAGAAGATATAATAACATATTAAGAAAAGATGATTCATAATAAACATTTACTCATATCAATGGTTTTACAAACTTAGGGACATTTCCCATGATCACTTATTCTATCACAAGATATTTGTACATTATTTCTACTACTAAACTTCATCTAGAATTTTCTTTATCTAAAAAGAAATTACCTGTCCACAGGGTCCACGCGGCTTTAACCATAAATAGGGAAACTGCAAAAGATATCTATGGGGCTATAAGCTAACAGGCTTAGTGAGAATTATTTCCATGAATAACTTCTTGTAACAAAGTTTCAAATAAGTTGATTAAGCAAACAAATGGGATGCAACATACACGTGGACAAACAAGGCATATAGTTTTCCAGGAACTATATGTTGAATGGATTCGCGCCCTCCATTTGGGGTTTGGTGTTACTTAACCTCAAATCAAGTAGTTTTAATTAAAATTCTATGCTCGCGAGCACTCATCGCCAAGTATTTTGAATCTACTTGAGTTGACCTTGCTTTCGGATTTTCCGCCAAGTATTTCCCTTAAACCGCCAAGCAATCACTTTCGGATCTTCCACCAAGTGTTGCTTTCGACATGAGCTTACTATCCTTCTCACCGAAGGATAATAACCCACAATGCAATGTGACTCACTTTGTGGCATGCATGAATCCATTTATTTATAATGTCATAACATTATTATTATCAAGTTTAAGGTGATCAAGGCAT
Organism: Combretum micranthum; assembly: GCA_024138025.1. Lineage (NCBI taxonomy): Eukaryota > Viridiplantae > Streptophyta > Magnoliopsida > Myrtales > Combretaceae > Combretum > Combretum micranthum. The sequence goes on along the minus strand of JAMXBD010000424.1, from coordinate 832,511 downwards.
TTCATACAAAGCAAGTGTTACACTAAAACAAACATTTTAAATCAATTCCGGCTTCGATATTCTTAGGATTCTTTCAAAGAATTAATTAACATACATATCCATTTTTTTTCCTAACTCTAATGCGACTAAATTACAAGCACAACAAGTATAGCATTTAACGGAAATAAACTCACAATGCCATGTCGACTATTCCTCTATGTGGATGAGTCGTTCACACACTCCACTTAATCGAAATAATCTTCGGGGTAAAGGAATCCTTCCTCGGGGTCACCTAGCCAAAGAAAATACCCACAATGAGCATTCATTGATGATTTTCTTGAATTTTGACAAAACAATGTCAAAAGAACGTTAATGTTCGTATAAAAGAACGTCCCAATTTTAAATGGCCACAACTTGGTCATTTTAACTCGGAATTGTGCAAATAATATATCGATTTCTACCTACTCAAAAAGATCTATCCATTTCTAAAACTATTTTTGTCAAACTAAACTATTTAGGCCCCGAAAAAGTGGTGACAAACTTCACCACGGATTTTTTTTAACACAAAACAACTTTGGTTCAAGAAATCAAAATTTGTTTGATAAATACTTAGTTATCTATATAGTGGAAAAATTCTCTTTTATAAATATATAACTCATATTTAAGCATGCTCAAGTGTTTTGTTGTCCAATTATATTTTTTGAGTAAAACAATGTTGGTTTGAAGTTGTTAGAAAAATATAGTTTACAAAAATCGATTTTGTAAATTTCTTGAAACGAATATTTTGTTTCCTTTTGTTCTTCCAAAAATACTTCATGTTGGTTTTATTTTTTTTCTCTAGTAACTTTTTGAAAATACAATTTTCTATTTTCTACGTTCTCTTATATTAGTACCACTTTTCCTATTTATTTTTCCTATACAATTCTCTTTGCCTATTTGTTTGTAAAGGTTTTTATTTGAAAATTCCTTAGCCTTTCATCTTGCTTATCTTTTTCATAAAATCATTATTGTATCAACAATTATTTTCTTTTGAAAAACAAAGTGGAATAATAAAGCTTTTCAAAGTAAAAGTAGTTTTTAAAATTATAGTGAGTTCTTTTTGTAACTTAAAAGGGGATGAGTCTATTTTTGTCAACTCATAGATTTTATACTTTACATAAACTTATTTCTAACTGACAAAATCTTCTTTTATTTAATTTATTTTTAGAAATTGAAATTTTTGGACAACAATCTAAATGAACATGATTTATGAGAATAATAGTAAACAAAAACAACATAAATAATAAAGTTAAGTATTGGAGTCTTAGCTTTTTCAAGGCTCCCGGGACTAAGATGTAGACTAGTCCCAAAATAAAATGAAAGAAAGAAAGAAAGAAAAAAAAAACTTGTTTTGACTTGATGAGGACAAGTCTAAGACTAGAGACTAGTCTTAAAATAACAAGGAATAAATAAATAAATTGCAAGGAATTAATAAATAAATTGCAAAGGAAAAATAAATGAATTGCATTGCATAAAGGTAAATAAATTGCAAGTGAGCTTATATGCTCTAAAGAATATGTATATATATATATATATAGATAATAATATTTAGATACAGTAACAATAATATGAACAAAAATAGATTTTTCTTGAACAAGAACAATACATGAACATAATGTAGCTTTCATAACTTGTAGTCTTTGGAAACTCATACTATGGTCATGTAAAGTTACATGACATGAAGTAAAAGAAAATAATATAAGATAGTTACCTAAAGAAGATTTTGGTAGTAATATGTGGTTATGGGTTTCTGTTGTAGATAGAAGTTGTTGTGGAATTATTTTGAGAGAGTTTTAGTAAAGAATTTGTGGGTAGTAAAAGTGTGAAAGAAGTGAAAGAGGAGGGGGGTATTTATAGGAAAATGTGGAGGGATTTTTGTATGATTAAAATAAATGAAAATTTGAAAAAAAATTGAGGGAAATGGGGAGAGAGGGGCACCAGCCATAGTGTAGTAAGAGGGGGAGTGATTTTATTTTTGTTGTATTTTGTGGATTAAATGAAGTAATAAGTAAAGTAGATGTGAAATAAAGTTATGGAAAGGTAAAAAGTAAGAATTATAGGTTATGGAGTGTGTAAGAGTAGGTATAAGAAAAAGTAGAGATAAAAGAATAGTGTAGAATAGTAGTAAATAGTGTAATGTAAAGTAGATATGACTATTAAAGTACCGGTAGTAAGAAAATACGCGTATAATAGCTATATATGTTATTTTTACTTACCAAAAAATTACGAAACTGATATTTTTGGAAATCTTATATTCTTACGAGTCCAACGGTATATTTGGAATATTTTTACTATTTCGGGCCCCGGGACACGTTTTTCAAGAACTATGTCCGATCGGGTTCAAAGGACACCTGAAATTCGCAAAACTGATATTTTTGTATAATCTATAACTATTACGAACTATTCTAGCTAATTATTCCAACTATGTTTTCTAGGCCAAAGAAATCAATAATGCCGGACTTAAGCGATTACGGTAAACTCAGGTTTTATTGTCTTTGGAAATCCAGTTGACTTCTAGTTTAGGGTTTTAAGCTAAACCGATTTAAAAAAAAAATTGGGGTTTACATTGTTTCTAAAGTGGTTAGTTAAGAGCTAGCATACCGTTCCTTGAGGAGTGTGTACATAGTAAAGCAACTGGATGGATAGCATCTTACTTGCTCCACTCGATAAATATTCTGTAGGGTATTACTTTATGATTCAGGATGAGTTTCAAGATATTATACGAAATTATATAGAGTTTTGGATCTCATTTTTATATGGATGTAAACCATGTTAGAAATCCGAACCTATTAACAAAAAAAAATTATTAAATGTATTTCATTTAATAATATTAAAAGTTAAACTAATTTAGTAAATGGTATATGCATTTTTTAACTTATAGAGCATTCACTTTTAATATTATTTTCTTTTAACTAATCACGGTGACTCATTGTAATTTTAAGTTAATAGAAAATAAATTTAAAAAGATTTATTCTATACACAAATATTAATGAAATAAATCTTTTCATGAGCAAATAAGAAGAAAATTATGAGTATGTATGTTATGAGAAGAAGATTTTTTCTAGATAACTTTAAACATAAAATAATTATAGTTGAAATATTATTGGCCTTATCAAGATTAGGTTTTGGTACCCTATAGGTTTATTGGATATATTTTGGGTTTATAGTAAAAAACCTTATAGGGTTTGAGATGGGTTTTGAAAATACTATAGATATCGGGTTTAGGATCGGGTTATGTGTACATGACACAACCCATCATAAAGTCTTATGATGCTGGAATTAAGTATATAAAGATACTATTTTTTCACAAATACAAACATTAATATGATAATTCTAGATAATACACATTGGAAATAATAATAATACAAATATTGGTTTTGAAAAATGAAAAAGTGCAGTATAGTAAAAGAATACATATGAGATATTTCAACTTAACAATACACAAAAATAGCAAATCAATAAAAGAGGGTGATAATAACATTGAGAACGAAAAAAATTATAACTAATTCGTTATGTGAAATCTTTAAACATATGAAGGCATATTAAGAGAAACGAAACATCTATACAATAGCGAAACAATGAGCAGAATTTTATAAATAATATAATAGTAAATTTAATACAAATAAATATGATTGTTTTGTAATGAATAACAGTAATACCGTAAATATAATAATGGTGGCAGATGTGAAATATGCTATATAGATAAATAGCAATTATGAAATTATAAGTAAAGTAGTTATTAGGTATAGCCCTAAAAAAAAAAAAAAAGATAAAAGGCCACATTATGAAATTATAAATGTTAAATTATATGAAATATGGGATCATACCTTTATAATTCAATCATTAAAAATAAATACGGTAATTGATATCATTATATTTTAATGATTTGATCATGGTTGAGTAGGAATTTAAGTCGTCCAATAATATACATTACCGTTCTTGTATAGAATTTTTTTAAATAATAATGTATTTAAGAAGAAAATTTAACATTTTGAAAAAAAGACACCAAACTCCCACTCCCTTATTCACTTTAATATTATAAATAACATAAGCCATTTAGGTGAAATTTGAAAAAACAATTCAAAAGCTATTATTGCCAAGTTAGGGGTAGGCGTGATGTGGCTTACCTAGAGGTCTTCACGATGTTGGTCCTACCCGCCACCTGTCTCAATCTAAATCGAAGGGTCTTAGAAGGGCTAGGTTTGAACTATCTTTACTCTTTAGACATATCAGGGTCCGATATTCTAAGTCAAATAAGCCGACCTAAACCGTGGACCTATTGGGTCTTACCTGGTTAATGGAAAAATTAAATAAGAAAGCAAAAACAAATATTAATTAAAGACTAATTCAAAAATTAAAAAAAAAGTAAATAACATTTGATATTTAAATTATTTTTCACGTGAATAAAAATAAATGACTATCTATTCACAGTGTCTAATGTTGCTATTAACTGCACAAGAAAGAAATGTACTTTAAAAACATTCTTGATTTACTTTATATGTGATTCCATTAAAAAAAAAATTAGTTTCTTAACAATATGGTACTACTATTTTGTTTTGTAACCTTCTTGTAGGTCTTTAAAGTGTATTTTAATGTCATATTGCTAATATTACAATTAAAATCAGATATGCTTATCTATAAATAAATGAATATATTTAACACTTACTTGTGGAAACAAGGTAAATATTATAAGAATCTTAAACCCAATTTTCTTTTTGTGTTTATAATTTTATTTAAAGTTGAAATTTATAAACTTAAAATTTAGTTACAAATTAAAAATAAAATTGGTAGACTCGTTTGGGTCCAAACTTGCCTCTTGAATCAACATGTCAATGGTTCATAAATTGGCCCACTCCTCCATAGGGTAGGTCCAGTCCTTCATCTTCGGAACTAGGACTTGTTGGGTGTCGAGCCTGGATTTTTTCCACTTATCTCATCTGGTTTATTTCTCCTAACCCGATTCACATTAAACCCGAACCCATTTAACATGAATCCTCGACTAGGGGTTAAAAGAAATTTTAAAAAAAATTTAGAGTCGCCACCTGATATAAATCGGGAAAAAATAAAAAGCTAGGTACAATGGGTCGGTTGATCCTAACTTAGCTACTAGTCTGCGAAAATTTGATTTAAAAAAAAAAACAAACTTTTAAAACCAGATATCATGGGTTCGGGGGATAACCTATTAAAACCAAATCGGTTACCACTTTTGGAATTTTAAATTTCTAATCTATCCTTTTCATGCTCAAAAATCAAATAATATATTACATAACAAATATTTACAAGTCAAATAATTTGTTTTATATTTTTTTATGTGCTTTTCTTCATTTTTATTTTTATTATTTTTTAGAACATAATCATTAACAAAATATCTTATATTTTCAAAATATTTATTTACTAAAAAGAACAAAACATTTTTTTTTATTTTTTATGTCGCCCCGCAGGTGCCTACGTACTCGCTAATCGAGATCAGACAAAACGTAGTTCTTTTTTAAAAAAAAACTTTAATTTGTTGGTCAATTTTAATTTTTTGAACTCTTTTCATTTTAAGTTCATTAAATTTTGAATTTTCATAAAAAATCATTTTTGATGACCCTGTGATATAATCAATTGATTTTTTATTTTATGAAAATACAATTTTTCTAAGCCTAAAAATCATTTTTTTTTTAGAAATTTTGTTCTTTGGAAAATCCAATTTTTATTATTTTTACTTATTTTTTATATTTTTATTTTTTTTAAAAAAAATCATCACATAAATTCACAATATATCCATAATATTAAAAAATATTAAAATCATTTTTCATGCATTAAATATGCATTTTCTAAAGCAATTTATGTATAAATACACATTAAAAATATTTAAAATATAAAAAAAAATAAATTTATATAAAAAATAAATATTTTGATTTTTCTGTATTTTTCTGAATTTTTCTGAATTTTTTATGAATTTTTATGAATTTTTTACTATTTTTTATTATTTTCTGAAATTAATTATATAATAAACTATTAATAAAATAATACGGATTAACCTGGACCGTCGGATCAAGCGGACGAGATCTGGAGCGTCGATTTCGCTGACCGATCTGGATCGTCTGATCTTGTTGACTCGATCTGAGCCGTCTGATCGTTTGATGAAATCTGGGTCGTCTGATCGCTTGATTGAATCTGGACCGTCTGATCGCTTGATGAAATCTGGGCCGTCTGATCGCTTGATGAAATCTGGACCGTCTGATCGCTTGATGAAATCTGGACCGTCTAATCAGAGTTAGCTGTTGACCGATGACCGACGACCGTTGACCGATGGCCGACCGGGTTGGATTCGGATCTTCGGGTCGGATCACGGAGCTCCGGCGGGTGAAGAAGACGATGACGCGACTTTTCGGGGCGGCTCCGGTGGTCCTCGGCGGCTGGAAGCTTGTCGGCCCGACTCCTGCGCACGGCACGTCCTCTGAAGGTGGTGGTTCACGCTCAGAACGGCGGCAAGCGGCGGTTCCGGCGGTCGTCGTACGGCGGCGTTGATGAAAAAAATTTAAAAAATTTTTCAAAGAGAAATCCGATCAATTCGAACAAATCTAAGCACACTAAATCATCCAAATCAAGTTTCTAACATTGTTACAACACTCAATTTGGATTAAATCTGATCCAATCAATTCGAATTTGAAAAATTCGAATTCTATACCCTAAATTCAAGAATTTCGAATTGATATGGTTATGTATGTGTTTTTCTGAAATTGACTTGTGCCTTTTGCTCCTAGGACCTCCTATTTATAGGTTGCAAGCTCAATTTTCAGTTTCGAACAGTTTCAAAAATGAATTGATTTTTGCCCCTTGATTTTTTTACGAATTTAATTCGAAAATCCATGATTAAATTGTTTGAAACTGATGAATTGATGATTGTTTTCATATTCCATGCCAGATTCATCCAATCAATTTTTGTAACTCCCCATTCATGTACAATTGAATGCTTTATACATTGAATTTTGTAACTTTTGGGTTGTTTTTGCACTAATCTTTCATATTCCATAACCACTTTGCAATTCCATCATCAATTTTGACAATCAATGATGTTTTGTCAGTTAAAAACTTATGCAAAGTAAGGCAAAAGTCACATTTGAGGAAAATGAAAAGACAAAAAATAAAAAGGAAAAAATTTGCCTTTGCTAGGGTTTGAACCTGTGTCCTTGAGCTTGAATGTGTGTTTGGGTCAATGTGTTTAACCAACAGGCCATTTGGCCTGTGCCTTGATCACTTAGCCAATTTCATCAATACTTAAGGCTTTTGGAAAAATGAATTTAATTAAATTTTAAGCCTTAATTAATTGGGCAAAAATTGGGTGTCTACATTGGGTTTAGACTAAATCCTAATAAGGCTAGTAGAAACCTCTAGATCCTCCACCCTTTACTTAAATCGAACCAAATCGTTATATAAACTTGAGTTTTTTTGTTTGATTTCAAACCTAATCATACATATTCATTCATAATTTTTTTTCATAAAAAAATGGTTTGATTTGATTTGGTTCACGATTTGAACTATAATCATAAATCAACAAATGACATAAAAGCAAAAAGATTTAAACAATTTCCACAAACAAAAACTACTCATGATAAAAGATAGTAATTATAAAGGAAATATATTTCTTTTAACCTTAGTTTTCTTCTTAAGAACTAAAACCGATTTATCCAAGTAAAATGTGTATATAAAAATGTAAGTTCGGATACTACCAGCAAGTATACTGGATCTTGATCAAGTAATATATAAAAGTGAGTCGAGTATCATTCCCACGAGAACCAAATTAATTACTAGATCGATATTAGCTTTTACTAATATTTAGGCAATCAAAATGTATCAATTTACACTAATTAACTAATTCTATCTAATATCTAACAATGAATGCAATGAGATTGTGAGAAAGTTATATAAGATAAATGTGGGAATGAGCAGAATCCACCCTAATCTTTGCTAATCATACTGAAGTTATATTATATAAATAATTAGAATTGTGGATATTTGAAAGAAATTGTCAAGACCTAAAACTATCAAGTTTTAGTAAACTACAAAAATAATCTATTAGCTTCCGCTATATAAATTATCAATGGAATCTAATTTACAATTATAAATCTTCCGATTCTATAATTGTCTAATATCCTAAATTAACTTCTCCTAATTCTTTAGTGAGAAATTAAAAGAAAATATTGCATGAATTTCATGGGACAATTTCTAAATCAGATTAAACTCCGCTGCTTCCATAATTGTTATTTAATCTTAATTCATGAATTCCTATGAACCCTAACTCTTCTTCCAAATTATCAGAATTCTTATCAATTCAATTTCAAACAGAAATAAAATAGATAATCAGGATTCAATACAAATATTCCATAATTCTAACAATGATATAATATAAATTCAAAAATCATTTTAGTAAGATTAGGGTTTCATCACTTCCCACAAAGAAAAGTTTAGCTACTCATGAATGATGATTAAATAATCAAATAAGAATATGCAATTGATATCATTATGAACAAATAAATCAGATAAATGAATTGCATAAGAAAAGAGAGATTATATATCACCAATTCAAATATCACAATCTTCAATTACAAATTTCTTGAAAGCTCAAATCTCTCACAAATCTTTATGAAATGCTAAAGCTATTTATATACTAATGTGTTTTTCTATTTTTCTTGACTTATGGAACTAGAGGAGGGAAACCCCCTTTATATAGGAAAAATTTCGTAAGAAGCATTAATGAAAAATTACAGTTTCAACATTTACGCTGGCAGTTATAATTCCTACGCCAGCAGCTTATAGGAGGCATAAAGTCTTTCTCTTCATTGCACAGGCAATGCACTGGTAGCTTTCATCTTCGGTTACAAGTGTAGGCCGCTCCTATGCCGGCGGCTTAGATATGGATCTAGCCGGTGTATATAATCAAAACTGAAATGTTGGGCCCTTTTATAAGGAAAGCCGTCCCAAAGCCGACGGTTTTGATGTCGGCTTAGACAATCCATCAAAGTTTGTCCTTTCATTTGTCTCCGAGCATGTGGTATCTACTTGTGCCTCCTGAACTTCGATCTACACTGCCTCAACGCCGGCGGCTTAGAGTCCGGTGTATGTTGTAACTCCTTCTGCATTGGCAACCCTTGAGCTCTGAGCTGTCGACCTTTAGTCTATACTGGCCTGCTCACCTTCTATGCCGGCGGCTTTCAGACGGCATATGTTCAATTGGATCAAGGTTTATAAAGTCGGTAGTGTATGCAACGGCTTTGAGTAGTGCAAACATTTTGATCTTGTAAGCCATCTTAACGCCGGCGGCTTTGATTCTCAGAAAGCCGGCATTAAATGAAATCTGCAGAAGCTGGCTTCTTCTTTCTCTACACTGGTAGTGTTGAGCCAGTGTTTTTATCCTCCTCAGTCTACACCGCCTTAAGCCCGATGGTGTAGAGACAGCCTTAAGGATTTTCATTCTGTTGGTGATGAAGGCTGGCCGTACGCTGACGGCTTTGGCTTTAGAAAAGCCGGCGTACTTTTTGAGCTATTCCTATTTTCATTCCAAAGTTTCTTGTTTTGGTTCCTTTGTCTAAACTAGACTTGAAACATAAATTTTGACCAAAATAATTACCCATTCTAACTATTTGAACATCAAAAAGTTGTATGTAATATGATCTTATCAATTCCCCCACACTTGAACTCTTGCTTGTCCTTAAGCAAATAATGAAGAACAAAATTTTTGAAATCTCTCATAGATAGTACAATTTTTCTAATTTAAGCACAAATTCTTTAACTTGTTTTTCTTGTACCTACTGCTCTAACCATACTATTTTCTTGTAATTAGAGTACTATAATCAATATTGAGGAGTTAATCCAAACAAAACAAGTTTTAATTTCAATTTTTAACAAAAGAACATTCTATTCAAAAAGCAAGTACACAATCCACTAAGGAAAAATACTCATTTAAACTTCATTGGACTTTTAGATTATATATATTCTCTTAGTAACACCAAATGAAAGCATGTGGTATCTACTTTTTCCTTAGCTTTTCTCCTTCTTTATTACAAGTCTCCTTTTATTTCATATTTGCATTCATTTTTCTTTTCTTTTTCAAGCACTTATTTTATTTTTGGGAGGTTTTTGCCTCTATCTTTTTGTTTTTTTCAAAGTTCATAATTTGACCTTTTACCTTTCTTCCCTTCTCGTTATAGTGAGTTCATTGAGTTGACACATCCCAAGCTCATCACCTAAGTGACTAGGTTTCAAAATACCCCTAAAAACTCTTCCTCACTTTAACATTCAAGTTCAGATACTCATAACTCAAATTTTTAAGTTAGAGGAGTAGTGGCTATGCTTGTTTCTTTCTTTTTTAATGCAATAACAAATCAAAGACTTATTTTTATGAAGGATCACTAAGTTTAAAAGTTTCTTCTACTTCTTTCACTAAATGTTATAATTCAAAGAGTATATACAAACTAAAATTTCCTAGAAGTAAACCTGTTTATTTTTCACAAAAAGATTTGACCAGCTCTTAAATTTCCAATTCCAAAGTTAAAAATAAAGTAAACTTGTTCCTTAAGGATTTTACAACTCAATTTCAACTTAGTAAACCAATCACAACAGTAGGTGAATAAGATATTTTAACAAGTTAATTTCATTGTTTCTTTGTTTAAATGCTTTCAATCATTACTTTGTACTATCTCCAATTTTCAAGAGATTTTTTAAAAAAATTTGGCAGAATTTCCCCATAATTTGCTTTCAAACCAAAAATACAATGTGGGTGTTTACTCAGATAAGTCCTGTCAAATAATCCTCAATCTAAACAGCTAGTAGATCATACAAATCCATTCAATCCATTCAATTCAATTTATCCCATCCATCACACTTTAACTAAACAGTGTCCTCACTGTTTCAAAGTTATAGAACAAAAGAGAAAAGAAACAAAAACCTTTGTATTTTCCTTTTGAATCAGAGTCAACAAAATTCAAAGCAGAGAGATTATTTGTTCAGCCCTGTAATCTCTATAAAAGAAAAACAAAAAGAAAAATAAAAGCAAAAAAATAATAATAAAAACTAACTAAGTAGCACATATCAAAGTGAGTCTACCCACAGGAACTTGGGTACTCATAATATATATACGCCAATATAAAAAAATAATGATCAATAAAAAACAAATGAGAGCTAGCTAGATCTCTAGTTCTCTGGCCCTGGACTAGCTCTGCCTGTGTGCTCAGGACTAAGACTCTGAGTATCTCCTGGGCTAGTTGTGAGTGTGCTCTAAACTAAGTCTAGCAGTGTGCTCTGAACTATGTCTAGACTTAGTAGAAGTCTCATAAGTCATCTCAGCCCCTTTTCTAGATTCAAGCAGCAAATTGCAGTCTTCATTGCCTTAAAGATCATCTTCCTGAACTTCTTATTCTTCTTATTCTCCTTGATTTGTCTGTCTTTAAGCTCCTGGTTTTCTCTCTTCAAATCCTGGATATCCAGCCTAAGCTGGTCCATGTCATAAGCTGAAGCAGTATCTGTAGGAGGAGGAGGAACAGAGGAAGATGGGATATCAGTAGGAACATCACCAGGAAAGATATCCTAGAATTCTAACTCCTCTAAAACTGATGGTTGAACTCCTCTGGGGTTTTTAAGCAATCCCCAACCTCTGAAAGGTGCTGATGATATCTTTTTGCTTTCAAATATCTCATCTCCCTAAGGAGCTTCAAAAATTCCCATGCCCTTCAACAATCTGGTGATATAACCACCACAAAATAGGAGTCTAGTCCTAGTATCATCAGCTTGCCTATAGATAAAGTTGGCTATCTCCACCCCCAAATCAATTCTACAGCATCTAATAAGGCTATAGAGATAGAACATGTCAAATGTAGTCACTTTGCTGTGACTAGTCTTGTTGCAGCTCAGTGTATGTGCAAGAATGTGGTAGAGCAGCTTGTGCTCAACAGCAGCAAATGTAGTGGCCAATGATTTTGAGGGAACAAATGGCTCATTTGCTCGCTCAGGAGGAATCAACTGATACCAATAAGCCTCCTGAGTCATCTGATCTTCTTCCTCAGGCCAATTGTTAGGCAAATTCAAATTCTCCTCCTCATCATCATATAATCCTAAGCCCATTTTCTTCAGCTTCACCTCCCTAATCTCACCCAATACCTAAAACTGAAATGTAGACTCGGCTCTGTCAAGTATACTCTTCAGTGTAGATAAGAACTCAATAGTCAAGTTCTTATATGCTGGCTCCCTGAAATCAAACTATCTAATCCAAGTTGGATCTTGGAATATATTTCTAACCCTGTCAGTCAACCTATATTCATCCAGGAAACTCTAATCAAAGTACTGTGTGTTCAAGAAATCCATCTTTAATAGCCTCTTCTTCCTATCTTTTGTATACTACTGACTGGACAGCAGATTCCTGGTTTGTGAACCAGAAGTAGAGGCATCTGTAGTCTTTTGCTTTTTCTGCTTAGGAGCCATTCCTGCAATAAAATTGAGCTCAATTAGAATAGGAAATCAGAATTGAATGCAAAATAAAGCTTGAATCATGTCATTTCATTAAGGAACAAAGCTTTGCATAATTCCAATTATCTTAATAAAATTCTTGTTGAATACACTCATCATTTATGCCAAAATCATTTCACCAAATGAATTTAAACAGATCTGAAATCCTAGTCATATCAATTAATGAAGCTACTGATATGGAATTGGATTGAAAATTCACACTTGCTAAATAAGGTCAAAGCTGATAGCTTAGATTAGCCAGCTTAGACTTGAATGTTAGAAATTCAAATTTCACAAGGAGAATTGATTTTAAAAAATATTTCATCAAAAGTCATTTAAACACTTCTAAACCAAATTTATCTTCAAAATTTTCAAAAATTCGAATTCCCATGTTCAAGCTGGAGCAAATAACATCAATTGGAGCTACAGTACAGTATAGAAATTCATTTCATGCATCCAATTTCAGCCAATTCAGAAAAACCCTAAATTTCGAATTTTCAATATTACAATGCAGTGCAAGAACCCTAATTCACAGTGTGTGCATAATTCATGGATCAGCTAAGCAACAAATGTAATTAATCATGCATTGATCCAAAATCTAACTCCAAAACTTCATAAAAAACATTCAATCTATCAATTCTATCAAGATCTGAACACAATGTCTCATCTACCAATTTCAACAATCCAATGAGCTAATCAATAGATTCAAAACAGATATGAATACAATGGAAGTAAAGAATAAATTAACAGCAGTAGTTAAGAGCACTTACTTGTGCAAGATGATTCCAAGCGAGTAGGTGAAGGAATAGGGTCGTAGGGGTGCATATGTGTGAGTGAGAGAGAGTAAAATGAGAGAAATGAGGAAGAGAGAGAGAGATAACTGCTAAATTTTAATTCTGCAGAACAAATGCCAACATTTTTATCGAGTACTCCGGCAGCTTATATGCCGGTGTATCAAAATTTAATTCATGCCGAGAGCAAATGGTCGGCGGCTTTCTCATGTACACTACCGCGTACAGGTTTACGCCAGCTTAAAAGCTGGCGGCCTTAAAACCCAAGTGCCAGCTTTGATCGGGGTTTAAAATCCTTGAAACTTTGGTTTTTACGTCGTCTTCAACACCGGCGGCGTAAATGGTAAGATGCCGGTATTCTGGTTTGTTGCATACACTGGCATTAAGCAGCAGCTTTGAATTTCCAACTGCCAGCCCTTTTTTTTTTTTTTTTTTTTTTGCATAAGAAAAGGCTCTAAAACTTAGTACTCTAAATTAGTAGAATACCTACCTTGTAATTTCTTTGAGATTTCTAATTTTGACAAAATTGCTCCTTTTTCTCTTTTTCTTTAAATTTTGCATCTCCCTTGTCAGTTAAAGCTCAATTTTTCCATTTTGATCTGTCCACACTAAAAATTAAGTTAGCAAAAACAAAACAAATAAAACTACTTTTAAATTAAACATGGGTTGCCTCCTAAGAAGCGCTTAGTTTAGAGCCACTTAGCCCGACTGTCCCAATTCTAGTCATGGTTCTTTAAAATTTATAACAGTGGTAGCATTATCATGGTTTTCCCTTTCATAATAATGTTTGAGCAGATGCCCATTCACCTTGAAAGTCTGATTATCATCAGTTTTCAATTCTACTGCACCGTAGGGAAAAACTTTTGCAATTTCAAACGGTCCTGACCATCTTGATCTCAACTTTCCTGGAAACAACTTCAAACGAGAATTATAAAGTAAAACTTTTTGTCCAGGAAAAAATTCTCGCTTGATAATGTTTTCATCATGCCATTTCTTTGCTCGTTCCTTGTAGATACGAGTATTCTCATACGCTTCATCCCTCCACTTAGCCAATTGATTTAATTGAAGCAATCTCGTTTCCCTTGCAACTTTTTTATCAAAATTTAAGAATTTTATGGCCTAATATGCCTTGTGCTCAAGTTCTATAGGAAAAGACATGATTTAACAAAAACAATCATAAATGGGGACATTCAATAGGGGTTTTAAAAGCAGTTCTATAAGCTCATAATGCATCATCTAATTTTGAAGACCAATCTTTTCTATATGCATTAACAGTTTTTTCCAAAATTCTTTTGATCTCCCTATTGGATACCTCAACTTGTCCACTAGTTTGTGGATGATAGGAGGTAGCAATTTTGTGTGTAACTCCATATTTTGACAAAAGTTTTTCAAATTGCTTGTTACAAAAATGTGATCCCCCATCACTAATGATAGCTCTAGGCAACCCAAATCTGGTAAAAATATTCTTTTTCAAAAATCTTAAAACTACTCGAGCATCATTTGTTTGTAAAGCAATAGCTTCAACCCATTTTGAAACATAATCTACTGCCACAAGTATATATTTATTTGAAAAAGATGAAGGAAAAGGAACCATGAAGTCAATTCCCCAAACGTCAAAAAGTTCAATTACCAAGATATTGTTTTGTGGTAATTCATGTTTCTTTGAAATGTTACCCGTTCTTTGACATTGAGCACAAGATAACATATATTTCCTGCAATCACGAAACAAATTAGGCCAATAAAATCCAAATGATAAGACCTTAGATGCAGTCCTTTGAAGACCAAAATGACCTCCTGGTTCTTTTGAATGACAGTGTTCAATAATACTAAGCTGTTCAGATTCAGGCACACAACATCTAATTAATTGATCAACACATTTCTTGAACAAATATGGTTCATCCCAAAAGTAAATTTTCACATCATGCAAAAACTTCTTCTTTTGTTGATAAGACAAACCATATGGAATGATTGTGCTAACCAAGTAATTGACATAATCAGCATACCAAGGCAAACATAGGATCTCTATTGCATGCAATTGTTCATTAGGAAACTTTTCATTGATAGCAATATCTAAACTATTAGATTCTAGTCTAGATAAATGATTAGCAATCACATTCTCAGTTCCCTTCTTATCTTTGATCTCAAGATCAAATTCTTGCAGTAGTAATATCCATCTAATTAGCTAGGTTTTGCATCAGCTTTAGCAAAAATATTTCAAAGCAGCATGATCAGTATATATGCTATATTTAGATCCTATCAATAAGGTCTAAACTTGTCACAAGCAAATATAACAGCAAGAAGCTCCTTCTCAGTTGTGGCATAGTTTCTTTGAGCCTCATTCAAAGTTCGACTAACATAGTATATAACATGAAACAACTTACCTCTTCTCTGACCCAATACTGCTCCTACAGCAAAGTCGCTGGCATCACACATAAGTTCAAAAGGCAGCCCAATCAGGTGCAATAATAACTAGTGTAGATGTGAGCTTTTCCTTCAATAAATTGAATGCCTGCAAACATTTGTCATCAAAATTGAATACATAATCTTTTTCAAAAAGATTACACAAAGGTCTAGAAATTTTAGAGAAGTCTTTTATGAATCTTCTATAGAAGCCAGTATGTCTTAAGAAACTTCTGACTCCCTTAACGTTTGTAGGTGGTGGCAACTTCTCTATTATCTCAACTTTGGCTTTATCAACTTCAATTCCTTTTTCTGAAATTTTGTGACCTAAAACAATTCCTTCTCTTACCATGAAATGACATTTTTCCCAATTTAAAATCAAATTTGTTTCTTTGCATCTTTTAAGAACATTGGCTAAGTTGACTAAACATGCTTCAAAAGACTTTCCAAAAACAGAAAAATCATCCATGAATATTTCAATAAAATTTTCAAGCATGTTAGAAAAAATAGCCATCATACACCTCTGAAACGTAGCAGGTGCATTGCAAAGACCTAAAGGGCCTTCTAAAGGCAAAAGTCCAAGGACAAGTGAAAGTGGTTTTCTCTTGGTCATCAGGTGCTATGGAAATTTGATTATAACCAGAGTAACCATCTAGAAAATAATAATATCATGCCCTGCAAGTTTTTCTAACATCTGATCAATGAAGGGAAGGGGAAATGATCTTTTCTGGTGGCTTTTAACTTCTATAATCAATGCAAACTCTCCACCCAGTCACTACAAGTAGGAATCAATCATTTTCTTATTTTTCACTACAGTACCACCTTTCTTTGGTACAACTTAAACTGGACTGACCTACTTTACTATCAAGATAGGATAGATAATACCTGCATCAAGTAGTTTCAGAACTTCCTTTTTTACTACCTCTTTAAGTGTTGGGTTAAGTTTCTCTGTGGTTGAACTGTAGGTTTGTATTCAGCTTCCATCAAAATCTTGTGAGTGCAAATCATAGGCAAATTCCCTTGATCAGCAATAGTCCAACCAATTGCTTTTTATGCTCCCTTAGAACTCCAAGACTGCTGCTCTTGTCACCTGTCAAATAAGATGAAACAATTATTGGCAAGGTATTTCTAGTTCTTAGAAAAGCATATTTAAATGAGTGGGAAGGGTTTAAGCTCAAGATTTGGTGGTATATCAATGATGGTACTGGCTTGCTTTCACTAGTGCCTAGCTCCTCATAATATCTGTTTTAATTTGAGGCACTTGCTCAACTTCTTCCTCTTGCTTCATCATCTCCATTCATCTAGATCTTTAGAACAGATTCCACAGTTTCTATACCTGCTTTCTCTTCAACAGCTCAGAAATAAACTCATCAATAATATCAATAGTATAACAGGAACCTTTATCAAATTTTTTCATTGCATCATAAACATTAAAGGTTACCTAATCATTTTCTACCCTTAAAGTGAGTTTGCCTTGTTCCACATCAATTAATGCTTTACCGATTGCAAGGAATGGTCTGCCAAGAATCATTGGGACTTCACGATCCTCATCCATTTCCAAGACTATAAAGTCTACTGGAAATATGAACTTGTCAACTTTTACCAAAACATTTTCAACAATACCACGTGGGTATTTGACACTTCTATCTGCAAGTTGCAAGGTAATATGAGTCTCCTTGCATTCTTCAAGTCCTAATTTCCTGAAAATAGATAAGGGCATAAGATTAATACTTGCACCAGAATCTATAAGAACTTTATCAAAGTAAAATCTCCTATAGTGCAAGGAATAGTAAAACTCCCTGATCTCTTTGTTTCATTGGCAGCAAGGTGTATTCTTTTGCAAATCATTGAACATTCTCCTGTTAGCATACTGGTTCATTCCCATCAATCTTCCTCTTTTTAGTAAGCAATTCTTTGATGAATTTTGCATAGGAAGGCATTTCTTGAATCACTTCTAAGAATGGAATTGATTTGCAACTTCTTGAAAACATCCAGGAACTTTGAAAATTGCTCATCCAATTTTTGTTGCTTCAATCTTCCTGGAAAAGGAATAGGTGGAACATAAGGTCTTACCTTAGGTGATTTTTGCATTGGCTTCTCCATCTTTTGTTTTCCTTTATCTTTCCTTAGAATCACTTCAGTTTCTTCAACTTTTGCCACAATGGGTTCAACTTCCTTGCCACTTCTCAAAACTATAGCATTCACGGTTTTAGGATTTTCCTCAGTGTTTCTCGGTAAAGAACCAGATGTTCTATTACCAATTTGCTGAGCAAGTTGATGGAATTTCCCTTGAAGATCTTGAATAATCGCATGTTGATTATTGAGTGTGGTATGTGTAAAAGTCTTTAATAACTCTTTAGTTGAAAGTTGGTTTTGCTGAGATGGAGGCTGGGTATTTCTTACAGGACCTTGTTTTTGAAATCCAGGTGGTCGGTAAACATTTGCTTCATTTCTATAAGATAGATTCGGATGATTACGCCATTCTGGATTATAAGTGTTTGAATATGGTCCATAATTAACCCTTTCAAAGTTTCCAACATAGTTGAGTTGCTCTCCACTTGATGATGGTGTAGTACCATGAGGACAATCATAAACTGAATGTGGTCTTGAGCACAACTCACAACTAGCAACCTGATTGGTATTCAAAGAACTAGATGATACAAGTTTACTTACTTGTGTAGTTAAAGCTGAAACTTGAGTAGTGAGCAATTGCATGGATTCACTATCTTGAATAGATCCCACCTTTGATCTTGTTCTTTCACAGCTCCAGTTATGAGCACTAGAAGTTAACTCCTCAATTAATGCACTAGCTTCATCATATGTCTTTCCCATGAATGATCCTCCCGATGTAGCATCCACCAATGACCCCAAAGTCTCATCTAGACTGAGGTAGAAATTTTCAATCAATAGATTATCCGAAAGTCCATGATGTGGGCATTTCTTAACTGCCTCTTTAAATCTCTCCCAAACTTCATATAATGATTCTCTAGGAAATTTTGTGAAGTTGGTGATCTCGTTTCTTAATCTGGCAGTTCTGGCAGGAGGAAAAAATCCCTTCAAAAATTTAGTCATCAAATCTACCCATGAAGCAATGGACTCAGGTGGTTGAGAATTAAACCAAGCCAATGCTTTATCCCTAAGAGAGAAAGGGAAAAGCTGCATTCTAATGGCCTCATCTGTTACTCCATTGAGTTTGACAATATTGCAATATTGGAGGAATTTGGCAATGTGTTCATTTGGTGTCTCATTAGGGTATCCTCTAAATTGATGTGATTCAACCATCTGAATCAATGGTGGTTTAAGCTCAAAGTTTTTGGCTTGAACTGCAGGTCTCCTCACAGCAAGACCTTGAACAGTGGGTACTGTATAATTCTGAAGTGCTCTAACGGGTGCAACTTGAATCTGATTTGGATTGTTGTTTTGATCATTATTGCCCTCATTTTTTCTTGGTTCATTTTCTGCCATTTCTTCGGGTTGTAGCACTTCTTGCCTTCTGTTTTCTCTTCTTTGTTGATGCAGGGTTCTTTCAATTTCAGGATCAATTGGTAGAAGTTCCTTACTTCAATTCCTGTACATGTAACCTGCAAAAAGAAAAGAAAACAATCAATCCATAGAAAAACACCTAAACTACTAGCAAAACTAAAAATGATCTAATATTAATTTGAGTTCCTCGGCAACGGCGTCAAAAACTTGATCCGAGTAAAATGTGTATATAAGAATATAAGTTCGGATACTACTAGCAAGTATATTGGGTCTTGATCAAGTAATATATAAAAGTGAGTCGAGTATCGTTCCCACGAGGACTAATTTAATTACTAGATCGATATTAGCTTTTACTAATATTTAGGCAATCAAAATGTATCAATTTAAACTAATTAACTAATTCTATCTAATATCTAACAATGAATGTAATGAGGTTATGAGAAAGTTATATAAGATAAATGTGGGAAGGAGCAAAATCCACCATAATCTTTGCTAATCATACTGAAGTTATATTATATAAATAATTAGAATTGTGGATATTTGAAAGAAATTGCCAAGACCTAAAACTATCAAGTTTTAGTAAACCACAAAAGAATCAATTAGCTTCCACTATATAAATTATCAATGGAATGTAATTTACAATTATCAATCTTCCGATTCTATAATTGTCTAATATCCTAAATTAACTTCTCCTAATTTGTTAGTGAGAAATTAAAATAAAATATTGCTTGAATTTCATGGGATAATTTCTAAATCAGATTAAACTCTGCCGCTTCTGCAATTGTTATATAATCTTAATTCATGAATTCCTATGGACCTTAACTCTTCTTCCAAATTATCAGAATTCTTATCAATTCAATTTCAAATAGAAATAAAATAGATAATCAGAATTCAATACAAATATTCCATAATTCTAGCAATGATATAATATAAATTCAAAAATCATTTTAGCAAGATTAGGGTTTCATCACTTCCCACAAAGAAAAGTTTAGTTACTCATGAATGATGATTTAATAATCAAATAAGAATATACAATTGACATCATTATGAAAAAATAAATCAGATAAATAAATTGCATAAGAAAAGAGAGATTAGATATCACCAATTCAAATATCACAATCTTCAATTACAAATTCCTTGAAAGCTCAAATCTCTCACAAATCTTTATGAAATGCTAAAGCTATTTATATACTAAAGTGTTTTTCTGTTTTTCTTGACTTATGGAACTAGAGGAGGGAAATCCCCTTTATATAGGAAAAATTTCGAAAGAAGCATTAATGAAAAATTATAGTTTCAACATTTACGCCAGCAGTTACAATTCCTACGCCGATGGCTTGTAGGCGACGTAAAGTCTTTCTCTTCATTGCACAGGCAATGCATGGCAGCTTTTATCTTCGGTTACAAGTGTAGGCTGCTCCTATGCCAGCGGCTTAGATGTGGATCTAGCCGGCGTATATAATAAAAAATGAAAGGTTTGGCCCTTTTATAAGGAAAGCCGTCCCAAAGCCAGCGGTTTTGATGTCGGCTTAGACAATCCATCAAAGTTTGTCCTTTCATTTGTCTCTGAGCATGTGGTATCTACTTGTGCCTCCTGATCTTCGATCTACACTGCCTCAACGCCGGCGGCTTAGAGTCCGGTGTATGTTGTAACTCCTTCTGCACTGGCAACCCTTGAGCTCTAAGCTGTCGGCCTTTAGTATATACTGGCCTGTTCGCCTTCTACACTGGCGGCTTTTAGACGACATATATTCAATTGGATTAAGGCTTATAAAGCCAGTAGTGTATGCAACGGCTTTGAGTAGTGCAAACATTTTGATCTTGTAAGCGTCTTAATGCCGGCGGCTTTGATTCTCAGAAAGCCGACATTAAATGAAATCTACAGAAGCTGGCTTCTTCTTTCTCTACATTGATAGTGTTGAGCCAGTGTTTTTATCTTCCTCAGTTTACACCGCCTCAAGGCTAGTGGTGTAGAGGTAGCCTTAAGGATTTTCATTCTGTTGGTGATGAAGGCTGGCTATATGCCGGCGGCTTTGGCTTTAGAAAAGCTGACGTACCCCCTGAGTTTTTCCTATTTTCATTCCAAAGTTTCTTGTTTTGGTTCCTTTGTCTAAATTAGACCTGAAACATAAACTTTGACCAAAAAAAGTACCCATTTTAGCTATTTGAACATCAAAAAGTTGTATGTAATATGATCTTATCACCGATATATGGGCAAACTATACTTTCAAGAAATCAACACTAAAAATTAAGCCTCAGCAAAAATACTTGTAGAAAATTATTGAAAGTTTTTAATATAATGATGTTCATTTAATTACTAGCATATTATAAGCATCTATATAAAGTTAATCACGTACCTAAATGACGTGCGACATAAAATCAATATAACCAACTCTTAAGACAAACCCATAGCATAATCATTAACATAAACGCTTAATTTTACTATAGGTTAATGAGTATACCTCTAAAGGTTAATTCATAGCTTAAAAGATATGTAGAATCTAAAAACCCAAAAAAAATGGAAAAAAAATGTCAAATTTGGTAGATAAACTTTGAATTGGTTAATTTGATGCATAATCAAATCTGATGGTGGTCATTAAACACTAAACACTATAACTGCCTTCTAGTTCTTATCTGATGGAAGGAGGCAAAAATGACAGAGACAAGGAATGACTATCAAGATCTTGAGCTCAAATATCAATTGAATACTGGAAATGAAGGCTTAATTAGTAATCTCGGATAATTACTCCCTCTAGAATAAAGAGATGTTTTTGGCTAGTTTTGGATTGATTAGAAAAACTAAATTGGTTAATGACACAATCCATTCAAATATTGCAACCCCAAGTTTTTACATAAGTAAATCTAGAAAGTAGAATTTAAAATCAATAAAGTTTTTATATAAATTGTATGATAGTATGTGGAGTAAATTTAACTATAATAATTTATGCCAAATAGCTTTAGTAGGTATAGAAACTTAAAATTTTAATTGATTCATTTCAAATGAATTATCAAATATTTTGTTTCCTTATTCTTTAGAGATTTTGCATTTAAAAAACTTAACCTCTAATTCATGAAGAATCTATATAAATCCTCACAAAAATATTCTAATTAAAAGAGAATTTATAAACTAAATTTTGCCAAACTTTGTTTTAATTGCAAGTAATTGTTGATTTTAATGTAGTAGATATGTAGAAGTTAATCTTTACATTAAATCAAACTCTTTTTGATACCTAATCCAAGTTTAATTTTTGCTATATTAAGCCTTAAACCGCATTATACCTACCATGCAACCACACACAAAAACTTTTAAAATGCCTTAAAAGTCAAAGTTTCACTTTACATATATATGCAAAATTATCCTCTTTTTGGATAGAAATTCACTCCTCCTCTTCTTCCTTTGTAACCCACGTTTTTTTAGACACACGCACTCCACAATTCATCTTCAATTTCTCTTCTTAAATCAACATAAAACTTAAGCTAAACTTCTGTTATCAAGCTAATACACAAGTAGGTAAGTTAACTCTTGCTTTTCCTTGGTTGTTTTGTTTTATAAGTATCAATAAGTCAAGAGTTCTTATTAGTTGCTTGTTCATATAAGGTTGTTATGAGTTTTGATGTTAGGTTTGTGATGTGGAGTTATGGAATTGTGATATTAAGTCTTAAGCCATGGATGCTACAACTATAGTTTGTTGGTTGGTTGGTTGAGTTGAAGTAAAAAATAGTTAAGTGTTAGAGCATATGAAGGAATGAGAGGTGAAAATGAGTCTTGTATATGGATATTAGAGTGTTTTTTATGATAACAAGACCCATGAAGTCGGTTAAGATGTGTAAAATTATGAAGTTTAGAAGTATATTCGCTAGCTTTTGATACGAGGGTGTGGTGGAGGGCGTGATGCATTCTATAGATGTTTTTGGACACATATGCCTCTCTCTATAGGGTGTGGTAGCCTCTATTTCCATGACTGGGTTGATATGCTTTCCATACGGGGCATGGTATGGGGTGTGGTGGTTTCTAAGTATCAGCTTTGCTCATATGCCCATCCATGCGAGGCGTAGTGTGGGGCGTGGTGATCTCTATCCTTACCTACTCCATATGCCCCTTGGTATGGGGTGTAGCCAAGGGTGTATGGCCTTTGGTTTATGTTTTCTTCTTCTGAAGCTTTAAAATCTTGTTTAACCCTCATTTTTCTTGTTAAGTAGTTAGTAATATAAGATTTTCTATCTTATAAGAGCCCTGGATCAAGACTCAGACTTTCCGTTTGATTATTATGATGATTGAAGAGAATGTGAGGGTGAGTAATTAATATTTTCACTTACATGTGATTGTAGTATAGTTGCACATGATTCTAAGATAATCAAAAATTGAATTCATGTATGGGGATTGGGAAATAATGCATGTTGTATGTTTATTGATTAAATAATCTTGTAATGTTCAAAGTGATTACCTATTGGTTGATATTAATTGATGAATGAACATTGTGGATTGTCTGAGAATTTAATCATCGCCTAATGAATTGATCTAAACCTTAGTTGACCTATAAATAAATTAGTCATGCATTACACTACATAGCTTACTTGCATTTGTTTGGTATTCACGTCATGTATTATCATTTCAATTCGGTGGTGATGCTTGTATAAATTCAATAATTTTGGTAAAGATTACCATATGGTCACCAATACTATAGGAACTAAGTAGACTTCAAAGACATTGCCTAATGAAGGTTGGTACGAAATGATAATACTTAGTAGAAATTTTAAGAACTGAGTGAAGTGGAGGAAATGTTATATATATGTATATATGTTTATAAACAAAAATTGATATTAAAGTCTGAAATAAACACTCATTCTTTAGTTCTTTAGATTTCTTGAGCATGAAATACAATGCTGGTCCTTCAACCCCCAAGGAAGGGCATAAATCCCCATGAGTTTGGGTTCTGGTCACTCAAACTATGTTTGTACATATGCTTGACTATTGTATTTTACATGATTGTTAATTAAACATTGTATGATATGTTATGTGGTTTTGAGATTCTTTTATTCACTAAGCTTTTATGCTCATGCTCTTTTAGACTGTTGTTTTATAGGAAATTAAGCAAGAAGACTGGGAATGAAACCAAGTATGGAGTAGAATAGATTGAGGACTTATGTGTCCATGTTGGAAGGAAGACCTTATTTTTGCAATAGAGACTTAAAGTCAATGTTTCTAACAGTATAAGTTATAAGAGTATTATCTTTATTTTCCTTTGTTAGTTATGTTTAAGGGTAAGCCCTTGAAGGCAAAGTTATAATCCTTTATGTTAAGCCTTGAGACTTGTATTGTTGTTTCCATATATGGCTTGTATATAGGCAATGTCTTTCTTAATCTAAACAACCTTCATTCCTATTAAATTTGTCCATGTCATAAGGCATGTTAGTTGTACAATAATTATATAACTTCGTATAGGCCTCAGTTAGTTACATGATGTATTGTTACTACTAGGGTACACTGTAGGATGTGACAAATATGATGTAGATTAATATCATAGTTGTGACACCAATTTTTATTTTTGTCCTTTCAGTTCTTAATCATATTCTTTAAAACGTTAGATATCCCACTTTACTAGATTAGTTTAGCTTTAGCTTTTATAAAACTAAAAAAATCAAATCTTATTTAGCTATACTTGGTTATAAATATGACAAATATAATGAGAAGCCATGTGGAATATTGAAACTTAGTAATGCTAAGTTAAGGTCACAAAGAAAGAAGCTAAGGATAACTTTTGTTTAAAACCTTCAGACTAAGAAAGAAGAAGAATGACCTACGATGGAATAAAAAATGCCAGTGTATGCACAAATTATGGAAGTCTACAAAAGCAAAAGAAATAATAGCAGAAGAAGCCTTGTAGCAAAAGCAAGAATGCAATTGCCAAGCAAAGCTAATGGTAAGCAAATTTAGAAGCAAAGTAGAAGTATAAGACTTTTAGAAGATTATTAAGACTAGATTTAGAAGATTAACTAGAATCTCAACAACAAAGACAAAGGACTTGAAAGCCTAGCTTTGTAGGTTAATGTATTTGAGTAGTACATCTAATCATAACTTTTCAAAACAAGTGGTCTTATAAGCTAGTGGTATTAACACTAATTTCGTAAGTGGGATGGATCATATTTGAATTAGCCCTCCTATTGTAATGGGAAAAAAAATTCATGTGAAAATTTTGTCCATTCAAAAATGCTACACAACAACCATAAGTAGTGAAAGATTACAAGAAGATCACAAGTAGAGATTAATGAATAACTAACAAAGTTAAGCTTGAACAATTTATTAAACATAAGGAAACATCTTAAACAGAAAAAAAAAAAATCAAAAGGATAATTAAGTTTAGCAAAGAATAAGGAAAATAATAAAACTTTTATTAATTCAAGATTCAAGTTGTAACTAATTTCTTCTTAAAGCAAATCAAACTGTTAAACTCGAAATAAAAGGAATACACTCAAAGACAAAATAGATAATACATAACAAAAGTAATAAGTGATCAACAACTGAATAGAATGTCACATTACATTGCGCAAAAGTGTTCAATTTACTTTGTTATGAGTTTTCTGCTAAACTGAAGGAGATTTCATTTGTAATCCTCATTACAATGGTTCCTTTTCTATTGAATGTTTGGAGAGAACCATTTCAGAAATTGAGATAGATTGTGTAACTATTCAAATTTAGGAGTATGAGATAGAGTAGGATCATGACTAAAAGCGATAACTTATGTCTCCTAGAGTTCCTTTTCTCAAATAGTGGAAAATGTTGGTACGATTCCCTATCACAAAGTTAGAAGAGAGGATTGAATTACAAGAAAAAATGTCCATAAATTGGCTATCTAATCTTCTTACCCCTGAGTCTTTTTATTTTTTATTTTTTGCATTGACATTCAAATTCATACTTATTTATTGTGCTTTCTCTCAAGATTTTAATCACAGTAGAACCTAATAATAAATTTTAATCATCACCATTCCCTAAATAATCAATAAGAGGTTCTAAGAAAATTGATTTGCTAATAGATTATAAGTTTTAAAGAATAATAAACTCCCAAGCTTTTTGTGATTGCTTGGTTGGGACCAGCAACCGTAATTGATCAATTAGATTGCTTACACAATCCAATACACTTACTGATAGTTTTTAGCTCTTAAATTGAATTTTACAAAGATTGTGCAACTATAATGATTATCAAATGTAAATAAAGAGCAAGTCAGGTATTGTTACGGCCGAAGGATACCCTAAACGTGGCAGCCCATCACATATAATATCAAAACTTAAGGATGCCTACCTCAGTCACACGAAAGTCTTAGTATTACATGTAAGGCGTCTAGCACGGTAATAGGAGATATTTTTGGGAAGCATAGTCTAAGCAAGTAAAAATGAACATACAAGAATCCAGAAATAAAATATATAGAATTAATAACTAAAGGTTTATTACATGATTTCTTAGGGGCATACCCTTACTAAAACCCAAAGATTGAAATAGTCTTTACAATATTTAAATACTACATTAAAGATTCCAAAGGAACTTTAATCTAAATCTTCAAGTAGATTTCCTCCAAAAACTTCAAAAGAATACTTACGCAGATATAAAGAGACCTTGGGTACAAAAATAGGTGTTCCTAAAAATGCAAATACCTATAAGGGCGTAAGCTTGCGGGCTTAGTGAGTAAATCCCAAAAATTCATACTCAAAGTAAAATATCAACCAAGTTTATTAGTCAAGCAAATGGAATGCAACAACCACATGTCCATACAAGACATATAACTTTCTGGGAATTATATGTTGAACGAATTACGCCCTTCATTCGGGGTTAGGTATTCAGGCCAATTACAACAACGACTTTTAAAACACTTTTATAGATCTTACTGGCTCTTATTCGCTATCAAAAACTTGTAGTTATTACAGGCTCCTACTAGTCACCAATTTATGTAGTTCTTATCGGCTCCTACTCGCCATTTACATGATATACTAATTATGCCTACCACCACTATTATACACTTATCCCACCAATTGTATAGTAGTGAATGAAATGTGACTCAACATATGAAGTGCATGCATAATTTCTTAATTAAAGTATAATAGTTATATTTAACTTATTTCATGTGAGCAACCAATTTCAAACACTTTAAGATATTAATGTACATGCAACTTTATTATAAACAAATCATGTTTCAATATACTTAATATTCTTTCAACATATTATCATACAACTTCCATTTGATTTTGCCTAAATTCTAATACAACTAAATTTACAAGCACAATCATAAGTATAAAAAATAACGGGGAGTAAACTCACTTAGCCATGATGACACCTTTCTTGAAATGGATGAGTCGTTCGAGATTTCCACTAATCGTAGTAATCTTTGGGATATGAACAATCCTCCTCGAGATTATCTAATCAAGAAGAATACCCAAAATGAGTATTTCTTTTTTATTCTATGGTATTAATAAGGAACTATGTTATAAGATCGTTAAAATTCGTATAGAGAGAAATTCTATTTTAAAATGGCCATAACTTGGTCATTTTAACTTGGAATTGCACATATAAGATACCATTTTCTACCTATTTGAAAGATCTATCCAATTCTAAAATTATTTTCAGCAAACTAAGTCATTTGATTCAAATAAAGTGGTGATCAGATTCACCATGAATTTTCATTAAAACTTGAATTACCTTCTTTCAACAAAACTCATATTCAAAGAGCTAGATATATAATAGTTTGTAAGACCTTTGAAATGTATTTACATATATTTATTGACTCATATCAAATGTATGAAACTATGAAGTTGTCTCAAATCACAATTTTTTTTATAATAGTAAAGTTTTCTAAAGATTTTTGGAAAAGTGAAACTTTTGAAAATTCCTCTTATTTTTGCTGGAAATATCTCAAGTTATGAGCATTTTTCTTTTCCTTAATTTCATTTCATTAGTCTTTTTAAATTTCCAAAGATGATTTATTTCCTAGCTTAGTTTCTAATGCTTTTTGAAAATAATAACAATTTTATATTGTAGAATATATTTCCTTATTTCTTAAGATCATCCATTTCATGAAAAGAACTCTGGTGTTTGTCAACTAGTATTTTATGAAAAATGAAGTTTTAGTAACAACTTTTTTACTCCAATAAGTTCTTTTCATGTTATGTATGTTTTTAAAAATTCCTATGAACTCGTCTAGATTCTTAGAAAAGTTTGTTAAGATAAATTCCTAAGTTTTGAAAAATTACTTCCTACTTTTTATTTTTAGAGAAGAATCTCTATTTTAAGGAAACTTTTCCATAATCTTGTTGAGACAAAATCAATATGTTCATGCATAATTTATGAATCATAAATTATAAAAACATAAGAAAGATACATCAGTTAAAGAAATAAGCTAGTAAAGAATACTATCAAGTATTAGAACCTTAGCTTCATTAAGGTATCCCGAGACTAAGATTAGACTAGTCCCAAAAGAAAAATAAAGAAATCGTTTTGACTTGATGAGGACAAGTCTAAGACTAGAAAGACTAGTCTCAAAACAACATGAAGTAAATAGATTGCAAGGTAATAAATAAATTGCAAGGAAAGTAAATAAATTGCAAAACAAATGAGCTTATATGCTCTAAAAGATATATATAACTACATAGTATATTTAGTTAAATATATATATATATATATATATATGAAAGCAACACAAAAGAAATTAGATTCATGAACAAAAATAAAGTATGAACTTATTGTTGCTTTCTTTAACCTTTATGGTTTAGAAAACACACACTAAGCTTATACTAAGTAAATGAACATTAAGGAAACTCTAAAGAAGAATTACCTATTAAGACTAATTTTGAGAGAACTTTGAGAGAGAGTTCTTGTAGAAATTTGAGAGAGTAATTTTAGTCAATGGAAGGTGTGAAAGAATTAGAAGGAAAAGGGGGTATTTATAGGAAAATGTGGAAGGAAATTTGTGTTAATTAAATAAATGAAAATTGAAACAAATTGAAGAGGGGGAGGGGCATGGCCGGTGCAACTTCGAGTGTAGAGAGGGAGAGAAATTTATTTTTTTTGTATTTTTGTTAATGAAAAGTAAGATATGAAAATGTGAAGTTGTATTGGAAATGAAATTGTAAGAAATTAGGTATGGTTTGTACGAGTAAGTTGTAAGAAAAAATTGAGATAGATAAATAGTGTAGAATAGTAGTAAATAGTGTAATGTAAAGTAGACATGACAATTTAAGTACCACTAGTAAGAAAATATGCGTATAATTGCGATATCTGATATTTTTAGTTATCGAAAAATTATGAAACTGATATTTTTGAAATCCTTATATTAAATCGGTCCTATCGGTGTTATCAGAATATTTTCATTATTCGGAGCTTCGGAACACTATTTTCGAGAACTGATCTCGTTTGAGTCCGAAGGACACTCGGATTTCGCAAATATGATATTTTTATAAAACCTAAAGCTATTATGGACTATTAACACTAATTATTCCAACTTCATTTTTTAGGGCTAAAGAAAACAGAAAATGCCAGATTTAAAATCTATGGTTTGTACTAAACTTTTGTTGACCTTTAAGGTTTCGGTTAACTTTTAATTCTAAGACCAAACTTAAAATTAACTGAAAATTTTAGGAGTTTACAGGTATAAAGTCAATGCTTTCGATCTACTTCATCTATGATAGAAGAGTATAAATATGCTAAAATTACTTGTTCATCCTCCTTGTCCCTCTAATTTATCCCATTTGAAGAGTCATCTCAAATCACATAACTCCTTTGGCATCACATGAATCATAGACTCTTTACTTGATGCATATGACATGCATCCAACGAATGCTTTCATATATAGTTTAAAAAACTATTTGACTTATTTCGAATTTTAAAACCTGATGTTCAGATTAATTGTCCTTTTTTTGTATCTTATAACAATTATGATGAATATAGTAATTGACGAATGCAAGTTGGGAGGCACGAGTTCACATACTATTAAAGAAAAATGATTAAAATTTTTAATTTATTCCTTAGAAAAAGAAAACTTTATTTAGTCATGTTGTCGTAAAGAGTGAATAAGTCTAATTTTATTGAAATCTTTTAGATAGGATAAATTAGGTCAGAAGGTGGTAAGATCATTTAAGATATTAATATTTTGAATAGTTAAAAAAAAAGAATCAGTATTTCACAAAACGAATCAAACCACTTATCCATTTTTCAGAAAGTTTACTTAAGGTATCAACGTTTCGATTCGATTCCTCTTTTTAACCACTTGAAGTATTGATACCTTAAATAAACTTACTCCCAAACATAGATTTATCTTTTTAACCACTCAAAATGTTAAAATTTTAAATCAACTTACCTCTAAATATTTATACAATTTAGTACAATTTACGTGATATTCAATTTTTAAAAGGGTATATATGTATTTTTACTTTACTTTTTTTAATATATATATGCACTTATTTCACAATACACAATTTAAAAATAGTGTTTAAATAATAATAAAATAATCAACAACATAAATCAATATGTTAATTATTTTACTATTAATTTGATCTCAATTGGTCATAAATACATAGTATGATGTTCGAATAAAGTTTCTCTAGTTTTATTCTTTGTTTTCATGATAGAAGTTTACTGGGATGTCAAAATTTTTGCATTTTTTATAAAATTATGGTATAAAAAAAGAAGTTTCTCTATTGCAAATGTTATCTTCATCCCAATTATTGAGAAATCAACATATATTATGTAATATAAACATAAATGATTTTATGTGTGAAGAGTAAAAATGTCATTGATTAAAAATAAGATGGTTTTATAGTCCACCTAATGTATAATTAAAATGTTTTATCATTTGGTAGATATGTGATTAAAGATGAAGAGACGTTAAAGATGAAGAGATGTTATTAAAGTTGAAGAAACGTTAAAAATGAAGAGCGGTATTAAAAATGAAGAGTTATTTTTATCTCCTATATAACCTAGGCTTCCTCCTATACCAAAACCATTCTTAAATATAAAATTCTTTCAAAATCCTCTCTAATAGTGATCTTTGTATGAAGGAAGATTCAAGGTGAGTTAGTTATCATCAAGTCTTTATCAATCTAAGGAGTGATCTATTCCTAAGGTTATCTTTTGATTTTGAAGGGAGTTTTAGAGAAAAACTTGAAGTGTATTGGAGATTAGTGTTCTGTAATCAAGGAAGAACAAGTATCAAGAGATAGGTAAGTTGAATATTTTCTTTTCCTTTGGTGATCTAAAAAGTGAGATCTTTTCTGAGTGACTTAAATTTTTTTGTTGGAGGAACTCATAGTTTTTGAAGGAGTTTTTGGAGAAACCCAATTCTTTTAGTGATTTTGTGGTTTTACTAATCAAAGGAGAAAGGTGTATATGGATTTAGAGTTTGCATTTTTTTTCCAATTTAAGGTTTATATGATGGTGAATTTATGATTATTATGCGAGAAGATGTTTTAATTATATATTTGATGATTTAGGTATTGTTGGTGAAGTTAGGATTCTTGTTCCTAAAGTGATATTCAGGTAAAACCAACCGTGTTTGCTACTTGTGTTTGTAGGATTAGAAATTTTAAACTGATTAATTGTTATCTAGCTTTAAATTTGATTTGCTACTTGTCTATGTAAACTCCTGAATTTTTCATAATTCTTAGAAAATAATCCTAAAAGTCAAACACTAAAACTGAGACCCTGAAAACCGACCCAAGTTAAAAACCAAACTCTAAATAATATAAAATATGAAAATTCTTAACCTTAAGAAAAAGGAAACCATCAAAACAAAATGAAGAATCCAACAATCATTTGATTCAACATCTGTATACCAACCAAGTAATCTATTTGATCCCTAACACGCAATCAAGATGATATATCCAAATAACGCTTAACAATAAAATACTAAAACCTTAAATTCTCCGGTGAATTTTAGAATAAAAATTTTCAATTACCATCAAAAGTCAAAGAGAGTCAACCCATAACCTAAACTCGGTTAAATAATCCTAAGAACTAGAAATTAAATAAATTACAAATAAAATAAAATAAAACATAAATGTTGAACCGAAAAATATACACAGTCAAAAACCTCAAAATTTTAAAATTACGAATAAATCAATAAGATGGAAGTTTAAACCGGAATCCTAAAAATCAACAAAGTCTACAACAAACCCTAGTGTTTAGATCTGTCAATCTCGCGCTCTCAGACGCTAAACAACGGAATTGAAGTAATTATTAATAATAGTTCATAATAATATAGGAAAGCTTAAATATATCAGATTCGCAAATTTCTAATGTCTTTCATATTTGAATGGGATCAATTTCGAAAACCGTGCCTCAGTACACCAGATAGTAAAAATATTGCTATGACACCGTTAGATTTATATTAATACAAGATTTGAAAAATATCAGTTTCATAATTTTTCGATAACTAAAAATATCAGATATCATATTTTTACAAGTATTTCTTGCTACCGGTATTAATTTGTCTAGTCTACTATTTATAGTACTATTTCTACTATTCATAACTATCATCTATCTCTACTTTTTGTACTACCTATCACTACAAGAAAACTGGTCTTTAGAGACAGAAAATTTTTGATAGAAAATTTTGTCTCTAATAATTTGATTAGCGTCGAATTTGTGACGCATTTGCAATGATATAAAATTGGAGAGCTTTTATAGTTTATTTATATTTAACAACAGAATCTGCGACGAATTATCTACAAAATTGCAAGGAAATCAAATTGTTGCAAATTTCTCTAATTTTATAGAGGGAAAGGGAAATTTTTTAGCGCAATATTTTCTTTTCAAAATCTGTTTCAAATCTGTCTCTAAAACCATGCTATATATATATATATATATATATGACTTTCAGAGATAGATTTGAATCTGTCTCTAATTGATTTAATTTTTTTTCATAATATATAATATTAATTATATTTTATATGTTATATATATTACAAAATATATCATATTTTAAAAAATATAAATATTAAGATATCTAATAATATATAATATAAATTATATTTTTAGTATTATATTATAATATGTTTTATAGTATATTAAAAATACGTACATGAAATAACTTTAAACCTCTTTTTTTTTTTATCAAATAATAATAATAATAATAATAATAAAACAAAATTCTCTCTCTTTCTCACTAACATATTGGAAACAATTCTCTTCTTCTCCTCTGTTTCTTTTTTCCCTCCTCCTAATTTCCGAAACCCCAACCCTAAACCTAATCCTTTCTTGTTGTCATGCTTCCTACCACCACCAAACTCATCTGCTCTCTTTTTCCTTCTTCTTCTCTCATGAATCCCAACCTCCACAAACCATAAACCCAAGACTAGTGTACCCGAACGTGAAACCCAAGCCACCATTACCACTCACTTACCTTAACTCTCTCATATCTTTGGCGTCTTTATCTAAAACATCAGCTCTACTTCCGAATCTACGGCAATGGTGCAATTAAGCGTGATGCTTCTCTTGTGAATAACAGGTAATCTTCTTCATCTCAACTTGTAAAAATTTTTTACTTTACCAAATAGATCAAAGCTCTAATTTTGTTTCTTTTCCTTTTGTGGAATCGAACGCATTTTGCAAGACAGATTGGGGGGTAAGAGTTTTGAAATTCTCAGCAAGAAGAAGTAGGTTCTCTTGCCTTTCTTCTCTATTTAATATTTATCATATGGAATAATATGTTATTTTTCGTTATTATCATGCTCATTTGAAACCATGAAATAGCTATATTTGGTGATGGATTATTAATTGATGGGCTGTATTATTTGCTATGTTGGTGTTGTCGTGTTGGCTTTAGGTTCTTGATTCTAATTTTACCAGTATGTGTTCTAAATTATTTAAAGTGCATGAAGTTTCAGATATTTTTGGGAAAAATATATTTGATTGATTTCGTGAATGGTTGATTGAGGTTGAACTTGAATTTGATCAGGGGATTTGCAAATATAAAATGGACTAATCGATTAATTTTTTGCCAAGGAGTCGATCTTAACTCGTTAACGGAAAAAAAAAGGTTCTCATCTAATTTTTAATCTGTTGAAAAACTAAATCCATTAATGGAGATATATTCTACATTGATTCCTTTGTTGATTAGCACAACTTTAGGTTGTTGAAGGGCTGTTTATTTTATTTTTGTTGTGTTTGTTGCTTGGCTTTGTTGGTGGGTATAGCTTGATCCACTATCATTATATTCATGCATCCGTAGTAGGCCACAAGTATGGTGTTCTTAGGTAGAGCAAAACTGGAAGTGAGTATAACTTCTAAGTGTTGTATATATTATGTGCTTCTATTTCCCCCTTTTGAGAGTCTGCTAATATATTGAACTATCATCTTGTCAGAGAAAACCATTGAAGGTACTTCAGCAGGAATAACATCTGTATTGGCTACTTGCTCAACTGTCCTTCCACTGTTGGCATCAACCGGTTATCTACTAACTCAAGTCTCTTCTTCTCTTCCTCTTGCATATGGTTTTAGGTGTTTTAATATAATGGCATTAACCGCTTATCTATGATGGTTTCTTCTGCAAGATTAGAATTGAGTTTTTTGCAACTGACATTTAATTGCCTTTCCCTATAACTTTCTTTCTTCAATGGAAAAAATAGCTTTCTATGGTAAGCTCGGCATTGACCTTCTCCTTTGATGTAGTGGAGATTTAACTTTGTTTTTATCTTTAATCTTTTTGATATGTTAAATGTGTTTACTTACTTGTTCAAGTTGTTAGCTTATGATTTTGGTAATCACGACGCAATGGTGTAGGTATGTCACGAGTACGTTTCAGAACACGGGGGGGGGGTGGTGGTGGGTTGGGTGTTGGGTGGGGGAGATCTATGAGCTGGTGAGATGAATATCCTCTGCTCTACTCTGTTATCCTCATCTCTGTAGTCTTTTTTAAATTTTTTGAATGATTTTCTGAAGTTGTTATGTTTTCCTCCTTGCAGGTTGCACATCTATCGGACAAAGCTAATAACTATTTGGCACCTGCTCTTTTTGTTTTGAAGAATAACACATGAAAAATGCTCTCTCCTAATATATAGATATATAATAATCTCATATCGTGTTTTATCTTCTCTGTCATTTCCATAAGTACAAATTTTCTTTTTCTTTTTTTTGTGTCTTATATTTATCATTGCTTAGTTAGATGTAAAATTTGTTTGTCCAGTCAATATATGAACGTGAATCAGGGTATGTAATGTAATACAAAGGAAAAAAAAAGAACAATTTTAACTAATCTAATTGCAATTTCTTTACCCACACAAGTTTTCAAGTAATATTGCTATCTATGAAGGTTACAATTTCATAGACTCTACTGGTAGACATCTGCATGTACTGTTCCAAAATAAAATTTAAGATAGGTAGGATTAGGAAGAAGAATAAATTCAATTTATTTTTATTACTACTACCAGTATGAAGTGATTACCCAATCCAATGTTTACAGAACTTGTATATAATATAATATTAATTACTCCAATAAGGTCATTAATAACTTTGGTATTTTGGAGTCTGTTATGTTACTAGTTGGGCTTTAGAAGAAGGCAAAAAGACAAATCAGTTTATATATATGTATTTATATATCGTGTCCCAAGAGTAAAATTGTCGATTCTTGTTTAATTACTTTAATATATGAGTAGAATGTTCAAATTCATGTTTCACTCTCTTTCTCTTTTAACATAATATCAGTTATGATAATTTAATGTATTAAAAATACACCTAACTCCTTTATAATCCAGACATGAATCCTGGTTTATGATGAGATGACTGGAAATTATTAAGTTCATGTATTCTTATTTATAGAAATTATCATTTATATATTTTATTATTTGATGTGTGTTTATTTGAATATACAAGGGGAAATGGGAGAATTGTAGACCTTTCCTGCTCTGTTTTCTTGGTTGAGTAAAAATAATAAGTAGTTGTGTAAACTCCTAAAATTTTCGGTTAACTTTAAGCTTGATCTTAGAATTAAAAGTCAACCGAACCCTAAAGGTAAACAAGAGGCTAGTAAAACCCTAGAAATTTAGATCTGGCATTTCCGTTTTCTTCAGTACTAGAAAACAAGTTAGAATGATAGTGATAATAGCTCGTAATAGCTTAGGTTATATAAAATATCATATTTGCGAAATTCAAGTGTCCTTCGAACTCAATAGGGATCAGTCCTTGAAAATCATGTCCCGGAGGCCCAAATAATAAAAATATTCCAATAACACCGATAGGACCAATTTAATATAAGGATTTCAAAAATATCAGTTTCGTAATTTTTCGGTAATTAAAAATATCAAATATCGCATTTATACGCGTATTTTCTTACTACCGGTACTTAAATTGTTATGTCTACTTTACATTACACTATTTACTACTATTCTACAGTATTTATCTATCTCTACTTTTTCTTACAACCTACTCTTACAACCCATACGTCTATTTCTTACACATTTTCATTTCCAATACAACTTTACATCTTTCATATCTTACTTTTAATTAACAAAAATATATAAAAAAAAAAATTTCACTCCTCTCTCCCTCAAATTTGCGCTGGCCCCTCTCTCTTTCATCTCCAAATTGTTTCATTTTTATTTATCTAATTAACATAAATTATCTCCCACATTTTCCTATAAATACCCTCTCTTACTTCTATTTCTTTCATATCGCTCATATGCTAAAGTTACTCTCTCAAATTTCTACAAGAAATCTCTTCCAAGAAGTTCTCTCTAGTTTAGTTCTTTTAGGTAATTTTCTTCAAGTCTTCTTTATCTACTTAGTATAAGCTTAGTGTGTGTTTTCTAAACCATGAAGGTTAAAGAAAGTAACAATAGGTTCATACTTTGTTTTTGTTCATCATCTAATTTCTTTATGTTGCTTTTATATCTAATATATCTATATAGCTATGTATATCTTTTAGAGCATATAAGCTCATTTGTCTTGCAATTTATTTACTTTCATATTGTTTTTAAGACTAGTCTTTCTTAGACTTGTCCTCATCAAGTCAAAACATTTTCTTTTTCTTTTAGGGACTAGTCTTTTCTTAGTCCCGGGATACCTTGATGAAGTTAAGATTCCAATACTTGATTTATTTCCTTATTAGCTTATTCTTTCAAGTTATTATGTTTCTTTATGTTTACATAACTTTATGATTCATATTCATGCATGAACATAATGATTTTTGTCTCAACAAAATAAATGAGGAAATGTTTTCTTGAAAATAAAAATTATTTTCTTATAAGAAGTAATTTTTCTTAAACAAACTTTTCTAAGAAATCTAGAGGAGCTCATAAACATACATAGAAAAGAACTTTTTGAAGTAAACAAAAGTTTTACTAAAACTTCACTTTTTATCAAGTATTAGAAACAAAGAATTATTTCTCTAAACATAGAATTGTTATTACTTTGGAAACTAAGCTTAGAAAATAAAATCATTCCTTAGGAATTTAAAGAGATTACGGAAATCAAATTTAGGAAAGAAAATACTCATTTGAAATAACTTAAGATATTTTCAAAGCAAAATAAAAAGGAAAATTTCAAAAGCTCTCACTTTCAAAAAATATTTAAAAGACTTTACTTGAGACAACTTCATTAAACTTCATACATTTGATATGAGTCAATAAAGTATGTATATACATTTCAAAGGTTTTACAAATTGTTATAATATCTATCTCTTCAAAATGAGCTTTGAATAAAAAAAAAAAAAAAAGAAAACAAGTTTATGAAAATTCGTGGTGAATCTTTCCGCCACTTTTTCGGAGCCCAAATGACTTAGTTTGATGAAAATAAGTTTAGAAATAGGTAGATCTTTCAAATAGGTAGAAAATGGTATATAATATGCGCAATTCTAAGTTAAAATGACCAAGTTATGGCCATTTTAAGATAGAATTTCTCTCTATACTAATTTTAACGATCTATTAACATAGTTCCTTATTAGTACCATAGAATCAAAAAGAAATACTCATTTTGGGTATTCTTCTTGATTAGGTAATCTCGAGGAGGATTGTTCATATCTCGAAGATTACTACGATTAGTGGAAATCCTGAACGACTCATCCATTCCAAGAAATGTGTCATCATAGCTGAGTGAGTTTACTCCACGTTATTTTTCATACTTATGATTGTGCTTGTAAATTTAGTTGTATTAGAATTTAGGAAAAATCAAATGGGAGTTGTATGATAATATGTTGAAAGAATACTAAGTATTTCGAAACATGATTTGTTTGTAATAAAGTTGCATGTACATTAATATCTTGAGTTGTATGATAATATGTTGAAAGAATACTAAGTATGTTCATTTTTACTTACTTAAACTATGCTTCCCAAAAGCATATCCTATTACTGTGCTAGACGCCTTACATATAATACTAAGGCTTTCGCGTGACTAAGATAGTCATTCTTAAGTCTTGATATTATATGTGGCGGACTACCACATTTGGGGTACCCTTTGGGGCGTGACAAGTTGCTTTTCATAATCTTATTATTGACTCATTCTCTTGACTATTTAGGAGAAGTATTTCAAGGAGACAAAGGGGACAAGTGAAACTGTGAAGCATTCTTCATCCTAACTTCATAAGATTAGAGGTAACTGAAAATCCCATTTTGATTTTTGAAGAATCAAAATTGGGATCTTTCTTTCTTTCCTTCCTTTGTTTTTTTTTTTTTTTGGGTCAATATCATAGTTAAATTTAATCATGAGACCTATTGTGATTTTTTAGATTTTTATTATAGTCAATAAATAAGTTTATGGAATGATGTTATAGAAAATTTAGGAAATGATTCCATTACAGGGAGATATTTAGGGGGGGAAAAAAAAGACCTTTGTTGGATAACTTAATGTAAGAATTTAAATCATTAATGTTGGGTATCAAAAATAAAAGTTGCATTGACAAGCCATGGTGTTTGATCTTCTTTTTCTGTTTCTTTCTCCTTTAATATTAACTTTATGTAATTTTATATCATCGAAACGTAAATCATATGATTAATAAATGTTAAATATCTCCTTTAATAATTATTGACGCTCTTTCAAAAGCCTTAATGCACCTATCTGAAATACATGGACATGACACCTAGCTAAATCAAGTAAAATAGAACTATTAATTAATCACTTAAGCTCTGCAAGGGTCTCGAGGTCCTCCTCTACTATAGAAGTTAGAAGTGTGTTGTTTGAATTCCTGATTGAGCAATTAGCTCTAATTTCACCTTGAGTGCCTGTCAATACACTCAACTGTCTCATTTTAGTCATAGCCAGAACAAATTTCTCAAAGAACAATGTCTGATTAATTTTGTTAATGGGACTCACAAGGAAATTAGATGTGCTAGTAATAATCTAACATAGTAAGACACAAAAAATGCAAGTATCAAGCAGATGTGACATGCATATCTTGCCCATTGAAGAATTATGGTACTACTTGGCCATATAAAAGCGGTATCTACATTATGATTTAGAAGAAGGCGAAAAGACAGATCAGTTTATATATATGTATTTATATATCGTTTCCCAAGAGTAAAATTGTCGATTCTTGTTTATTACTTCAATATATTAGTAGAATGTTTAAATTCATGTTTCACTCTCTCTCTTTTAACATAATATTTAATGTATTAAAAATACTTCCAACTCCTTTATAATCCAAACATGAATGCTGGTCTATGATGAGATGACTGGAAATTATCAAGTTCATGTATTCTTATTTATAGAAATTATCATTTATATATTTTATTATTTGATGTGTGTTTTGTTTGAATATCAAGGGGAAATGGGAGAATTGTAGACCTTTCCTGCTCTGTTTTCTTGGTTGCGTAAAAACAATAAGTAGTTGCTTTTCATAATCTTATTACTGACTCATTCTCTTGACTATTTAGGAGAAGTATTTCAAGAAGACAAAGGGGACAAGTTAAACTGTGAAGCATTCTTCATCCTAACTTCATAAAATTAGAGGTAACTGAAAATCCCATTTTGATTTTTGAAGAATCAAAATTAGGATCTTTCTTTCTTTCCTTTCTTTGTTTTTTTTTTTTTTTGGGTCAATATCATAGTTAAATTTAATCATGAGAACTATTGTGATTTTTTAGTTTTTTTATTATAGTCAATAAATAAGTTTATGGAATGATGTTATAGACATATTTAGGAAATGATTCCATTATAGGGAGATATTTTAGGGGAAAAAAAAAAGACCTTTGTTGGATAACTTAATGTAAGAATTTAAATCATTAATGTTGGGTATCAAAAATAAAAGTTGCATTTACAAGCCATGGTGTTTGATCTTCTTTTTCTGTTTCTTTCTCCTTTAATATTAACTTTATGTAATTTTATATCATCGATAACGTAAATCAAATGATTAATAAATGTTAAATATCTCCTTTAATAATTATTAACGCTCTTTCAAAAGTCTTAATGCACCTATCTGAAATTACATGGACATGACACCTAGCTAAATCAAGTAAAATAGGACTATTAATTAATCACTTCAGCTCTGCATGGGTCTCAAGTTCCTCCTTTACTATAGAAGTCAGAAGTGTGTTGTTTGAATTCTTGACTGAGTAATGATCTTATGATGTTTTGATTATATTGCTTCAAAATCTATTTTATATTTTTGCACCCAACAGTCTCAGCCAAAAAAAAAAATTATTTCTTTTTCCCTGTTTGGCAATTGCATAGTACATCTAGGATGTGTACCCGTTAATACATTTATGGTTTGTAAAGAGATGTACTGTGCACATTGATTAATATTTGAAAATTTTAATTTTTCTTATGGGAAGAGACATTTTATTTTAGGCTTTTTTTTTTTTTAATTTCTCCTAAATTATGTGCTATGATGCTTTCCCTTTTGAGTTTGTCTACTCTAATACTTGTGGGAATCACAGATTGTAGAAGTCAAGTAGATGTGACATGCATATCTTGCCCATTGAAGAATTATGGTACTACTTGGCCATATAAGACTTAAGGACTTGCACTCGACTTCTTCCTTAAAAAAAACATTTATATATATACATATATAATCTTATGTTGTATCAAACATATTTCTTTTTTACAAATTAACATTGTAATATAAAAATGCAAGCATGCAAACGTTCCAGTGAAGAGACCTAGATTTTAAAATCAAATTCAGTTATGGTAGGCACTCTCTCTTGCTTCCCTGCATGGCTGTATCTTAACTCACAAGCCTTGCTAAACCTTTGCCCTAAACTCTCACCTGGCCTGGAAAACTCGGTTGGCTTGGAGCATGTGTAACAAAGCAAGCATCGACCTATGTTTACTTACTTGGTCTCTTCACACTATACTTGCAATTTCCTCAAGGAGCTTTTACCCTTTTCCATCACTGACAACTAAGCTTTCTTTTCCAGCAAGCTATTAAACCCCTTGTTGACTGGAAGGCCCTGAGCAATGACAAATGACCATTTAAAACCAATTCTGGGGAGCATTCTGTCTCCCCTGAATCTAACTCACTATGCTTGCTCAGCCCTTGTCCTAAGATCTCACTTAACTAATATTATAAAATAAATTAGTATAAAAAAAACATTGAAATTTTGATCACGATTGGAAAGGATCTAGATTATTAATAGATATGATGGATTTGTTTTGTTTGTAACTCTCATGGAACTGTAACGTAATAATGGCACAATTAAAGTGGCACATCGGTGAAAAGCCGAGAAAGCTACCCCGTCCTCCAAGATATTTTTTTAATGTTCATCCTAGCATGTGCTTATTCGTTCACTTTGTTATGCAAATCTGCTCTTAGTTTTTGATGAGTCTGTGGAACTCTATAGTCGCCTCTTGACTAGCTTAATGGAGGTGCATACTGTAGAAGGATAATCTGATTTTTTTTAAAAAAAAAAATCAAATTAGATAACAAAAAAAATCAAAATCTAGAAAATCATAAAAAAAGAATCTCTAAAACGTATACAAAAAGGTGTATTAAGGCTACCAGCCTTGGAATGGCTACATAATACTTTTGTGATCGACAACAAGAAGTTGATCCTAGTGGTAGGCAAAATAAATTTTAGAAGACACGTCATGTAAATTACTCCCCTAGTAATTAAACTATCTAGACAACATTGAGCCCTAGATATGCTAGTAATAATCTAACATAATATATAGAAGCTACAAATCGTGTACCTATAACTCTATTAGATATGTTTGACAATTGATTTTTAAGTATGTGTGTGATGATATGGCTTGAAATCCTGGTTTAAATATTTGTTGATTTAATATTGTGCAGAAAATATGGCATCTGATCATAGTTGGATGTATCGTCGATTTAATAGTAATGGCCATATGATTGAAGATTTTGTTAATGGAGTTGAATAATTTCTTAACTTCGCCTTCTCTCAAAGTTAAATTGTTTCTCAAAACAAGATTAGATGTCCACGTTCCAAGTGCAAGAATAAGAAGTATCTCAATCGAGATGAAGTGAAATTTCATGTCTATTCAAAGGGCTTTGATAAACAATATACGTGGCGGTATGCACATGGGGAACCTTATAGAAGTGATG
Organism: Combretum micranthum; assembly: GCA_024138025.1. NCBI lineage: Eukaryota > Viridiplantae > Streptophyta > Magnoliopsida > Myrtales > Combretaceae > Combretum > Combretum micranthum. The sequence continues at coordinate 789,864 of JAMXBD010000424.1, read as the reverse complement.
TTGACATAGATGTAGGAGAATCTTCAACAAGTATGAATGATGATATCAACCCATACAAAAGAATGGTGCTAGATGCTATAGGTATAAGCTCTGATTATCCTGAAGTTGAGATTGAAGATAATACACCAAATCCCAAGGCTATAAAGTTTTTTGCTATGTTAAAGGATGCTGATGAACCATTATGAGAGGGTTGTGAAAAGCAAACAAAACTTTCTGCAGTGTCACAACTTTTAAATCTTAAGTCCGAGTGTAATATGAGCGAAGCATCTTTTGATCGCCTTATATCAATAATTAAAACTATGTTGCCAGAGGATGAAAAATTAGTGGATAGCTATTACAGTTGCAAGAAGTTAGTGAGAAAACTTGGACTTGGATATGAGAATATTGATTCATGTATCAACATGTGCATATTATTTTACAAAGAGCATGAGAATAAACTTGCTTGTCCAATTTGTGGGCATCCTCGTTTCAAACCAAAAAAGTCAATTGAAGGTAAGCAAAAAAATATTCCTCATAAAGTGCTACGCTACTTACCACTTGCTCTAAGACTCCAAAGGCTCTATATGTCTCAAAAAACTACTGAGTTTATGACATGGCATGCAAATAATCATACGTTGGAAGGTGTAGTTTCCCACCCTAATGATAGTGAGGCATGGAAGCACTTTGATAGAATGTACCCTTCATTCGCAGTTGAGCCTAGGAATGTGCGCATCGGTTTATGTACAAATGGACTTAATCCTTTTAGTCAATCGGGAACTCCATACCCATGTTGGTCAATAATCATTACGGTATATAATTTGCCTCCATGGTTATGTATGAAGCAATCTTATATGTTTTTATCTATGGTTATCCCCGGTCCTAAAAATCCAGGAAGAACATTGATGTGTTCTTACGACCATTAATTGATGAGCTGAAACTATTATGGACAGATGGAGTTACAACTTACGATGCTTATCGGAAACAGAATTTCCAAATGAAAGTTGCTTTGCTTTGGACAATTAGCGACTTTCCTGCTTATGCAATGTTGTCTGGATGGAGTACTCATGGGAAGTTAGCATGTCCTTATTGCATGGAGCATACTAAATCTTTTACGTTGAAGCATGGTGGGAAAACATCCTTTTTTGATTGTCATCGTCAGTTTTTGCCTCTCAATCCATATAGAAAGCAGAAAGACAAATTTTTAAATGGTCGAATCGAAAAAGATTTGCCACCCCCTCGACTCTCTGGAGAAGAAATGTTGAGACGAGTATGTGCACTCCCTGATATTACTTTTGGAATTCAACATCGTAAATGCAAAATTGTTGGATTTGGTGAGAAACACAATTGGGTGAAGAAAAGTATATTTTGGGAGCTACCATATTGGCACACAAATCTCATTCGTCACAACTTGGATGTCATGCACATTGAAAGAAATGTCTTTGAGAATGTATTTAACACAGTGATGGACATTAAAGGAAAAACAAAGACAATGTGAAGGCTAGAATGGATTTGAAGTTATATTGCAAACGTCTAGAGTTGGAGTTAATCGAAGAAAATGGAAAGGTTCTAAAGCCTAAAGCTTCATATACATTAACAAAAGATCAAAAAGAAGAAGTATGTCACTGGGTTAAGCACTTGAGGTTCCCTGATGGATATTCTTCAAACATAGGACGTTGTGTGAATTTGGAAGAATGTAAGTTTTATGGGCTAAAAAGCCATGATTGTCATGTGTTTATGCAAAGGCTAATGCCAATTGCCTTTCGTGAGTTATTACCTCAAGCGGTGTGGGAAGTGATTACAGAGCTTAGTTCTTTCTTTAGAGAAATTTGTTCAACAAAGCTCAAGATAGAACATATGATGGTGGTTGAGAAAAATATAGTTGAAACTCTATGCAAATTGGAGAAGATCTTTCCTCCAGGATTCTTTGATTCTATGGAACATTTACCTATTCATCTGGCTTATGAAGCTAGGGTAGGAGGACCTGTGCAATATCGGTGGATGTACCCTTTTGAGAGGTATATCTATATTATATGAAAAATAAATATAACTTATTATAGGCATATGGATTTTACATTGATGATTTACCAAAAAAATAATTCTTATATATAGGTTTTTACATCATTTGAAAAAGAAAGTACGAAACGAGCTTGTGTGGAAGGTTCGATATGCGAAGCTTATATTATTGAAGAAATCTCAACATTTTGCTCCCTTTATTTTGAACCAAATGTGCAAACAAGATTGAACCAAATTCCACGAAACGATGATGGGGGTGATGTTGAGATTAAGGGAAACCTATCAATTTTTGGCCATCCTGGAAGAGCCTATGGCTCCAATGGCTTCTATAAGATGATGGATTTAAATGAGTATAAAGCTGCAACGTTTTATGTTTTGATGAATTGTGAAGAAGTTGTGCCATTAATAGAGTAAGTGTGTCTTTTTCTATTTTTCTTTTTATGTTTTAAAATCATCTTTTGTAATTGCACATGCTAACATGGATTTTCAATAATAGAAAATTTGATGACACATTAAGGTTAGGAAGACCGCATATAAGTGAGAAAGAAATAGAGAAGTTGCGAGAACAAAACCTTGTGAATTGGTTAAAACATTTTGTAAGTACTTTTTACATGGAGACTTATTCTCTTCAAAGATATATTAAATTGATTTGTAGTTGGAAGTAAAGCATTTTTGTCTTTCTGTAGGTCGTTGAAAATACTGATAATGTTGATGCTCATATTAGTGACTTAATCCAAGGCCCATCTCGTATGGTCACTTCTTATAAAGGCTATTATGTTAATGGCTACAAGTTTCAAACACTTGATTTTGGAGGGAATAAGAAAACAATGAATAGTGGAGTTTGTGTAAGAGGAAGTTGTTACAATGATTATGAAGGGATTTTTATGGATTATTAACTGAAATCATTGAGCTAAATTATTGTGGAGAAGGGAATAATGTTGTCTTGTTTAAGTGTGAATGGTTTGACATTGAAAGAGGGACTAAAGTACATCCACAATATGGGCTTGTTGATGTCAATCATAAGTCAAGACTCAATACGAATGAACCATTTATATTAGCCCAACAAGCTGAACAAGTGTACTATGCAACTTATCCAAGCAAGAAGAGAGAACTAAAAGATTGGTGGGCTGTTTGTAAAGCTAGAGCAAGAAGTAGATTTGATATTCCTCTTAATGAAGAGCAAGAAGAAGATATTTTAGAGACACAAGATGAGTATTATCAAGACAATGAAATGGAAGCACCCACATTAGTCACTGAAGCTTTAGAACTTGATGATGGAAGAATTCTTATTGATGATGGACACTTAGAAGAAATAGATCCAAATGAAGTTCATACAACATATCAAGTTGATCAAGACGATGAAGTGGATGAAGAAGATTTTGATTTTAGTTCCTCAAGTTGTGATGAAGAAAATGTTGATAATGAGTTTGACTATGATAGTACTGAAGGGGACATGTGAAGAATCTTCAAGTATTGGTGTTGTTGTACTTAAATATTTATAATATATGAATTGGTGTTATTGTACTTCCTTGCCTTTTATTTTATTCGTGTGAACTATAAGTTTAACTAAGTTATATAAGTATAGTTTTTCCCTATACTAATACTTTCATTTAATGTTTATCTCTTTTTTGTGTTTGTTATTGCTTTTATTATGGATATTATGTTGTTATATGGTTCTATTACAGGTATGTATTTAAATGGTACTTATCTATTGGTTTAGTTCATCTTTTCTTTATCTAATATGATTCCTTTTTTGAATAATTTTGACATTTCAGTTTTAGATATGATGCGAAGGGGTATTAACAAGCGCATTGGGAGGGGAAGACCACCACGATCACAAATCATACGTGATGAGCACACTCCAGAATCATCTCAAGCTGAAAATACCACAACTAATGTAGAAGTCACAAGAGTAGAACTAGAGCAACAATCACATGTGGAAATGCCTTTATTAGAAAATGCTACTCCAGAGTTACCTATTGGTTTAGAAGATCAAGGTTTAGAGCATCCTGAGAGCGATAGTCTTGTGACACGAGGGCCTTATCGAGGGACTCCCCTTCCTACAAATTCAACAGATCGGACTTTTCTCAGAGTTATTGGTGATAGGTTTGTGGTTTGGATTAACTATAGAAGCTTTGCATTAATATTAGTAAACTTGTAATAATTATTCTTATGATTTCTACATAACAGTTTTGATGATGTTGAAGCGCCACGAGCTATTACTAATGCTATCAAAGGAAGTTTCCAAAGTGCATGTCCATGTTGGAAGAAACTTAGTACAAAAGATAAGGATGTATTATGGGACTTATTTCAGGTAAACTAAATTGATTTTGTTGTATAATGTTTTTCTTAATGCTAAAATTTTAACAAGTATTGATAACTTTTGATGAATTTCAGAAACGATATACTTGGGATCCATCAGATGAGTATAAGATAAAGGAAATGTGGAATGCTATAGCATCTAGACGATTTAGTGATGCACTTAATCGGGCTAGAAGAGAAGCATGTGAAAAAACAGGCAAACAAAAAGTAGAGGACACAAAAGGCAATGGACCTAGTTGGATACCACCTGAAATATGGAATAAGTTAATTGATGACTATTGGAGTGGCCCTAAATGGGAGAAGAAATCTGAAGCAGCACGTAATAATCGACTCACGATTAAAGAAGGTTCAATTTCAAAGCATTCAGGAGGTTCTATTTCATTTTCCTTGCATCGTAAAAGGATGGTATGTTCATAATTCACTCTTTCACACAATTTAGATGTAATAGACATTCTAAATACTAATTGTATAGTTAAATATAAGAATTTCTTAGATTTTTCTGTTTAAATAACTCAATATTATTATTGTAGGAAAACACTTTAAAGAGACCAATCTCTCAACTTGAATTATTTGATCGTACACATAAGAAAGAATGGTTTGGGTGAATTTATTGACAAGAAGTCAAAGATTGTTAGTGTAAGTTTATTTTATTATTTAATTTATACTCATGATTTGATCTTTAGAACTTCTAATGTCTAATACGATGAATGGACTCTTTAGGAGAAATATACCGAGTCACTAAAAGAGAAGTTGTAAACCCTCGAAAATTTCATAATTCTTAAAAATAATCTTAGAAGTCAAAAATCAAAATTCAAATCCCGGAAAAAAAGAAAATTGACTCGAGATAAAAACCCAATCAAACACCGGAAACGAAACCCTAAAAATCGAACCAAGTTAAAACTTAATTCCAAAAAAGATAAAAAACGAGCTTCCTGAATCTTGAGAAAACGAGAACCCTTGAAACAAAATGTAAAATCCAACTACCGATATAATCAACGTCCATACGCCAATTAAATTATCTACCCAATTCCTAAAACGCGAATCAAAACAATAGATCCAAATACCGCTTAACAATGAAATGATAAAATCTTAAATCCTTCGATAAAATTTTAGAATCACAATCAATTTTCACCAAAAGTCAAACTGAGTCAACTCATAACCCTAAACTCGGTTAAACAATTCCAAGAACTAAAAACTATTTGAAATAAGATAAAACATAGACGTCGAGCTAAAAATATAAAACGATCAAAACTAAAAAATTATACGATCTTACGAATATCTCGACGAAACCAGAAGTCAAACTGGAACCCTAAAGACAATAAAGCCTATAACAAACTTTAGTGTTTAAGATCTGGCAATCCCGTGTTTTCAAACCCTAGAAAACGAAATTAAGCCAATAGCTTAAAATAGTTCGTAATAATATAGGGTAACATAAAAATATCAGATTCGCGAATTTCGACTGTCCTTCGGACTCAATCGGGATCAGTGCTCAAAAAGTGTGTCCCGGAGCTCGGAATATTAAAAATATTCCGTTTATACCAATAAACTCATAAAAATATAAGGATTCCAAAAATATCAGTTTTAGAATTTTTCGGTAGCTAAAAATTACAGATATCGCATTATTACGCATATTTTTATTACTACCGGTATTTTAATTGTCTAGTCTACTATTCATAGTACTTTTCTACTATTCATTACTATTTCACTATCTCGACTTTTTCTTACACCTATTTCTTACTACCTACATACCTATTTTCTTACTTTTTATATTTCCAATACACCTTTTATCAAATCATACATTACATATTAATTATTTTCTTATAAATTTCACTCAAAAATCAACTCACTCCCCCTCTATTACATCAAGGCTGGCGCCCCCCTCTCTCTTCCAACAATTTATTTTTTCTTTTCAATTTATTTTATTACATCGAAAATTCACTCCAAAAATCCTATAAATACCCCCTTCCTCTTTCACTCTTTCACACAATTCATTCTACTACCAAAACTCTCTCAAATTCACTACATAAACTCTCTCCATAAACTTTTCCTCTACCAAAACTCTCTTTCCCCAAATACTCACAAGAATTTCCCTTTATACAATACAACTACCATTTCTCCATAACCACATAACCATACATTCACTACCATCTTTACACCACAAAAATACCTTAGGTAAAAATTTCTTTCAACCATTTATTTATCCATGTCATATAACTTAGCATGACTATGGTGTTGTTTTGAAACTCATATGAGTAGTAAAAGCAACAACATGTTCATGTTTTGTTCTTATACATAAGCTTTTTTTTTAATGTGTTGTTATTATTATTGTTATTATTTGCTTCTAATCTAACTTATATTATGTATATATATTTATTTAGAGCATATAAGCTCATTTGTTATTTATTTACTTTCAAGTTATGCAATTTATTTATTTCATGTTATATTATTAAGACTAGTCTTTCTAGTCTTAGACTTGTCCATATCAATCAAAACAAACTTTTGTTTATTTTCTTTAATCTTTTGGGACTAGTCCATTCTTAGTCCCAAGATGCCTGGATAAAGCTAAGGCTCCAATACTTGACCGGGATACCTTGATGAAGCTAAGGTTCCCAATACTTGATATTTATTTTCTTGCTTATTATTTGTTTCTAAGTATTTTCTTATGTTCTTATTATTTTACATGCTCATAATATTTGCATCTACATAATGTTAATGTCTCAACTAATTTGAACATAGAATTTTATTAAAGGAACTTAAAACTAAATTTTCTATTATGTGACTTGTCACAAAATAATGAGTTACTATCAACAACACATAAATAGAGTTTTTCTCAAACGTTTCCTTAAATAACAAAGATGGTTTTACTAAGGAAACATAAGAAATAAATATTTTCCTTGTATATTATGATAACCTAAGTTGTAGTAAAATAAATTGTTAATATTAAAAGTTTTACAAAAAGCTTAAAATTCAAATTCTTTTCATAATAAAACTAAGAAAACAAACTATTTTTCAAAGTTAAGATGAATTCAATCCATAAAGTTAAAACCCACTTAGGAAAACAATGATTTTCAAGAGTAACTATTTTCAAAGAATATAACTAAAAATTAGAAACAAATGATTCTATCAAATAAAGATGACTCTTTTCAAAAGAAATAAAGGAACAAGTTTTAGAAAGCAAAAACTTATATTTTAGAAACAAATATAAAGAAAAGATTCATTTTCTAAAATCATCATAAATACAAAATTATGAAAAGGTTTCATCAACTTAATATACTTTTGATAAGTTTGATCTTTAACCACTAGGAGTAAAATTTATGTAAGACTAAAGGTTAAAGGAAAAATTTAACTTGTTTTGGAAAAAGGAATGAAGAAAATAAATATACTCAAAATATAACAACCTATGAAAATATAAAGTTTCTTCAAAAGACTTAAAACAAAATTGTCAAAGCTAAAGTTTTAATAAATCTAAATGAATTGTTTTACGAAATAAATTGTTGAGACATTACCATTAGAAATTTTGCATATAGAGTGAGCTTATCTATATACTCAAAGTACTTATCAAATATATGTTCATATATATATATATATATATATATATTGTTACAAAAGGATTTTCTTTAAAATAAAGTTGAGTTAGAAAACGGATTTGCAAAGATTTACAAAAGGATTTTCTTTAAAATAAAGTTGAGTTAGAAAATGGATAGATCTTTTCGAATAGATAGAAAACGGTATATTATATGCGAAATTCCGAGTTAAAATGAGCAAGTTATGGCCATTTTAAGTTGGAATTTCCTCTTATACGATTTTACCGCGATTTTAAGTAAAGTTTAGAATCTCCAAGGATAGAAATTCCATGAAAGACTTATCCCGGGTATTTCTTTTTCCTAGGTGATGAAAGATACGAGATTACCCTACCCGAGGATTACTACAACTAAGAAGATCGCAAAATGGACGAGTGAGTTATTCCTCATAATTTCGTTACCTTGCTTGTGCTTGTAAAGTAGTGGCATTAATATACTAAGAAAAGATAAAAATGGATATATATATTTGGGGAATTCGGGATTATGTATGTGCGATTCTATGTTTATGTATGAAATGAGAATTAAGAATATCGCAACCTTGAACTGCTTGTTTAAATAATTTTGTTTACTTACTTGTATGACTGTTTATTGTTTGCTAAATTGATTGATCGCCCCTAATAAACCTTAATAAGGTTTAGCTTAAGAAAATTAAAACGCTCACGCATAGCATCCATCGAGTCACATCTTTTTCGGAAGGCTGCTACTCCTACGCGTAGAGTTGGATTGGCTGTGATCGTGCGGTGCCACGGACCGTGTTCCTTCCTGGAGAATCCAAATCACTCGGGGAAAGCGACTCTAGGTTCGGAGCCGAGCCAACAGAACGCTGTGGGTGAGGACCTGGGGACTAGCAATAGAAGGTCGAGGACCTTCAACCCCGATTCCTTAACCTTTGATATGGAGGGGTAAATCCGTTCTATATATGGTTTCCGGATAACTGTATATATTTGCGTAATCATGTGGTTATTGCATTGTACACATATCATATGTGTGAATAAATAAATAAACTTGTTTGAAAATATGGTGTGAATGAAAAGGAATATCTCATTAAGCTAGTTGTAGCTTATACCCCTATAGATTTTGTTGAAACAGGTATAACCGTGGCTTAAATTGAGGATCATGACATTGAGGAAGTCATGGAAGGATGGTTAGGCTTCTATGAAGGAAATAAAATCATAAGATAAGTAATTTTGCAAGGATTTTTATATATAATGACTTATATGATTAGTGATGTATATTTATTTGAAGATAATAGATGGACATGCCTCTAAGAATTGAAATGCAATATGTATGTTTTATGATAAGTATTCTCATTGCCTTGTTGCTTATTAAATATCAATATAAATTGTGCTACTCCGATGCGTTCCCTTGGTTGTGATGTAAGCCTTTGCGTGACTAAGGTAGTCATTCCTAGGCTTTAGTATTGTGTACGACGGACTGCCACGTTTAGGGTACCCCTCGGGCGTGATAGAATTATGGTGAAGATTCAACTTCACAACCTAGCTTTGATTCAGATGCATGGGTAGAAGCAACTGGAGGTCCTAGTCATGGAAGGTTATATGGATTTGGAGGTAGGGAAAAATTGCATAACATAGTTGGAAAAAGTAAGAGTCCATCTTCTTGCAGTTCAAGTTATGGAGATTCATCATCATCCATTATTACTCAAGAGAAACTTGAAGAGATATTACAAAAGATGCAAGAAGATATGCAAGAACGAATGGAAAAGAGAGAACAAGAGTTGCAGGAAAAAATGGAGAAAAGAGAGCAAGAACAAATGGAAAAGAGAGAGCGAGAGTTCCAAGAAAAATTAGAAAAAAGAGAAGAACAATTCAAGACAGAATTGAGAAGTCAAATGGAAGCTTTGCTAGCTGAACTTGTCAAGCTTCGTGGGAAATGATCATGTACACATTTTGGATGACATTTTATATGCTAACTTTCAAATTTTTATTAGACTTCTTGTTTATTTTAGCACTTATGTGTTGACTTGTTTCTGGATTTTATGTTGATTTATATGTATGTGATGTTATCTTTTGGATCCACAACAATTATATGTATGAGTTCCTTCAAGTTTTAAGATAAAAATATTTAAGTGGATATTTAGTATCATGTTATTCATTATATATATATATATATATGTAAATAGGTTTGAGATTACTGAAAGAGGAAAAAACTGTAATGAGTTTACAGTTAATTAAGAAAGATTTGAGGTCGAAATTATGAATAAAATAGAAATTTTATCACAATATTGTATTGGACAGAGACAGAATTTGCGACAAAATTTATAAATAAATAAATAAAATTTTATTCACATTAATTATTAAATCAGAGACAGATTTGCGATAGATTTAATAAATAAATCAATGGAATTAAAAATCATACGAAAAAATAATTTGAAACAGATTTGCGACGGAAACTTAAAATAAGAATTATTGATAAATTATAGATAGAGACAAAATTGAGACAAAAAAATCTGTCTCTAAATCTTTTGTCGTAAATTTTCAAGACAAATTTGCGACAAAATTTGTATTTACCAGAGACAGAATATTCCGATGCAAATTTTGCGACAGGTTTAAAATCCGTTGCAAATATAATTAGCGACGAGGGTTTTTGTGATAGAAATTTGCAACAGAAAATCAGTCTCTGAAAACCTTTTGCAATAGAATTTATACTTTCAGAGACAGAAATTTCTGTCTCTAAAGGCTAGTTTTCTTGTAGTGATTCTTAAAATCTATATATATTTCTTATAATTTTCTTTTCCTATAAAAATTCTACACCACATATTATTAAACTACTCTTATACTTTTTTTCTAAAAATTAATTTTTAATTACTTTTTCTTCATGCCATCAATTTCTTTTCTTTTTTTTATTTAATTAACTATAAATTTCCCTCCACATTTATCTATAAATACCCCCTTTCCCTCCATTTCTTTCACACACTCATTTATTGTAACAAAACTCTCCCAAAATCACTCCTCAAATCCTCTCTCCACAATTCATCTCTACCAAACTCTCTACAATCAAATTCTTCCAAAACCTTTCCCTACAAAATCATTCTCTACACACAAATCATTTACTACATATCACTTCCCACATAATCTACATCTATCATCTTCATCCTTCAACAAAAACAGTCTTAGGTAAAGCTTTCAATCATCTATTTACCCATGTCATATAACTTAGCATGACTATGGTGTTGTTTCATGAAACTCACATGAGTTATAAAAGTAACAATATGTTCATGTTTTGCTCTTGCACATACCAAGAAATTCCGATTTTATTATTTTGTTATTATGATGATCTTATGTTGTTATTATTATCATTATTATGCTCCAAACTTAACCCTATATATATATATATATATATTATTATCTATATGTATATGTATATATATATTTCTTAGAGCTTAAATGCCCACTAACTCTTACTAACTTGCTTTTATTCTTATTGCTTTTTCTTTCTTTCTTTTTCTTTTTCTTTTTGGGACTAGTCTATTCTTAGTTCTAGGTTGCCTTGATGAAGCCAACGCTCCTAATACTTGACCGAGTTACCTTGATGAAGTTAAGGTTCCCAATACTTGATATTATTATCTTGCTTATTATTTGCTTCTTATATCTTTCCTATATTTTCATCATTTTCATACTACATGCTCATATACATGCATCATCATAATGATATAGTCTCAACAAAATTTCAAGTAAAAATTTTCTTTAATGAAGGAAAATGAAACCAAACTCTCTTAATGTATATATACACTACTACTAAATTAAGGTTTTGTTATCACCCACATAGGAAAATTTATTTCTACAACTTCTTTTCAAACCCACCAAGACTTTTCTTAAATAATAATGAAAATGATTTCCTCCAAGATGTTAACCAACAAAATAAATATTTTCTTTTATTATGATAATTCATATAAAGATTATTAAAACTTAGTATTAATAATTCTTTGGTAAGCTAATTTTTCTCAAAAAGCTTACTTGTAGGATTTTACTAACTTCATAATAAAAAGTAATAACTAGACTAAGTTTTATAAGTTAAGATAAAATCAACTCACTAAATTATAAACTCACTTGGAAAAATAGAGGTTGCCAAGTTTCTAAATGATAAACCATTTTCAAAGAAATAAAAAGAATATAAACATGATAAGTTACAAAAAAACAATAGATATTATAAAAAACTTAAGAAAATATTGAAACATGATTTCCTTCCAAGTAAAATTGGTTAAAGAGTTAAAAGACCAAGTTTTAGAAATGAAGTTCATTTTTAAAGAAGTTAGAAAATGAAAATATAACGAGAAAAAGACTTGTTTATCAAAGCCAATTTTTAAGAAAAATATACACAAGTCAAATTATTATAAGTTATCAACAACTTAATAAGACTCTTGAAAACTTCATTTTTATCACTAAAAGTAAAATTTATAGAAGATCAAAGCTAAGGAAAATTTTATTTATTTTAGTAAAGAAATTGGGAAACAAAATAAGAATATACTTATTTATAATAACCCAAGAAATTATAAATCTCTTTCACAATACTTAGAAAAGAAATTGTTAAGATTCAAGTCTTCAACCCCAAGATAAACTGTTTTACGAAAAATAATCGTTGAGACAATACCATTGGAATTTTGCATACAATATGAGTCTATTTATATATATAATTATATATATAGTCAAAGGATTTTTTAATCATATAAATACCTATATTTTTGCTAAAGGACTTTTGGATAAGGAAAAAGTTTGAAAAATTGTGTTTTGAGAAATTGGAAATTTGTATTACGTACCTCACTGTTTCCAAACCCAAATGGCTTTTTATGATAAAAATAACCTTAGAAATGGATAGACCTTTTTGAATAGGTAAAAAATGACATATTATATGCAAAATTCCGAGTTAAAATGAGCAAGTTATGGTCATTTTAAGTTGGAATTTAATTCTACGCAATTTTTTATGAACATAACAAAATAGAATTAGAAAGCTTAAGTAGAAATCCTATGAAATACTCATCCTAGGTATTTCTTTTGCCTAGGCGATGTGGAATACGATATTGCCCTTCCTCAGGATTACTACGACTAAGAAGTTTACGAAATGGACGAGTGAGTTATTTCTCTTAATTTCGTTACTTTGCTTATATTTGTAAGTAGTGGCATTAGTATACTAAAAAAGATAAAAATAGACATGGATGAGGAATTCAAGGATATATATGCATGTGATTCTATGCTTATGTGATGAAATGAGAATTAAGAATATCGCAACTTCGAATTGTCTGTTTAAGTATTTTGTCTACCTACATGCATGATCGCTTGTTGTTTGCTAAATTGTTTGATCGCCCCTAATAAACCTTAATAAGGTTTGGCTTAAGAAAAATAAAAGATCATGCATAGCATCCATTGAGTTACATTTCTTTCGAAAGGCTGCTACTCCTACGTATAGAGTGGAATGGGTTGTTATCGTGCTAGGACATGAGCCCTGTTCCTTCCTAGAGAATCTAAATCGTTCAGAGAATGCGACTTTAGGTTTGGAGCCAAGCCAACCGAATGCTTTGGGCGAGGGCCTAGGGACTAGCAGTAGAAGGTCGAGGATCTTTATCAACAAGTCCCTAACCATTTGACACAGAGGGGTAAATTCGTTCTATATATGGTTTTTAGATAACTATATATTTTTGTGTAATCATGTGATTTGATGCATCATATGCTTAGCATACGTATGAAAATTAAATAAACTTATTTGATATCACGGTGTAAATGAAAGGAAATATCTCACTAAGCTTATACTCCCATAGATTTTTGTTCAAACAGGTATACCCATGACTTTATTCGAAGATCATGACATTAAGAAAGTTATTGATGGATTTTAAACTCTTATGGAAGCAATGTGATCATATAACGAGGTCATTTTGTAAATTTCTTATATGCAATGTGTGCTATGTTAAGTATTTTGGAGATTTTTAAGAAATGTATTTATATAGACTTGAAGACAATAGCGGAGGTATGCCCCTAAGATTTGTAATCAACCATGTTTATGTTTTATGATTAGTATTCTCCTTGCTTGTTACTTAATTGTTATCGATGTAAATTGTGCTACTCCGTTATGTTCACTTGGTTGTAATGTATGCCTTGTACATGATATGAAAGCCTTTGCGTGACTAAGGTAGTCATTCCTAGGCTTTAATATTGTATATGGCGGACTACAATGTTTAGGATATCCCTTAAGGCGTGACAGCCTATGATTGGGTCCAGTAGATTAGGAAGACCATTGCTACTAAGGCAATGCTCTAATGATCTGTGTGTGCGTTGTCCCAAGTGGATTCATGCACAAAGATGATTCCGGTAGTTTTAGAGTGATGCAAAGAGGGTACTCAGGGTGTGGGGGTTCCTAAAACCAATATATGTATATATTACCTATTTTGCATACTCATTGATTTTACAGAGTCATGAGTTACTTTGGGTTCATAACTAATGACTAATAGTTATAAATTATGTTTTTTTCCAACTAATCAAAGATAATAACCTGTTGATTTATTGCATTAATATTTGGTTGTATGTGAAATATGTATTATGCTTAATCATGTGCATGAGTTTGTGGTATTGTGTACTGGGCCTTTGTGCTCATTCCTTTCTATTTTTTAGGAATAGGTGGACAACATTTAGTATTTGATCTAACTAGATATGATGTCTATGGGAAGGACAATTATAGACCTAATTTTCCAAGTAACCGTTTAGATGTTATGGTTTTTCGATAGATAAAAAAAAAATTTAAGATCTTATAAAGTTCTATATGTTTTTATAAATCTAAAGTTTTCTGAGATTTTTCTTAAGATATTTTAGTTTGAATTGAGTTGGCCTTTGGTTTATGCCAACTAGGTTGTCATGAAGTTTTTGATTATTACATGATATGTAAAAATTTCCCTATAAAGAGATGTTGATAATATTATATCTAATTTATGGATTAGTAGAATAATAACCTTAGCGTGTCCATATCAAGTGAGAACACGCGGTGGGTTGTAATGCTTTCATATTAAGGAGTTACATATTGAAAGTTCTTTCGTAATCTCAATTTTTTTGCTAGCATCCACATGTAGGCTTTATTTAATTTGGAGTGCGATTGACTCTTAACTAATGCTTGTTGTTTGTGCATAACTCTCGTAGTTTATCTTATACAATTGATAATAGATGGCACAACTAGTTTTTGACTCATTAGAGACTCATTGTTTATGCATTTTTGGATATTTTACCTAGGGCTGTAAATGAGTCGAGTTAAGTCGATACAGTACCAAGCTCAAACTCGACTCGAATGAAAACTTGAAGTTTGAACTCGAATTCAATCGAGCTTTGATTTTTAAAATCAAATTCGACTCGATTTGATACTCGATAAACTCAAACTTGACTTGATTAAACTTGATTATTCTTTTAAATATTAATTTAATTATAAAAAGTATTTAATATGCGATAAACTTGAACTTGACTCAACTTGATTTAATACTTAATTAAGCTCGATTAAGCTTATGAGATCTCCAAGCTGAGTATTTGAAAACTGCAACTCGAACTCGGTAGCTACTTAAGTAACTCGAACTCGACTTGATTGTAAGCTAGTTGAATTCGAGCTTTTGTCGAGTTGAACTCAAGTAACTCGCAAGCTGTCTTAACCACTTACAACCTTAATTTTACCTTTATTCCAAAAATTGCAGCTCCATCCTTTGCTCTTCTTGTCATATCCATTTTATTGTCCTTTTAATATGATCACTTTTTCAGTTTTGTTGTGCATTGAAGTTAATCTTGGACATTAAGACTAATCCTTTTCAAAAAACTAGGAACATCGGTAACTTAAAATCAATGTGTGCTTATAAATCATTGTTGTTGCATATAAAATTTGAATCAAGTATGATATTTGACAAATTTAAGTTTTAGGCGTGAAATTTAATATGATTTTATTATTATTATGTGGAAGTTACATTTCACATCAATAATTCAGAAAATTTTATGGTCTCATTCTTCATTTTATGGGAGCACTCTCGTAAGGTTTTTGATGGCTAAGATTCATACTTAACCATGATCATATCAATTACTATATTTAGTTTAATGGTTTAATGATCGACTAGAAGGTCCCATTAATGAAACCATAGAAATTCTTCAATAATTTGCACATTTAATTTGGTTTAAGTGACTAACTTTTAGCCATTTCTAATTTGAATTGTGCTTTTGTTTTATTTATTTATGGCCATAGGTTTTATTATCTAATTAGAGGTATTTTCGCCAAAGCAGTTGATGGATGCCACTAGCCATAAGTTGATTTTTAGTGTGTGGTATAAAAATTGATGATGGTATTTATTAAGGTTAAGAAAGTATAAGGTAGGTCTATATGTGACTTTACTTGTATCTTATAATGTGTATATAATGATTCCCAAATTTTGAAACCAAAATCCATCCTTTAACATCATAAAACTACCCTCAATACGTGCCATTTAGAACTTGTCAATTATTTCATTATATTTTTTATATAAGTAAAAGTTTAAGGTAAATTCTTAACTTGATAATATTTTTATTAACACCTTGTTTGTTCACATTGTATGACGATACTATAGGTAGGTACAGAGTATTAAGAGCGTATTATAAAGTATAGGGGAAAAAAAACCTACTCGTTTAATATTATTGATAGACTCAATTTAATCCTTCAAAGAAGAAAATAGTAATCTTGACTCATGAGTCAGCAATTATTTGGTAGTTTATGGTAAAGTGATACCATTGAATATTGTAATTAGTTAAAAGAAACAATTTAATACTTGAAGAAGTGAAATTTTCTTAATAGATTTCCATATAAACGATCATGCATAAAATATCCAACATTTACATTACTACACATAGACCACTCCCTTAACGGACACACAAACCACTCCCTTAACAGTCACACAAACCACTTCCTTGATGATCTCTCCCCTTCAGCAAATAACTTATTATATTTCCTCATAAGTAATTGACAACATCAGGAAGGAGGCTAGTTTCTAAACCACACTAAGTACTTTTTACATGTTTCTCATTAAGACACCCCTTGGAATGGCTTTACACACCAAAGAGTGTTTCATTTCATAACATAGCTTCAAGCACTCACTTAAGTCCACTCCGCAATGGTCCTTAGGCACCCATTTGAAGCATTGAAGCAATTGAGCAAGCCAAAGCTCAACAGTTGCTAATCCCATGGACTTACCGGGACACACTCTCCTTCCAGAGCCAAATGGAGCCAATCTCAAATCGGATCCCATGATATTCACATCCTCTTCGATAAATCGCTCGGGTTTGAACTCTTCGGGATTAGACCAAACTTGATTGTCATGGGTTATCGCCCAACTGTTGACCATTGCAATTGTGCCCGCTGGAATAAAGTATTGGCCAATGGTGGTGTCATGAATAGCTAGCCTTGGCATAGACATAAAATAAGGGCCTGGGAGATGGATCCTCAAGGTTTCCTTAACAATAGCATGCATGTATCGCAAGCAAGGGAGGTCGGAGTTAGAAACTAGGCGGTTGACACCAACCACAGAGTCAATCTCAGCTTGGGCGTTAACTTGGATTTCAGGGTGTAAAACCATTCTTGCAAGAATCCATTCCAAAAGTAGTGCTACCACATCAGCTCCGACAAAGATCATTTCCTAAAATTTCATCAAATTGAATACTTTTTTGATACAAAGTAATAAGAGAACAAAATATTTTGCGCATATTAGAAAAATTCCAAGGTAGCATAAAATAAAAAGGAAAAGATAAAGCACAATACTTAGATTTGCAACATCATAGAATAATGAAAAGAGGAAAGGACGAGAATGTGGTCCCATTCCATTCCAAATCTCAAACACCATAAAAACCACTAACTTATCAATAAAATGCATCTTGCAGGAGAATGTGAACCACTAGTACCAGAACCAATTTTTATAATAAATCACATTCACAAATAGTGAAAATCATATGATTATAAACTTTACATAATCATTGAGGTACTATACAAAATAATTCATCTTTTTTTAACCATATTTACCAAAAAATGAACCAAATCAACATTAGACTATGGGGATTATTGTCAACTTTTTCTCAATGCTTATTTTTAAAATCATTTATGCATATACTAAATGCAAAAGAGAGCAAATAAAACTTAAATTTTAATGATTATATGTTGTAATGATGCATGAAAATAAATTTAAAATAATTAGTAAGCTAGATTAAAAATATAAAAATAGCTAAACCTCTACCATCAAATCAATAAATTTAGTCTTTGTTAAAAATTAAGTAAATAGGTACAGGCTCATGATCTGTGTCCTTGTGCACTAAATTAAGACAACCAAAACTACTTATTCCTAAATGCAAAATAGTAATATGGACATATACAATTAACTTCTTTTCTTAAAAAGAAAAGGCCACTACCCTTTTACAAGTTTTATAACCACCCATGTCCATATGTTATGGCATTCAAACATTAGTGTATTATGTATGAACTCATAGACTATAAAGCATACAGAATGCAATTAGATAATCGAGAAATTTGTACTGAGCAAAAAACTTACCCATGAAACAGCAATAATATCAGAATCATTGAGCTTATTCTCCTTCTGCAAATTAAGCAAAACATCAACAAAATCATGATCCCCTTCATCATCCTTGGAATTATTCCTAAGTTTTTCTCCTTTTACAATCTCTCTCTTAACTTTATGCTCTTCAATAATTTTTCCAACAAAATCATTCATTCTCACTACCAATTTCTTACACCTTTTCCTTATCCCTTGCAAATCAAACCAACCCAAAATGGGAAAATGATCACCCCAATTAAATAAACATAACAAGTCATACCCTTCACTAACCAAATTTTCCAGTTCCTTTGCAGCCCTATTTTGCTCATTTTCACTCCCAATGGAATCATAGCACTTCCCAAATACGATCTTCATAACATTATCCAACGATGCAGAGTTTAGTAGCCGTCTTACTTCAATGACACCGTATTGATCCATAGTTTTACTAATCCGTTTAGCTAATTTAATTCCAAATTCATGACGAAAATCCACGTGGCGGCAAATCATCTTTGGACAAAGAAAATGACTAGATGAAAGCTTACGTAAGTTTCTCCACGACTCTCCATAAGGAGTCAAGCCCATGGCCCGATGGAGAAGGAGCACGTAAGCTGACTCCTTAATGGGCCGATCGGCAAAGGCTGGGTTGTTGAGTAACTCATGGGCCGTTTTGGGCTCACTAGAGACAACGAAACGGGTAGACCCCACGGAAAAGGCCATGAGACTCCGAGCATTAAAGATGTTAGAGAGACGTTGGAGGATGCGATGAGGAAGAGAGAATGGTGTGAAGGCAAGGGCGAGACCAAGGAAAGGTAGGCCTGATGGGCCCGGTATGAGTGGGCCTGAACGGGCTGGGAGGAAAAGGCGTGAGAGAGACCATGCAAAGCCTCCTGGGGAGAGGAGAAGGGAAAGGAGAGTGACAAAAAGGAAGAAGAAGACAAGGGATAGAGTTAGCGGTTGTAAGGTGAAGAGTGAAGTCATGAATAGTGGGGTGAATTCGGATGACATGATGGCAATCGCAGCAATATGGTGGTGGCAATAGTAGTGGTGATAGTAGTGGTGGAGGGAGTGTGCAGGTTTGGGAGTGAGAAAGGGGATCAAAGTAGTTTATTTGTAGGAGGATGGGAGAGGGAGTTTATATAGGGTAGTGAATTGAACTGTTTGCATAGCATATTATATTAAACTCTATAACCATGTGAATGCGACTAGATTAATCATTCTTATTGATGTGATATTTAGGTTCGAATCACAATCAAATTAGATGAAAGAATATATGATATTTTAATTTATATTTTACTTATAAAGTATTTAAGTTACCTATTGTAAACATTTTATGATCACCTTTTATTTTCTTTGAACTAGATTTATTTTTTTGATAAATTGGTACATTCTAAAAATTAAAAAGATAAAACTAAAAATGATGCATTAAATCCAAAAAACCTCACAAATTTCTTTAAGAATTGGGTTGCGCCAACTAAGTTAGCTTATCTTTCCAAAAAGATTGAAGAATGACATAAACTAGTTTCATAATTAGATCTAGTTAAATCAGGAGTGACCAATCTTGTCAATCTCTATATTGTTATTTGTTAATATTTATCTATATTATTATTTAAGTTAGAGGAGAGGGTTTGGTGTCCACTTCTATAAGCTTTTGTAATTACAATTCAATCCTTTAATGGGTGTATTTTAAATTTTTTGGTGTATTTTAATTTTTCTCATCTCTCATATACTAATCAATTAAAATAATGAGGGTTTTTTTTGGAAACTAATATATTAAATTTCCAAATACTATTTCATTAAAAAAGAAAAAGAAAAACTGTCCACTACTACCAAGACTCCAAAACTTTACATGGGTAGTTATATTTTACTCAATAATTCTCAACAACTAACCTTAAAACTATATTTATTTATATAAATTGCACATTATATTTTCCATCATTATTATTCCTTGATAATTAAATGCGGTAAATATAACTTTTGTCTTATTGTTTTTTAAGAAGAAGTTTCTTTCGTTTTTTTTTTTTTTTTCCTAAGAGAAGAAGTGATATTAAGAATATTTTTGTAATTATACAATTTTTTATTTAAATTTAAAAAAGTTTGATGAAAAAAAAAACAAAAATTAAAAGTTTAATTTTTAGGATTACTCGTCAATGCACAATTGCAATTTGTTATTGAAATTTGGTTTGTTATGTGACATCTATATATTTTTTCTTTTTCTCTTTTAAATTAGCAGCATTTTGTGTAAGTCAATTATATAATTATTTATAATATATTTTTTCAAAAACGTAACATGGTGCATTTACCACTAGTTTTTTTTTTTTTCTTAAGACTAGTAAAAACTAGTTAGATAAGCCAATGACCTTATAGTCTAATGACATCTCCTTTAGTCACTCAAGTGAGAGGTACAAAATCCAAGCCCTCCCTCCGCATTGTAATGGGAAAGGGGAAAAAAACTAATTGGATAATAGATTTTTAAGTATAATATAACCAAAGGGCAAAATTGGTATTTCGGTCCAATTCTTCACTCTTCTCCCACGCACTCCTTCTCCCCCACTTCCACACATGCAGATACTCATTGGAATTTTGAAGCTCACCATAATGTTTTTGCAACCTTAATATTCATATAAGTGTGTGTTGATCCATACACTATGTTTGATCATAAGATATCACGTGACAAAGGGACTAAATAATTGACTGTTAATAGGTAGAGTCGGATCATCGATCTTCATTTGATTTGGGTAGGTATAATGACTTGCTACAGACCAATTATGTCTTGTAGTCCTTAAAATGTGTTTAAGGGCTGCTACTAACATTAAGTGAACCTAGGGGTCACACGCAAAGAATGAATAAATCGGATCATGGGTTATTTGAATAACCATATTGGGAATAATTTAATTATTTATTAATCTAAATTAGATTAAGATTAATAAATAATAATTAAAATAAAAAATGGTATTTTTATATAGTGCATGTCCTTATTGAATAAAATTAATTAATTAATTAAACCCTAATAAGATTAGGGTAAAGAATGACACCTTATAAATAGAATATGATGGTCTCCTCAAAGGATGGATGACATGTGTTGTCAATGTCTGAAACCCTAGAAAGAGAGAGAAAAAATCATGACTCTTGGAGAACCATTCAAAATCTCATCTACAAACGTTTTAGATTGCGCTAGTACACAAGAGGGAGGATCCGAATCATATTCATTTCATGTGGATACCGTAGGGGACATTCGCGACATTGCAACATATACAGATCCACATCAAGAGATAATTTCGGAACTCATATAAAAAGGTAAAATTTCGAATCACCTTTTGATTTCTATTTAATTGAAATGCATGGATCCGTTTTGGGAATTTAAGGTTTCAAAAAAAATAAAAATTATAATTCCACTGGGAAATCCATCGATTTGAACTCTAAATTCCCAACATTATTAATGTGCACAAAAATTTTTTTAGGTACTAAATGGATATTTTGTTCAAGTTTAGGTAAGAGACACATATGCACACGAATAAGGCACAAGCTATTAGCATGTATGGTAAGCACACAAATGCATAAATGAGAGGTCCTGGGTTCATGAACCATAATATTTCTACTTAGAAACTTTGGTCATCCTCTACATATAGAAACTTTAGCTATCCTACAAAATTCATGAGCTTTATTCATCATATAAGAATTTCAGGGACCATAGTATTCCTATATTTAGAAAAATGTAGGAACTTTAGTCATCCTTTGAATATAGGAACTTCAGCTATACTACAAATGTTAGGATTTTTAGTTATCCTTTGAGAGAAAACTTAGAAACTTTGGTTATCTTTTGAATATACTAGAGCTCAGATTATCCTATAAAGTTGCTGAGTCAAACAAATAAAACCTAGTGATGATTAGATTTCATAAGATGGCCTACAGGTTAGGGGGCTTTTGTAAGAACTTGGTAAGACTCTTAATCTACATACACTTGTAAGAATTGATTTTCAAGTGATCATCAAGAACCAAGAAATGCCAACTTGAAGAGCATGAGCGAATTTAGAAAGGCAAGGTCAAAAAGCGCTAATCCAAGAAGAAAGCTAACTCTAGGAGAGTCAAACCAAGATAATGCCAGCTTGAGGAGTGCGATCAAATTAAAAAAATACTAGCTTAAGAAGCACCAAAACAGAAAGAAATGTCAGCTCAAAAAGCGAAGTCAAATTCAGAAAGGCGAACTTAAGAAGCTTTAACCCAAGAAATATGCTAGCTCAAGAAGTGTCAAACTACGAAGAAATGTAGGCTTAAAGACCATGATTAAATTCAGAAAGGAGAGCTTAAGAAGTGCTAGTTTAAGAAAAATGCTAGCTCAAGAAGTGCCAAGCCAAGAAGAAATGCCAGCTTAAAGAGCATAACCAAATTTAGAAAGGAAAGCTCAAGACGTGCTAATTTAAGAAAAATGCCAACTCAAAGGGCACCAAACTAAGGAGCTAGCTCAACGAGTAAAGTAGAGGTTAACTCCAGTAGCATTAACCCAATTCAAGTACTAACCCAAATCAAGTGTCAGCATAAGGAGCATAATCAAATTCAATATTAGCTAGCTTAGGAATCACTTACAAGAGAATGCTTGATCACGAACTTAAGTGGATCTAGACCTCTAGGTACAATTTTGAACCCATCAAAGCAAAAATAGTCTCTTTTTATCTTTGTGATAAGGTTTTGAAAAACATAACCATAAATAGGGGTAGTTGTAAACACCCCATTTTTGCTTAGATATATATATATATATAGTAAGATATAGATATATTAGTATGTACTAAAAATAAAACATTGTATTAAACCTAAAATACCACATTTTGATATTATAAGGCATAATAATTACATGTAAATTTGGTTTTACCAGCCTTAGAAAATTATTTGAGTTTAATATGATATACTTTTAGGTTAATTATAAAATATGACCTATGTTTTAGCCAATTTGTAAACACATGACCCGTGTTTTTTTTTTTTTTTTTGACAAATAGGTGATCTGTATTTTATACAAAAGTATCAATATTATTTAATAATTTTAGGATGACATATGTCAATATTTTATTGCTTATAAAAATTAATTTTACATATTTTTCAATTTTCTCATTTTTTTTAAAAATAATATTTTTAATATTTTTTTTTATTAGTAATATTTTTATTAAAGTATTTTTTTATTCTAATAAAACTCTAACACATATCCCTCCAATAATAATTAATTATATTGATATTTTTATATGAAACCCATGTAATCTATTTGTTAAAAAAATTAACATGGGTCATGTGCTTGTAAATTGAACAAAACACGTCACATTTTTATAATTAACCCTATATTTTTTAATACATATTTAGACTAAGATTCATTTAACTGACATGTCATGGGCTAATTAATTTAAATGGACTTAGAACATAAGCTTTAAGATAATATTTTACGTAAACAAGAATAAGACAAATGCCAACAGCTTGTATGGTAAGACACACAAGTGCACAAATAAGAGGTCATAAGTTCAAATCTAGATAAAGGCACTATTTTTTCATTATTGGTGACACGCGACAACTTTGTATTGGTCCACCCTAACATGATGTCATGATGACATCAGCTCATCCCCCTAACTTAAGACACCCCTACATGCCCGATGGAGCTTCCTCAAATTCATGGGTGAACTTTCAAAGTAAGAATGAAAAACTTTCATTTGATATCAAACTTGCAAATTAATTTAGGGCTTTACTAGGTTGAGTTAAGGCTTGAAAATTGGGAAAAGCAAATATTTTACTTTCCTAAAAAGTCAAGATTCGATTAAAATTTTGGTTTTTTCAGGCAACTTGAAAGATATGAGACGTTTCCAGTAGTTATTTAAGATGCAAATATCAAGTGTAATCGGAAAATAGCATCTAATTTTTAGGAAAGTACTAAATTCATGCTAAAACGAACCTTAGAAACACTATATTCATTTGCCTTAAGTTGACAACTTCTAAGCTTAATTAAACCCTCCTTTAGTATAAATAAGATACACTAAGACTTATTCAAGCACATATTCCATTAGAAATAACCTAAAAAATCCAATTTGTGTTCTTAGAATAAATATTGTATAGCATGATAGGATAATTAACTTTGTCTTACGACTCTCTACTCTTTTCTCATCTTCTTTATGTTCCTATTTAGCACTCATTAACAACTTTCATTGATTTTGTAGAAATTACTTGTGATTTCTATGATGTTGAGTTCTTCACATTTAATTAAGGCTAGGTGGAAGTAAAGGAGAAGAAATAAACATTCCATTTAAGGTGAGTTGAAAATCATGAATAAAAGTAGAATTTCCTAAAATGCATAAACAATGAGTGTCCGATGAGACAAAGCTTTTTGTGCCATCAATTATCAGCTGGCATAAAGAAACAGTTGAAAGTAATCCCATTAAAGTTTTTCAGAAACATCTAGAGCATTAGTTAAGAAGTCAATCATCCACCAAATTAATTAATGCAATAAGCCTATAGGTTGATGTAAGGTGAAAGCACACCTATGTGAAAGATCAGCTGAATTAAGCATTTGTCTTGAGCCTCAAAGTTTATGAAAGTATTCTTGCCTTGAAGAAAAAAGAGATATTTCTATTGATGGAGTTGAGGGGTTTCTCATGAACAAACTTTTAAAAGTTAGGATATTATTTGTCTGTCCATTAGTCTAACATGTGCAAAATAAAATGAAGGGAGAAAAAAATGGAAGTCCGATACAAATTAGATCTTTTTATAAATCTCTTAGATTTTAAACACCTTTTGTAGGGCATTGTTCATAAAAAAGAAGGTTGACCACAAATTAATATTATTAGATTTGAAAAATTTTTCGAATATGTCGATTTCTTTATAATAGCAAGCAAATAGAGTTACTCATAAGCTTGCTTGAACTCAGATCACTTTAGGCTTGGGATGTCTCACTTGTTTAATAAATGAGTCGACTCGAACTCAAAATAATTCTTTTATATGTAAATGAGTCAAGCTTGAGCTCTTGGTTAGGCTTGCGAGCAAGCTCACTATTTACATTATATATCCTTATTTATACAAATATAATATGGATAATGTCAAAAATTATACCTAACTTTTGCAAAAAGTTTAATTAGTTAGCTAAAGTTTAGTTTTAAATAATTTGGTACCTAAAGCAAATTTTCATGTGCATTTTTCCTATTTAAAGTTTAGCTTTAAACAATTTAGTCTTTGAAATAAGTTTTCGCATACATTTTTTCTACCTGAAATAAGTTTAATCAGATAAGAAAAATGTACGTGAAACTTGTTTAATGTACTAATTATTCAAAACCAAATTTTAAGTACTTGATTGAACTTTTTGAGAAAGTTTAGGTACTAAATTATTCAAAACTAAATATCAGTACTGGATTAAACTTTTTACAAAGGTTTAGATACTATTTTTTACATTAACCCATTATAATATTAGACATTACTAGACAAGCTCGAGCTCGTTTGGCATCGTTAAGTTAAACAAGCTTAAGCTCGAGCTTGTTAAGTCTTCTTAAAGCCTATGAGTGGAACTTAGGCTTGCAAATCCTTAACAAGTTCAAACCCGATCTGTACTTTTTAGTCTTAATAAAGCTCGATTCAGCTCATTTACAGTCATCCACTTAGGATATTATTTGGAATAGTGAAATTTCTTATCTTTGGCTAAACACTGCTACATATGTACAAAAGCAAAACAGAGTAAAGCCTCACTAATATTTCCATTACTTATGTTGACATATGGTCGAAGTCGAAGATATTCGAACGAAAACACAAAAATAATGAATAAAGTGATAAAAACTTAATTCCAAGATTATACAATGCATGTGTGACTGGTTGATATCAAATTAATGATGAAAGCAATGACATAAAATTATTATATATAAGACCTATTCTAGGTAGATTTTCGCCAGTAAAGTAATCAATCTACAAGAGCGTTGATCTTCAAGAACTGGGTCAAGCAAGCCTTGAATCGACAGTCTCTTGGCCTATAAGACAAGATGTGGTTAATTATCACCAATGGATTGTCCAACATGGTCACTCCAATACTTAAGTTAGTATAAGAGGATGATCCAACAACAAGACAACAAGAGAGTTATAAAAGGAGTACATCCTATGAAATTAGGAAAGTAGGTAACTTGAATCTGGAATGTACCTCTTGACATTTTGACAAAGTAAATCTAGGAAGATATGGTAAACTATCTTTTAGATTGGGAAATCTTTTAACTACTATGTTTGCTAAAGACAGTTAGTAAGTCGGCTTACTTGCCTAAAATACAAAGGCAACCTTAACAAATAAGCAAGAGATCAACAAGAGATAGTGGGCTGCCACCAAGTAAGGAAGTTCAACACAACCTTGTAAACTTATAAAGTAAGAGAGGTCAGTTTGGGTAAGGGAGCCATGACCAAGATTATATATCAACACAATCTTTTTTTTCGGTTATTATGAGGGATGAGGGAATCAAATATGGTACCTCTCACTTGAGAGATCAAAGGAAAAATTGTTAGACCACAAAGCCATTAGCTATCAACATGACCTTTTAATTTATTTATTTTTTATTTTGGAACCTTTTTTTTTTTTCAATCTGTATGTTTGTCAAATTAAGATAACAAAAATATTTGTAAATTGTCATTATAATATTATACCTAAATATGGATGTAATTTGATTTATTATATAAAGTTTACTTTCATTTAATTTGTTTTACGACTATAATTCAAATTACTATTTGTGGTTCGTGGAGGCTCTAAACTAGTTATTGAATTAGAAAAATTTTTTCTTCTTTCTTATAAGCTTTAGCTATATATTGCCATATATAATAAAATGAGTAACCTTTAAATTCTCCACCCTCTATGATGGCATATGATTATAGATGTATGTAGTGTTGTTAGACTTGATTTGAGGATTTAACAAGGATTTGCTAGAGGGTCAATGGTCAATGAATAAAACTGAATTGAATCGGACTGTTCCTAAGACTAGATCAAGTTTAATCGGGTTAAACTAGATAACTTAACTTGGGTTTGACAATACTGCATATATAGAAGAAAATAATAAATAAGGAAATTTTATTAAAATATTTTATACTATGTATCTTCAGGTCATCAGTAAAATAATTCACATAATATATATAGATATGTAGATATTTGTCTTCTAACCAACACCTTATTTAATAGAAATATGTAATTTCAAACCGCTATATCTATTCCTTTTTTTTTTTAAAGAAAGCCCTATTTATTAACTTTATGAAACTACGATACCCATATTCATTTTCTAATGCATAACGACAAAGACATGAGATCTATCTTATCTATTGAGTTGATGTACAGATGATGACCACCACTTCAAGTTATGGTGGTCCTTGTTGTATTAAGGAATCATATCATAAATTGGTATCTCACATTCACACTGAAATCAATTTAAAAGAAAATTCCTTGTCCTTAAAGTTCAGTTAGCTCATAGTGTCATCCATTAGCCATAAAGCTCAATTATTAATCTTTGTGCAGTTTCTCTTTCAATTCCCTCTTTATTCTAACTACTTTTTCTTCATCTTTATCCTATTTGCGTATAGATTATTACAATCCTTTTATTCTAGATAACATAAAAGCAGAGTGTTAATTTCATAATTAATTAATTAAGATTATTCCTTAATAAAAAAGTTGGTAATTAATAAGAGAGAGAGGGAGAAATCGCAAATAACCCCAAAATTTCTACTAGGTACGAATATTCCCCTTAAACATTCAAATATTATAAAGGTAGCATTTGGTTGTACCATTTTTCATGGTACTCGATCGGATAAAGGTCATTGTACCATATTTAGTTTACAAAATTTATTTGAGACTGGACAAAAGTCGCTCCATGGGACTGGACAAAACCTACAATTTTTGTCCCTTTATTTTTCATGGTATAAAAATATTGGAATTAGATAAAAACAAAATCTCTTAATTAGAATTTTGTCCAATATTGTCCAGTACCTACATACCAAAAATAGTACAATAGAATTGTACTGTTCAGTACTTCTTATACTGTGTTATTCAATCTATTATAAAACTTCATGTCTATACAATTGAAACTATAATTTTGCATATAATTCAATAACCAATATCTTGAATAATATGATTTTCACAATAGAAGAATTGAGGAAGATCATACATTGATCCATGATGTTTTTCTTAAGAGAAATTGTTAAGAATCACATAAACAAGTTTCTCTCTTTTAATCCTTTTTATTTTAACGAACAATTTTTAATGGAATAAGCTATCTTTTCTTATGAAAAAAGAGGACCGATTTCTAAAGAAGACTTTTATCCACACGTTTCATCAAAGCGTATAGTTACCAGAATAAAACTACCTCCCTTTTATTTTTACCAATAGGAATTTATAATTATTCCTTTAAATAAATAAAAATCAAATTTTAAAAACCCTAAAAGGAGAGTCACATGGATCATAATAAAAATATCCTAACATTCTCCCACTTGGCCCATGTCATATTATTTAACTTTAAAGTTTTCATGGTAATACATAATGTACCAAAGTAAAGGTTAAATCCTTTCTTAAATTGGTTAAACCATAAATCATCATAGAGTGAAACTAATAAGAATCATGGCGATTGTATGTCATTAATTTGACACAGTCCCTTCCATATATCATAATATTAATATTAGTTCAATGACCATCATGACCTATAATGAGGTATAACTATAATTTTTCAATTACAATGTCTCTATCAAAGACAGATTTTGTTAAGTTAACATAATTCATTTATGTATATACAATAACAGGTAATCAAACATGATGCGTTAAGATGTCAAAAACACAAATTAAATGAGCTCAGCGTATCGGTTACATAATGAACTTAAAATATCATCATAACACATTAATAATGGTTTTTAGTAATGCCTATCCTTCAACATGTGCACTAAATGTCTTAGGTAGCAACCCTTTTGTTAATGAATCTATAATCATGAGATTTATGCTAATGTGTTCAATTGAAAATCTCTGTTTTTGAACTTCTTCTTTAATGGCAAAGTATTTCAATTCCATATCTTTAGCCCCCTTTGAATACTTCTCGTTTTTAGAGAAGAACACTACTAAGAAATTATCACAATAAATTTCCAACGGCTTAGCAATGCTATCGACAATTCCAAGTCCTAAAACAAAGTTCTACAACCATAATCCATGAACGGTGACCATAAAACATGCCACAAACTTAGCTTCCATAGTGGACACAGTAATAACAGACTACTTCACACGCTTCTAAGAGACTGCACCTCCCGCTAAAAGGAATAAGTAGCCAAATGTGGATTTTCTTGTATCAACACGTCTAGCATAATCCGAATTTGAATATCCTATCACCTCAACATAATCAGATCTCTTATAAGTGAGCATCTGATCTTTTGTTCCTTGCAAGTACCTCAATATTTTCTTTGCAACTTTCCAATGATCCAATCTTATATTACTTGAATATCTGTCCAGCATCTTAATAGCAATAATGTCTAGTTTGGTAAAAGTGTGAGCATACATCAAATTACCAATGATAGAAGCATATGGAATCCATTCCATTTCCTTATGCTTCAATTCATTTTTCGGGCATTGCATAAGGCTCAATTTATCTCCTTTCTGAATTGGAACAACACTTGAAGAACACCTCTCCATCTTAAATCTTTCTAAAACTTTGTTAATATATGATTTTTGAGACAATCCTAACAATCATTGTGATCTACCACAAAATATTTCAATTCTTATCACACAGAATGACTAACCAATATCTTTCATCTAAAAGTTTTTAAAAAGAAATTTATTGGTGTCATGTAAAAAGCCAAGATCATTAATAGCTAGAAAAATGTCATCAACATATAAGATCAAAATTATAAACTTGCTTTCATTAGCCTTCAAACATATACATTGATCAACAATGTTTTCCTTAAATTTAAAGGAAGTGATGGTATCATTGAACTTGAGAAACCATTGTCAGGAAGCCTATCTAAGCCTATATATTGATTTCTTAAGTTTACACACCATGTGCTCTTTTCCTTGAACAGTGAAACCTTCGGGTTGGTCCATGTAAACTTCTTCATCTAAATTCCATTTAGAAAGGTAGTTTTCACATTCATTTGATGAAACTATAATTCATAATTAGCTACGAATGCCATGACAATCCTAATGAGTCCTTTTTAGAGACAAGAGAAAAGCCTTTGTAGGCAACACTCTTTCTATGTAAAACCTTTGGCAACAAGTCTAGCTTTATGTTTTTTGATGTTGCCATTAGAGTCGCGCTTAGTCTTAAAGACTTATTTACACCTATGTCTCTTACATCTTCAAGCAATTCAGTAAGATCAAGACTTGATTGTAATTCATTGATCACTAACTCTTCTTTCATAACGTTTAACCACTTGTTAGAATCGTTGCTTTTCATGGCTTGTGAAAACAAAACTAATCATTATCAATTCCCATGTCAAATTCTGACTCTTGTAGATAAACCACATAACCAAGTATACTAATCTTCTTTGCCTTTTAGATCTTCTTAATACCACCTGTTGTGGTTCATCTACTATGGGTTCATTAGCTATAACTTCTTATGGGAAGTTTCATCATTTATTTGTTGTTCTTAGGTGTTGTCAAAATGTTAAACAACTATGGAAACAACAAGTTGAGAAGAAGTTTGAGTCAAAGGAATCTTCACCCTAACTTCTTGAATTTCCACTTTATGTGGCTCTACACTCCCACTGATCTCACCATTCTCAATAAACTGTACATTTCTAGATTCAACGATTCTCTTAATATGATTAAGATAATAAAATCTAAACGCTTTCAATTTTTCTAGATAACTAATAAAGGACCCATTAGTTGTTCTTGAATCTAGTTTCTATTCATATGGATCATAAATTCTGATCTTTGCCGGGTAACCCTAAACATATAAGTGCCTCGAACTAGGTTTCCTTCTTGTCCACAGTTCAAAAGGTGTCTTTCGAACTACTTTACTAGGAATCCTGTTCAATAAGTACGTAGCAGTTTTCAAGGCATACATCCACAATGACAAGGGTAAAACTCAACATGCTTCTAACCATATCCATTAAGGTACGATTACACCTTTCGCTATACCATTTTGTTTCAGTGTACCTGGCATTGTGTGTTGAGCACATATGCCATGCCTTTCAAGGAATTTAGCAAATGGACTAGGACATTGTCCTATTCCATCATGCCTTCCCTAATATTCACCACCTATGTTAGATCTAACATTTTCACCTTTTTGTCTAATTGTCTCTCAACATCAGTAACAAAAATCTCCAAGGAATTTATTGATCGAGATTTTTCATGTAGCAAATAGACATATCCATAATGTGAAAAATCATCAATGAAGGTGATAAAATACTTTTCTCCCAAAACATAGAACATTAAAAAGTCCTCATATATCGGTGTATATAAGTTTAAGGAGTTTTGTGCTTCTTATGGCCTTTTTTTTTAAGTGTATATTTTTGTGGTTTCCCTTGATATAATCCACACAAATATCAAGATCATTAAAATCCATGTTAGGAAGATTTCATTTTTTGTTAATCTTCATATTCTATCTTTAGCTATGTACCCAAACATTTATGCCACAAGTAAGCTGAACTTTTATTGCTAAATACGTTTTTTGCCAACATTATGATGCAAGGTCAAAAGAGTCTCAGCAAAAGCATTATCAAGATTTAATTTGTATAAACCATCACAAAAAAAAAACCAAAAATAAAATGATTGTGCTTAAACAAACTGGAACATTCATTTCCAAACTTAAAGGAAAATCCACTATATAAGTTTTAACAAATAAATCAAATTACGTGAAAAAGAAGAAACATAAAGAGTTTAAAAAAATTTAAATGATGTCCAGTGTCAAAAGTCAAATGATAAGTCCTGATGGCTTCAACTGAAGCTTTGAGTCGATTCCCCATAAACACAAATTTTTCATTTGCTTTTATGATTTGGGTCATAAGGAATCCCTGCATCATATTTGAAACATGAGTGGTACAACTAGAATCAATCTACCAAGTATTATAAGGTACTTCTACAAAATTTGATTCAAAACACATGAAAGCACAAGGCTTACCTTTACTTTCGAAACCATGCCTTATATTTCTGGAAATCTTTCTTATAGTGTCTAGACTTTCCATAGAAAAGACACATATCTTTCTTTCGTTCCTTCTTATGGATTTAGGTAGATGACTCATTAATCTTTGGCGGTCATTAATTTCCCTTCTAATTCTTCTTCATTGGTTTCTTTTATCTCCTGATAAACATATGGCATTAACAGCATGGTTGTCAAACTCGAGTTTCTACCCAGAATCGTTAAGGGGTCTATAGAATCGGAACGTAAAATCGAAATGTAGAATCGTAAGAATCTACAAATTAATGTAAATTTACTTACAAAAACTATTGATGTACTTACTAAACTAATAAAACTTTAAATAAATTATGAAATTAAAGAATTTAGTATTGAATTAGTTATGTACAACCAAAATTTAAGTTTTACCAATCATAATTCACATACTGTCATTAATATATTTAGTGCAATTTTATAATTAAAATGATTATTTTTATTTAATGATGATTCATAATCCATAATTATTAAGATGTATTGCAAATCATTTAAATTTTCATGTGTGAGTAACTAGTTTTGTGCAGTAATGATATTTTCATGTTC
This sequence comes from Combretum micranthum, assembly GCA_024138025.1. Lineage (NCBI taxonomy): Eukaryota > Viridiplantae > Streptophyta > Magnoliopsida > Myrtales > Combretaceae > Combretum > Combretum micranthum. Next base: position 756,772 of record JAMXBD010000424.1, on the reverse strand, counting down.
ACTATATATTTGCATAAAAAATCATTACATAAAAAATCATTATATTTATGGCAAATAAATTTATAGATAGAAAATTATTAAAAAAAAAAGGAGAAAATATAGCACTATATATATTAGTTTAATTTTCATTCAAAATGTTCAAAATATATCATAGTATATAACCTAAAAGAAAATAACTCTCTGAAAAATACAAAAATAGGAAATAAAATGAAAAAAAAATATTTAAAAACTAAAATTAAGTTAGATTAAGATAACTATCAAGAACCAACCCCAAAAACCATAAATTTAAATATATTAAATTGATTGCATTTTTAAAGTTCAAATAGAAAAAAAAGTGTAAAATTACAACTTTACGATTTTACTTACGATTCCACTACCGATTCTACCGATTCTACTCACGATTCTACGATTCTACTTGCGAGTTTACTCAAAAAACGATTTTGTATGTAAGTTGAATCGAAATATCATCATCAACTCGTAAACTCGTAGAAACGTACGAGTAGACTCGCGAGTTTGACAACCATGATTAACAGAGTGAGTTTCTCGCTTCTTTAGCCTTGATTCCTCTTAAATTAGCAAAGTTTGCAATTTTGTCACATTTCTTTTCTTTTTTATCGTATTATAGTTATTTAGAATGGACCATACTGAGGAGGCAAAGAATTTATAATGAAGGCTATAAGAAAACTTTCTTCAACTTTCATCCCCATAGATCCCATTCTTATTGCTATGTTGATCATTTCAGTAAGGTTCTTGTGCATGGTACATGAACCATCAAACTGCATGGTAGTTTAAGTACCCATTAGCATCCCATTAACTGACTTATCGACAACGTCAGAATGAGACATACTTTCCACAAATTCCATTAATTTCTTTGCATTTTCAGTTTTAGGAATTGTTGACTTTATGTTATCTGCTACTATTATCCGTAAAAAATAATTAGGCTCAGTCTATTTCATTTTTCCTAAGCATCATGGAAAGATCTCTGTCAGCACTACTAGTATCGGTAACATCAATGGGCTTATCGTGCAAAAATTCCAAATCAAGATTTAGAACACCTACGTGAAACTAAAATTGTTCAGACCATTTAGTAAAGTTAAGCCCATTGAACTTCATAATAGACACAACTTGCGAATGAAAGGAAACAACGATAGATGTTAAAATATATAGAGTGCTCAAGCATTGATGTTTTTAGTCATAATATAAGAACATAATACAAATTCAAATAATATTCATATAAGCATAAATATACATTGAAGTTCTCCTTTGGGTGATCCAACATTGCATAACAACAAACATAATTGGTACCTTATCATTATTTTGAATTTCACATGATTGGTAATTAAATATATTTCAATTAGATATGCTTGCAATCTTTGGATGTACTAAACATATCCAATCAAATATGTCAATTAACCACCTTTATATTCATGATTATAGAATAATTAATCTACCTTAAGGTGATCCTCAAATATTTTATAATCAATGAACTTTAATATACCCACTACAAGAATCAAGTATCATTATGTCATCTCACTAATAGCATCACATTATCATGGGTAATTGAATCTTATTTGACTTGACATCCATACAACCACTCTAATTTGACCACTTTGTTGACTAACAAATTATCCATAATAGAGACATCGCATCAAATAATAGCAATCATAGTTATTTCAAATATATATCGATCACTTTTCTCGTACCAAGTCACATACCTATTATATAAACACTATTTCAAAATCATATATGCATTTCATTCATTGCAAAAAAAAAAAAAAAAAAAAATACAAAGCCCATTATTTAAAATCGTTTAGGGAATCATGTAAACATGAGAAGATGTTAGCTATGTATTTTATTCATAATGTGCACAAAACAGATTACTTCTCCAACATATAGATTATTCATGGTGTGTACATACATATGAAACCGATTATATATGGGAAAATTGATTATGTATATATATCGCATGTAATCTTAGTGCTTTTATATAGAAACCGATTTTTGCCATTTGTATGTATATATATACATATATTATCACGCCTCAAATTGGTTCCAAGCATATCCAGCCTCCACGTATAATACTTATGTATTATACATCAAGGATAACCTAACCTATAGTTTATCATGATCGTTGCTAAACAAATTTTAAATTCTAAAATCATTAAATTAGATTCTTAAAACAACTGGAATGGTTAGTGAAAAAATAAATTCCACAAACATTTGCCAAATAAGCTACTCAAGAGAGTAAACTAATATATATATATATAACTTAGTTCCATACCACTAAGTATTCCAAAATAAAAAGTTCCAAGTATTTCAAAATATAAACCATGCGCTCACAGATAGGCTCTTATTAAACATAAGTTTGACAGTGAAGTTTATAAAATAGAAATAGAATAATAATCTAGCAAATCCTAGTCACTCCAATTGTCGAGAAATTCCTCAAAGTCCATATCATGCCCTATGTAATCATAGGTATCATCATCATAATCATCAACACTTGAAAAAGAAAGGAATGAGCTGAAGCCCAGAATGACAGCAACACAAGCACACACACAAGATGAGCACATACCCCTATCTAAATGTGATACATTAACCAATAGTTTGTTGGTGATTGTGCCCTAAGCCAATTACTGGATACTGTCATTCATAAACATTTCTATTATATTGTTTGCATGTTTACTTTATAATAGGATCCGTGAATAATTTAATTATTCTAAATGTCTCTAGATGCTCATTATTGTGGGAACAATAATAAATTAAATCTAGTATGAGGTTTGATTGATAATCATGGGATGTTTATTTGTATGGAGATACAATCAAACTCATAGGTACATGTTGGAGAACTATGTATTGGACTGACCCGCTTTGAGATCAAGACATGGATTAGTGTCATAAGTGATTCTCAAAATAAAATGTCATCGTATCCTCAGACCTAAAATCACCATGGATTCCAACATGAGGAATATTAAGTTTCAACTCAATTAAACATTGTCTTTAATCGGATAATTATAAAGGTTGAGATTGGGCATAATGTAAATCATGTAGAGGAAGTTGAGTAATTAAGATGGGATATGTCCCTCTCATTGTGAAAGAGATATCTCTAGGCCCCTCGATAAGTGAGATTGAGAAATGCATGGCCGTGCTCAAATAAGTTGATAGTATGATCAATTCATTTGTTTTTATCAATTCACTTAGAAATCGAGAAATGATAAGATTGAACGATAGAAGGATGGCACTATCCATGCCTTATGTTCAATCTAGATATCATGTGACAAAAGGATAATGATATAAGTTATGGATTAGGTAAAAATCAAATCACTGATCTTCACTTAATTTGGGTAAACATAATGTCTTGTTAGAGACCACTTATGTTTTGTTGACTAAAATTGTTTTAGGTTAATTGCTAACATTAAGTGAACCTATAGGGTCACACACAAAAACAAGTCAAAAGGATCATTGACTAAATTAAATATCTTGTGGGAATGATAATTTATTTATTATTATTATTATTGAGAGTAATAATAAATTATTACGTTGTTATGTGCAAGAATTATATTTAGGAAATATTATCCCTAATTAGATTAAGGGGCACTAATGTCATTACTCATGTGAGAATGACATTAGTATAAAAGGCACATAAAGAGATCTCTCTAGGGTTAACAACTTGTTTGTCGACATTAGATCAGTATAGAAAATCTGCAAACCCTAAAAAGAGAGAAACACGAAGAGTCATGTATGAAAATCCCAATATTATCTAGAAGTGTTCTAGATCATGCTAGCACGTGTAGGATCCTTTTTGAAGGAGTATTCGTTCGTATGGATACCGTAGAGGGTATTGCGAATTTGTGATACCTACAGATCCGATCTGCAAATTGATTTAAAGTTTCAAGCTTTTAAAGGTACGAAATCAAACTATTTGTTTTGTTTTAATCTAATCAATACACATGGATACTGGGTTAGGGTTTTCTTTTTGAATTCTGCTGCAAAAGATTTGATCTTTATAATTTTAAAACCCTATGGAAACCTAACATAGTTTATATCCTTAAATTAATGCATAGCAAAACAATAGTAGAGCACTTATACTCTGGCATCACATTGGAAACTAGAGGTTTTATGTAGCAACAAATACTTAGGAGATTGATATAGACAGTCCGAATACCTATATCTCCTACCTTTATGATAGCCTTGTCTAAAGGATACAGCCCTTATGCATTACTATCCATATTAGTCCATTGTGATTAAGCAAGTAACAAGCTCATATATTAAACTGCTTAATACAACTTCTTTCCAATATGAATAGATATTATCCCATTACCGTTCCCTCTATCAGCTACCCGCCAAGCTACCCTGATGACTTAAGCGCCTAACTACTATGCTGGTACCACCTAACAAGGTTGCTGCCTCTTAAACTGAGTCTCAAAAATGGTCACACATAAGCAACAAGCAATTATTAAAGCCGTCTTTAAGTATTAGTTTATTTAAAATGCCTATCTTTGTATGCAATACACAAGTCACTGTGTACCTGAAATCAAGTAAGAATTCTACCTCAAAACAGATGATATGCAATCTTGAGAATAAGGATCTGTATGAGGAAATTATCTCAAATAAGATTTATGTCGCCAATTCAATCATCATTAATTTAAAGTTATATATTTCTTATTTTATTCGAGATTTCAAAAAATATTGATTCATCAATAAATTTCGACTTTTAAGTAATTTTAGTTTTAAATCATTTTATATTTAAAATTCATTTCATATGTAATTTAGCTTACTAGACTCATCTTATAGTAATCAGGTCATTGAATTGATATTTTTATTAATATATCCCATAATCAATCTAATAAACTTTTATTAAGTAAAAAAATTCATTTAGATATAATAATTATTCTATTTATATCATTCATAATCCATTTTTACCTCTAAATATGCTAATGAATCTAAACAAGTTTCCTATTACATTTATATTATCTTACAATGCCGTATTTATATATATTTCATTAGATAAATTCCTAAAACCAAAATAATTAATTAATCATCTTAAAATTCATATTTTAATATGAAAACAATTTATTACATTTATTTCATATTTTTTGATTAGATTCAATTTATCTTTAATTCTAATATTTCATTCCCATATAAAACTAATGTGCACCCTAACTTTGATCAATCGGTTCACTACCTTAAACATAGCTTCTTAAGATCAAATTTTTATGTAAACTTTCTAACACATATATTTACATGTTTATAAGTTCATTTGGCCTAAACTAATTAGTTAATTATGGTTTTATTTTGTATTAAACTCATTATGTTTGGAAACAAGGCACTGACAATGACGACCAATTGGTTCAGGCCTATTAGACCATCAAGACGACTGGTTCATGGTCGGTTCACCACATATTTGCAAAGTAAACATGTGGGTCCACTGTTTAGACAGAGGTTCGATGTTGTCAGAGATCATTTGGCTACCGATTTGGCCTCTGACATTGATGCCATACGATGACGCTAGTGACTGTCTGATACTATTGTGTAATTTTTCAAGTTTTCTTTGTTTAATCCAATTTTTAACCTATTTAATCATCTAAAATATGTTTATTCTTTCTTGTTTCATTTAGTTTATACTTAGATTTATATTTTACAAATTAAATCACAATTCATACTTCAAATCATCATCATCAACAAATTTTATCTAAATTCCAACATATATATCAAAACACACATACATGCATATACTTTAAGATTTTTGTTTGATAATTTCATTTAAATAAAACATATCAATCTAACATAATCATACATATATACACATAATTCAACACACCCATATATATATACCTATACAATAGTTTCATTAAATCAATAACATATATATATATATATATATACATACACACACATGCTCATTTTGGTTTTCATTCATACGTACACATAAATTAATCAATACTTAAATCTAAGTTAGCATTTAGTGATTTTCATGAATATATATGTAAAGACCCGACCCACTAAACCCCGAAATTTAGAGTATCGAGTCCTCAACCACATATACCATTTTCACATTATATGTAAGGTTGTCCTAAAATTAACAGTTTATGAGAATTGTTTAATCAAATCTACTAAAAATTTATAAACAACTTTTAACAAAACAAGATTGCTAATAAAAGCAATCTACACACACACACACACACACACACACACACACACATATATATAAACATCATATGTACAAAGTTTAGTATTAATACAATACACTACAAAAATTACAAGTTTTTCTTAGTACAAAAGATAACTTAAAGAGATCTTAAGGTCTTTTACACTTAAGCTTATCTAACAAGTCTTATATATAGAGAATTATGCTTAAACAAAAGCTTTTCCAAAGTCCAAGGGTATTCAAGTCCTACTCATCCTACTAGTCCATGAATCGCTCAAATCTGACCCGTATCTCAGATCATCATATAACTCATCTTCATTACCTGCAAAGCAACAAAAGTGAGCCAAAGTCCTAGTACGCAATAACAAACACAAGAGCAATTTATAAAGCAAACTTAAATCAAATGAAATGAATTAATGATCAAGTCATTATCTTATTAAGTTTTCTTTTTAACAAAACAACAGGAGGGTGTTCAAACCCCGAAATCACGCTCTGGGAATTTAAGGGTCCTGAGCAACAGTAGCTGCTCAGGGGGTTGATATAAGCAGTCCGAATACTTATATCTCCTGTATCTATTCCATAAAGAAATAGCTTCATTTAGGGTTCAAAAGTCGTTGCCCAACTCTACTTAAACTCAGTCCACAACATGAGCCTAATTCACAAGTTCCCATAAACTTTGAACTAAACCATGATATTTCCCCTTAAGTTTAAGCAAACGTTACTCGGATACTATTCTCCCCATCAACTATCTACTTAACTAAAAGCAAATCGCTATTGCATCATAGCATACCATTACATCATAGTAAAGTCATTACATCATGACTTAGGTTAAGTGCCTAACTAACATGTCATTGCATCATGACAGGTTTGCTGCTCCCCAGACCAGATTAAACAGTGTAATAAACATCCAGTTCATCAAGCATTAAGCCGAATTGAATTAAATCAATTTTAATAATGGCTAGTCCTAGCATACAACAAATAAGCTATTGCGTAGCTGAACCCGATAGTGTATTACTATATTCACTCGGAAGGGAAATAACCGAAGAACCTTTAACCGAAATAAGAAATATCAAAACAAATCAATAATAGAACGTAGAATTTATATATATATATATATATATTATCTCACAATCCTAGGTTAACTATACAAGGAAATTTAATAAACCTAACATATAGTTTTAACATTTAATTTATACATAAAACATGTTTATATAGCTTATAGATTCATTAGAAGATCATATATGAAGTAAAGAATAACAATTGAAGAAGATTAAACTTGTAAAACTCCGGGGATACGTGGCCTTCCTACACAGGCAAAATTGAATGAATGCCGGCAGTGTTGGAATTATATACCGATAGCTTTAAGCCCAGCGTTAAAAAATTTGATTCTGTTTGCATTCAACATTGCCTCTATGCCGGTGGCGTTGAAGCTCTAGTGGCCGGCATACGATTTGAAAGATAAAAGCTGGCCAATTTCTTGACAAAAGCCGGTGGCATTTTAAGCGGCTTAAAAAAATTGGTTTTGATTACATTCAACACGGCCTCTACGCCTGTGGCATTAAAGTACCGGATGCCGGCGTACACTCAAAAACAAACTTATTCGAAAAGTGTTTTACTTCCCCTGTTTTACACTTTGAAAAATATAACATATAACATTTTAATCCTTCTTCAAATACATATTTAACTTCATACACTATCTTCTATCCACATTAACCAATCCTAGCAACTTTAAACTTCATAACAACACATCAAACTACTTCATTCATATCAAATCCTCTCCTACACTTCACTTCAACTTCAATCACTCAACTTAACTTCACTACTTACCAACACTTCTCACAACTTCCCTAACACATAACCAAGTTCACACAATAAAAAAACACAACCTAACATATATCAGTGCATAAAACCATACAATTCAAAAGACATTAACTCATCCTACCATAGATTTTTCACCTATACTACAAGAAAGGAAATAAAACAAAAGTTTATACTAGCTTTGACTTACATGTAGAGGCTTTGGCTTGGAGAGATTTTCAAATCCGAAAGCTTGATATTGGTTTTTGGTTTATGGCTTATGGTTTGAAGAAAAAGAAAAGAGAAAGGAGAGAAAAGAGGGAAAATTCGTATGAAAATATGGGCTACCAAAAAGAGGCCAATTTTGATCAAATTTGTGACTCATTAAATCCTAAGTTTGACTTTTAAGGCACATAAGACTTAGGTTTAAATTTGGCTTAATTTGGAGTTCATTTGGGTTTAATTTGGGCTTGAAAAATAGGCTTAAACTTTGCAAAAATTCTGTCAACAATTTCTTAGGTACAACAAAAGTTATTTTGATACTTTTAAACATAACACACATATATTAATTCATAAAAGACACAAACATTAATTACACCATACACACATTAATATACATAAAACAATAACATTAATTTCATTACACAAGTTCACTTACATCAATAATTTACATTAATAAACATAATATATCAAACCTATTTCCATACATGCATTATCATAAATCAAAATTACTTCAAACTTAATATTTAGAACTAATATTATATTCACATGCAATTTTAATTATTGAATAATTTAGATCATTTCAATATATAACATTAACATAATTTAAATATACTAATTACAATTACTTACTTTAATTAGCAAATAATCCTAGGAATCTCTACTACTTCTCCTCCTTATGTTGATGATACTTCTTTAAGCCAATTGTTTCCTAGCTCCAACCTTTATTTTAGCCTTCAAAACCACCTAGGAATTTATTAAAATAGAGATTAAGATTTTGAGAAGAAATTAAGTAATTAGATGGTGGAAACATGATGGATTTTCTTACCTATTGAAGACTTATCTTAGAGAGGGATTGTTGTCGGATTTTTGCAGAAATTTTTGTGTGTTTTAGAGAGGCTTCTTGAGAGAATCTAGGGATTGGCAGCTTTTGAAAATGAAGAGAGGATTAGGATTTTCTAAGGCTCCTTTTTATAGTGTTTTGTGTCTTGTAATTTCCTTTTGGTTTAAGAGCATTTTAGTCCTTTTATATGAATAGTTTAGGGGGCATTTTGGTCCTTTCATAAGTGTAGAATTCTCTATAATTGGTTAAGATCATTTTGGTCTTTTCACATGTTGGAGTTCTCTAGAATTTTGGTTTTTATATCATATGTGATAGCATATGATAAGAACATGGTCTCATGGGCTTTATGGACCTAATTCATGGGCTTTCTAGAAATGGGCTTGAGCTTATGTTGATGGGCTTGGACTTTAATACCATGGATTAGCCTTTTAGATTGTAGGTTTTGGGCTTTTAGAACTAAATTTAAGAAGTGAGAAAAAAAATAGCTAATTGGTATTAGAAATTGAATCTAGGAAATCTAATTATAGGAAAATTAATATCTTACTTAAATTTAGGATTTTAGGGCTTAGAAATTGGTATTTGAAAGAAAATATTTAATTTTAAATTTCTAAGATTTAAGAAGTTTGAATTTAGGCTAAAATGGTTAAGTTGAATATTTAGGGGTCTATGCAATTGAACTTGACGAATGAAATTTAGTTTTATAATTACAAGGTATTGAAAATTTTGGATTTTTTGAAATCGATAATTGAAGTAGGTTAATAGGTTAAGTTTAGTATTTACGGTATTAGAATCTCTATTTTTAATTAAATTCACTTACTAGTTCAATTAGGTTAAACTATTAAATTATATCCTATAGTTTGCATAACTCCACTAGCTAAATCATTTAAAATTAATTTCTAATCTAAATTTAAATTATGGTTCAAAATTATCCATATTTTCATACTAATCATCTAATAATATCTAATTAAAAAAAACACAAAAATTTAGGATATTCATATATACATAATTCAAGAGAGGACATTAGAGACAAAACTGATTTTTCCTCTTGTTCATATAGATATATCTATGAATTCATCAAGAATAATACCTTGACATGATTATCGCAGTGGAAGATAAATAATAATAACAAAAAAGAATAATTGACTACAAAAACAATTATGAGAGAACATAATCCTTAATGGAAAATCATAGGTTCTTAGACCTAAAGCTCCAATACTACATGTTAGGAATTCCATGTATACAATTCAAACCCTAATTTTGGATAAAATTCAATAACCAAGATCTTGAACAATATGATTTTCATAATACAAGAATTGAGGAAGAACGCACCTTGATCCATGATGTTTTTCTTTAGAGAAATTGATAAGAATCACAGAAACAAGTTTCTCTCTCCTAAACCCTTTTATTTTGACAAACAGTTTTTAATGTAATAAGTTATCTTTTCTTAGGTAGAAAGAGGACTGATTTCTAAAGAAGACTTTTATTCACATGTTTCATCAAAGTGTGCAATTACCAAAATAAAATGACCTCCCTTTTATTTTAACCAATAGGAATTTAGCATTATTCCTTTGAATAGACAAAAGTCAAATGTTAAAAACCCTAGAAGGAAAGTCTTGTGGGCCGTAATAAAAATATGCCAATACAATCCTGTTGTCTTGTCCAGTTCTTGCAATCAAACTTGCAATCAAATGCTACCAAAAGATAAATTATATTAGGAGATACTTATGTTTGATAGTAGGTTCATTTAAGTTATCAAACTTATAGTTAAAAAGAACAATCAATGTTTTATAAAATAAGTTAAACAAGATATTCATTGAGAAAAATTGAATAAAATTAAGACAAAACTATTCAAATATGTGAACCTTAAATAAACTTTGTTACATGTTAATACCTTATTTGGCTCAATTTATGAAACATTGATTTTTCTTTATAACTATTTGAAAAATTAACACCTTAAATAAATTTATCCCCAGATGTTGATATCTTCTAGTATATTTTACCCATATTACAAATTACCTCTCCAAATTTTAATAAATTGACAATAGAAAGAAAATTTACTTTTTTAGTTAAGAATGTTATAACGCACTAAAATAAGGTATTATAACCCGCCACGTGTCTCTATTTTAAAAGAGACACGCAAAGGCTCTAAATCTAAATTCCATAAAATATAAACATATAAAACCTCCATGAACTCACAATTTAGGGTACTACATAAGATACAAAACTTGTAAAACCTATAACTTCCAAATAACTCATGTAATATAAACTAAACCTAAGTTGGCAAAACCTAAGCCAACAATAATCTAAAAAAGATCTAACTTCCAACTAAAATCAAACAATCCTGTTTAATAAACTATTACATAAAAAAACCAATACTTCAAATCCTCTAAAAGATAAATAATCAAAATATTGTTTCAAGAATCTTCAAAACTCAAGAAATCATTTTCATAGATTCTATATAACATCCTATTCCTCTGCAGGGTAGTCAGATCCACTATCGCTATTCCCATAATCAAAATATAAGTCATAACTGGACAAGTCATAAGTAATATCTCCATCACCTGTACCTGAAAAAGAAAGGAATGAGCGAAAACGTTCAGTACGCTAGTCCACAAACACAATACAAATACACAAACAACATGTATATATTCGTGCAACTTAACTAAATGTAAACAACATGATTATTATCATCATTACGCCTGCCAAACAACACAGTTCAAAATCATAAATCTCTTATCCCAAACTTGGAGTTAATAAGACTCCTGAAAAACAACCAGATATCGAAAATAAATAATTCTATACATATATTGGTAAATGGGTACTCCCAAATACCCACGGCCATACTGCCAATAAACCTATATTACCAGAATCATCTCCAAGTGTAACTCCACTAGGGACAATGACACACAAGGATCATCAGGGTGACTCACCAAGATCACTGTCTGCCAAGTCTTTACTGGTCAAACCAAAGATATCCAGAAAAACAATTTAAGCCAAATAGAATTTAATTCATTTTATATCTGTTCTTACAAGCAACAATAAAAACTAAACCTACAGGCAAATACAGTAAACAAGGAAAGGTCGTACCTTTTCCAATTTCAAGAACAACCTCTCCAAATCCTCAAATTCTTAAAAACAACAAGAAATCTCTAAATCTCTTGAATATAACATATAACAAGAACAAGATATAAATCATCACATCAAAACCCTGATTATCCAATTCTCTAAAATTATCCAAAACCCTAATCTCTCAAGAAATCACAACTACAGAATCTCTTTAATACATTCCCCAGAAATCTCAAACTCCATAGAACCCTAATTACGTAAATCCAGAAAGAATAGTAAATCACTAAATGAAATCATTCTTCATTAAACTTATGGATTATCGAAATAAAACTCACCTTAGATTCCTTTAGAATCTAAACTCAGATTTATCCAACCAAAAATCATATCAAAACCCTAAATATCACAACTTCTCCAAAACCCTAGATTGGAAAAATCTATAAGAACATGCACGATTCATCTAATATATATCTTTACATACCAAATCTGTGATACAAAATGACAATACTTACTTGTTTCAATCTAATTCTTCAGTTGATTCCCAAAAGATCAAATCTTGATTGATATATATATAGTTTCTTCAAAGAACTCCTTCAAAATCCAAACAAAACCTTAAGGAATCGAATCGATGTATGAAAATCTTGATAAAGGAAGGTGGGATTACTTACTCATTGATCCAAATCCGATCTCCACGTGATTCTCTCTTCAAGAACACTCAAGAACTCTATAAACGCTCTCTGGATGGCAAAGGAGAAGAGGACATATGAGAAACAGAACCCTAAAGTTCTATTTATATAAAGGATTTCAAGCAAGAAACGCTGGCACTTATGTCGGCGGCCTTTAATCTAACGGTGGCCTACATACTTACGCCGGTAGCCTATGTGCGGCTTTCTTCATTCTACAAAAGATCCGAGAGCTTTTTGCCAGCGCCTTTCACATATAGGCCGGCTAAGCTGGCGGACCTAAATGTCAGCTTAAGTCCTTTCATCCATTCTTTCACATACGACTTTCCCGAGCTCATAACTATCTATTCAAGGATAAATATACCCTTTAGAACAACTTGAAATTACCTTTTTACCCTTCCTTATGATTTATTTACGTGTATATTACAAAAGTGCATTGAGATGAAATTTCATGGATGTTAAAGTGTATCTCAATAAGTTTAAGGAATATTTTTGCATCAAGTTTTAGGGGGTTATTGTAATCACTAGATGTTATTAGCTCAATTTGTCAAAATTTAATGGGTTATTTGCACCAGTTGAAAATTCAATGGTATATCCGCATCATAGCCAAAACCTAGAAATTATTTACATTTTTATTTGAAAAATCAAATTCATTGTTCTTCCTTGATAACCCTTTTAGTGTTATCATTTATGTTTTTTTTTTTTTTTTTTTTGAGGGGGTATATCCTATTAAAAAAAATCAATATTCATATTATTAAACTACAAGCATCTTGATATACTCACCAATTATTTTAAAGTAAATTTACATGTTATTATAATTAAAAATTTAATAGTAATTGGTATTGTCATAAGCTTATAATCTAGTGGCATCATTACTAGCCTTTTAATAGAATGAACTAAGTTTGAATCTTCCTTTTCATTGTAACGGCAGAAAAAAAAAATAAAAAAGAGAAGACATGAGATGAAGTCATCATGCTAAGTGCACAAAACTTTAATGATTGAAGATTGGAACAAGAACCTAGGGAAAATCGGTGATATCTTACCACTATTTGAGGGTGGGCAAATCCTTGCAAGAATATTATCTCCGTAAAAAAGCTTTGTCGACTTTTTGATCAATTATAAAGAAAACAGATGCACACAGGATTTGAATAGCCGAGCATTGACTATTATTCTGGCCAAAAAACTAAAAGAAAAAGAAAAAAAATCACTATTATATTCATACACATTTCTGTATAAATGCCATAGTCCTCCCCTCCATCGTGAAATGTAACTGTAGAAGGTTCTTAGATATTACTGGAGGATATATGTGGCAAGCATTGTTGCTGGCATAAGATTCGGTATATAATGGAAAGGATTATATTCTATTTTTGTCCTCCAAACAATCATGATAGTTAATAATTAGCTAAAAACAAAAGAAATTAATAGAGAGTAGTTTTTTATTAGTACAATCGAATTAAAATCATTCTTTGTTTTGTTTTGTGATGTGTCATTGATATTTGCACTAGACAAATATATCTATCGATAGTATGTGTTGTGATATTTATCTTTTATTTAAAGGATAAATTATATTAAAAAGAGTTAATATTTGGGTAAGTTTAAATGAGGAATAATATTTGGAGTGTTGAAAAAAATAGTCAATATTTTATAAAATAAATTAAATAAGTGATCAACATTTTAAATAATTAAAAAAAAAAGAATAAACTTTTAAGGAATAACACATGAATACAAAATAATATGGTCTCTTATTCACTCTATTTTATGTGACCTAACTAACTAACGTTATGGCCACAAAAAAAAAAAAAAAAAAACACTTACAAATGTTAATCGCTTTTTAAAAATTACAAATATTGATATCTTGTTTGACCCATTTTTATAAAATATTTATCATTTTTTAACTATTTAAAATGCTGATGCATTATTTAAACTTACATTCAATCATTGATTTCTTTCAATATAATTTATCCTTTACTTAAACCTAATGGCAAATATACTTACCAATATAGATCACAATATAGAGTATACTGTAACCTTGATATTTTCTTATTTACTTCATGAGGAAACATGGAATAAACTATATCACCATCACTCCATTATATCAAGTTTTAGCATCTTCTCTGAGACGGCACTAAAAACCTCGAATGATTGAAAAATATCTGAGGAATAAAACGTAAAAGTATACATTCAGTTTGGTGCAAACTGCAAAAGCGTGCAATCCAGGTACCATGATCTATTTAAAAACACATTTGCAAAGGAACGGTTTCAATATAAATAAACGAAAGTTATAAAGTTCCCATTGAATTTAGAAAATAAAACATGTGCAGGAAATTAAAAAAAAAAACACTAAAGCACAAAAATAAATGGAAAAAGAAAAAAAATATATTTTGTCTATTTTGAGTCTGGAGTGGCCTGAGACCGACCAATTTTTTGGGTGCTTTCTGGCTGCCTAAGGCTATAAGGACGACAGAAATACGTTTTTTCCTTTTTGCCTATATTTGTTCACAATGTGGGCATTCTATTGTGTTTTTTATTTTATTTAATTTTTAAATTTGCTTATGAATAACAAATATTCGTTATTTTATCATAGAAATTAGTAATTTTCCTTTAAAAATTGTTCCTTTACTCACTAGTTCATAAAATAATTCCATTTATTAAATCTCTTCAAAAAATAAAAAATTGCATAATTTTTATTATAAAATAATTCTATTTTAATATTGTTTTGTAAAAATCTAGGAAATCAATACATATCTTTAAGTTTGTAACTTGCCATAATTTTCTAAAATAACTTTATTTTAATATTGTGTTGTAAATATAAAAATTTCATATTTGACTGAAATCGATACATATCTTTAAGTATGCAACTTGCTATAATTTTGTAAAATACCCTCAATATCATAATTTCATTCATCAACAAAACAAAAATATTTTTTGATTTCATTAATTGACTTGAATTCTTTAATAAAAGAAATTAGCAATTATAAATAATTAGAACTAGGGGTAAGCAAGCAATCCTGTTGTATTGAGTATCCTATCGTACCCTACTTAATTGGGTAGGGTCTAGGAAGGTATTGAGAGCCATAAAGTAGGATATGAGTAATGTTTTGTGAAACTTGCTTTCATAGGATAAGTTATAGTATGAGGTTTCATACCCTACACCCATCCTAGAACTTGTACCGTAAAACCTTATAATATATTGTACATGTTCTAGGGTACCCCATACCCATTTTGAAATATGTAGTCTATTAAAAAATTTATAATATAATATAATATAAATAATAAATAATAATACTATTTTATCTTTTTGCAATCACTTTTGATTAATATTATCATATGTAGACTACTTTTTATAAAATTTTATTTAGAAAAACTTGTATTAAATTTATTATGAAAGTAATTGTAATTTTTGTTTTGGAAGAATTTCAATGGTATGTACTTGAATTTCTAAGTTATATAGAAGTGATGTTAATCTTCTAAGACGAATTAATACATATGTGCTTTCAAAGTTTTTATTTTAAAATTTACTAGACGTTTTGCAATTTTGTTAAAATCATGTAATTAAGTTCTATAAGTATTTGTTATAGATTTCAATTTTAACACAAATAAATTGTACATATTGTAAAACTTGCAATATTATAAACACTATTTTTTAAATTTCTTTTGATATGTTTTTTATATTACAACTTGAAATTAAAAAAAAAAAATTACAAGTTCCATAAGGTAGCTTGTACCCTATGTGTTTTATAGGATACATGGTATACAGTGGTTATAGAATACTATGGGATAGGTTCTGGATAAAAAAACTCCGTACCCAGTATTTTACTCAATAGGATATGAGTAAGACTTTACCCTATCCTTTCTAGACCCGCTCATGCCTGATTGTAACTATTCGTCAAATTATTAAAATGTTTGAGAATCTATTCTAGATTTTTACATTTAACTTCTTTAAAAACTTTGAATCCTTTGTAATTTATCAGTAGTTTGTAAAATGCGTTAAACTTCTAAAATTCCTTTTATATTTTGCAAATTTATCAAAATGGTCATAAAGGCCTATTCATAAAACTTTAATAAATTCCATAACAAGGTAGAGGAATAATGTCACAAATGGTACTTGAATATTTTAGCAAAATATACAATTAAATACCTAAACTTTAAAAATGGTTGATTTAATACTTGAACTTTAAAATTGATCGATTTGATATTTGAAAAATTTTAAAATTAATTAACTTAATACTTGAAAGAACTTGATGGAATTACTGCAAGCATGCATGAAAAGTTCTCTCACATATTAAATTTGTTAATTTTAAAGTTTATGTACTAAGTTGATCAATTTTAAACTTTAGGTACCTAGTTGTATATTTTGTCAAAATTCATATACCATTTGTGACTTTAACCCATTGTTCATATATTTACTTTATATATAGCTTGTAAATCCACATAGGTTTGTTACTAGACTCTATACTCTTATAATTGTTTTATATTTCTTAATACCACATAAAATTTTATAGTTTTTTTTTTTTTTTACGTCATGATCTCACTTAAATTTTTAATTTTTTAATAAAAATCTCAATGCTTATGGTAAAAGCTCTCTAGTTTGTTATTTCACTTATTCTATTTTAATTTTGCTCCATTGTTTGTAAAATCACTCTAACTTTGTAATTTCCCTTTAAGTTTCTAACGACACTAAAAAATGGGATATCACACAAATGTTCCACCAATCTCCATAACAATGATTTCAAAATTCATAAAATTTCATATTTTTTCACAGAATCACAAAGTAATTAAATTTCACAATTTTATTTTGATCTCCTCAAAGTGCGTAAATTCACTCTAATTTTATTAAACTACTCCTATTTCGTAAAACTATTCTAAATGTTTGTTATTTCACTCTAAAGTTCTTAAAAATCCGAATAGGAGTTCCACGGAACACCAAAAGCCTCCTAACCATAATTAAAAAGGATAAAAAAGTTTACAAACTAAATAAAAACCGAAATAAGACCCGATATTGAACATTTGGCCGTCTAAATTTCAAACTAATGCTCCAATATATCAAGCTTTGTCGTTCAATTGCATTTAATATGCTAAGCTTTGAGAAACCATCGAATATAAAAGCATTGATATGCTTTTTTGAAGGAAATAAACTAAATTCCTTCCCCCTTTTTCTAATATTTTATATGTGTTGAGAAAAAAACTGATAAAATCTTACTTTGGTTGAGACAAGCAGGAATTCAATCCAACCCATGCCATTTAAGTTAATCTTTAAATTCCGTAATCATACGTTGGCAAAAAGAAAAACGTAGGCATACAGTTATAAAATACCCAACCATAAGGGTTACACCTCTTGGACAAATCCGTACAAAGTCATTTTTGGAAATAGATAAATGTTATGATTAGTATCTAAACTTGGATAAAATATACAATTAGGTAAACTTTAAAATTGATTAATTTAATATTTAGACTTTGAAATTGATTAATTTATTACCTGAAATACTTTTTGTATACGTTAACCAATATCATCTTTTCAACAATTTTGAATTATTAGGATGCTATATTGTGTCCTAATATATGAGTTTTCTGGATACAAAAGCTATTGGGAGACAAAATACTTGTGTCCTATAGGTAGCCATAGTAATAAACTATTGAAACACAATATGTATCCCAATAGATCAATATATGTAGTGATGGATTAAAGTGCCCCAATTTGTTTTGTAATACAACAATGTATTGTGTCCCAATATCATATTTAATTGCTTATATTTATAATTAAATGCCACAATTTTGACACGATATTGTGTCCAAAAGACTATAGTAACACAATGTCGCGTCTTTGTATAACTTATAAGGACACATATGAGTCATGAAATATTCTAATAGATTTTTATTTAAATAAAGTGATGTCTCTTTATATCTTAAAAAGTTAATAGGATATAATGTATTATTGATATATTAATTTCATGAGATTAGATTGCATCCTATTATAAAAAATATTAATTTGAAATATATTATTAGGAAAGTTTTAGTCCATGTATGTTATTATCTATTCATTTCCAACATTTTTTCAAGTATTCCATAGTATACATGTACCTTATATAAACAAATGAAAAAACTAAAAAAAGAAGAAATTGAATTCATAAAACAACATAATATATCAAATATTTGTATTAAATGACTCTCATACATGGCCAAAGAGAAAAAATGACTCCTACAATTAGGTGAGTCACATATTTAAATTCATAGTGACAACAATAGAAATAATTTAATAATTAAAGTTGAAACTAAATAAGAGTATTGATTATAGCAAAAAGAAAAAAAAAATCTAATAAGACTTGTTAGATTCTTGTAAAGATGCAATGACTAAGTAATTGCTAACATGCATATTCCATGAATTGTCAAATCATCTTCAAGCAAGTTCTGATCATATTTAACTCCAATCTTTATCCTCATTCAACATAATATGCAAAATGAAGAACATATAAAACAAAATTTATACCAAATAAAACTATTAAGCTAACATACCGTGCATTTATAAATTTGATCATAAAGGCTTTAAGCATAATTTTTATTTGTGTTTAACTCTGTGATAGGATTTAAAGAGTTAGACCTGACTTATTTAGGATGATCAATGGAGCTTTAAATAGGTTTAGAGTAGGGCCCATTAGAATTAGTTTGCCCAATTTTAACTTTTCTTAAATTGGCTCACACATACAACAAATAAAGGCCTTAATGGGCTTTAGTCTATAAAAAGCCTACCTTTTATCTATTATGAGAGGGACTCATCATAGCCGTTGGTTATTTATCACATTTGACGGATGAAACCAATAGTTAGATTCCCTATAAATACCTTTAGTCTCTACCTTATTTGAATGACTAGAAAACTTGGACAAACATCGTGGTGCTGTTGGATTTCCATTTTGGTGAATCAATCACTTATTCTAATCAAGAACAAATATCGATTCATCCTACTTAGTGAGGTTGATGCTTCTTAGATATCTTACTTGTCATATGTGTGTTAAGCCTATTGAAATTACCTACTCCTCCTCCTTGCATAAGTCTCTATTAATTACCCTCATACATATTGTTTTCCTAGGTCAAGTGTAGCATGATAGTCACATAGCACGTATACGATTGTTGTAATCGGATCCTTACCCACACATTTTTAGCAACTCTATTTGGGAGAGTGAAATTAACATCGCATGATGGCACTTTCAAGAAGAAGACCTACTGATTCAGCCGATGGTACAACTCAAGAACCTAATGCTAATCCTAAAGTGGCTTAGCATAACATGCTAGCACTTGAGGATGTTAATCAACCTACTGGTTCTCAAAATGATGATGCCAAGATCTTATGCGCAGTGCAAGAAAATACCACACAAGTCAATCAATGATGCAAGAGACCACAAGACAATTCCATCAATCTATGGTGATGTTTACTCAATACCTACTTGGTATAGCTGCTATTGCTGCCGTACAATAGGGCATGATTTGTTGACCCCTGCTATTGCTGCACAACCACATGTTCCCTAAGCACCTTAGGCTTCTCAAGCACCTCAACTTACCAACCCTCTTCTTGCCTCTAAACAAGATCATACTAGAGTAGAGTAGAGCCTGTAGTTACACAACCACCCGTACCTCAACCGAAGGAACACAGGAATTCAACTTAGAGGATTCTCATCCTCTAAACCTACACCACATATTCAACTCGGGGGACCCTCATCCTCACAAACTACATGATAGATTGTTATTGGAGGACCTGTTACTCAACTTAATACAACTCTACTCTAAACTATTATTCCAACTACACCAGCCGAAGCTATTACTTCAACTCCAAAAGGCACTTCTATCACAAAGGAAGATTTAGACATGTACTTGAAGGAAATACAAGCTAGTCTGATGTCGGAGTGTTGGATCTCAAGCTTTCATACAATTAGTGTATTGTTAGTAAGCCATACCTTTAGGACTATGTGTGTCATAAATTCATGCTATTCAATGGTAAGGAAGGAAGTGCCAAGGAGCATTTACTGAAATTCATTGAGACACTAGAATTATACGGGTTTGATGATGATTTGAAGTTGAAAGAATTTTCAAAGTCCCTCATAGAGAAGCCGTACACTTAGTACGTTAATCTTCCCCTTGGATTGGTAGATTCATGGTCAAGTATGTGTAAGATGTTTTTGGAAAAGTTCTTCTACATAAGAACAAGTAACCTTGACTAATATGGGATGGATTTTTAGAAAGCCCAAGGAAGAATTGATGGATTATATTGAGCATTTTAGGGAGCGTTCTCTAGGTATTCAAGATATATGTGATGAACGAAAGTTATTAAAAATTTGTATCCATGGCATTTAAGATATATGTGATGCATTTGGAAAACCTTTCCATGGCCTTATTCTCTACCTAGTACCTGGTTAAGAATGCATGGAGAACTATTAATTCAAGCATGACAAAGATGAGGAAATGCGAAGTTTAATAAAAAGGGATCATCTGTGAATGTGACTCAAAGTGAGGATCCTAAAGATGAGAAGAGACCAAGAGTTGAAAAGTCTAGAAGTGAAAAGGCAAAAGAAGTACTAACATATCCTTCTCAATGGGAAAGGTATATGCTATGCTGGATCAATGGTTGAGAGATAGAAATCTCAAGCTCCTATGGGTAAAGCGTTTACCAACGTAAGAGAAGAAGAATGATCTTAAATTTTGTAGGTTTTATAGAACCATGAGGCATCCTACTAGGGATTATTTTACTTTGAAAAGGATCTTCAATGAAAAAGTGTATAATGGAGAGCTTATTATCAAGAATAATGACATCAAGAATAATCTACTTCTAGCGCATTACAATCAACGTGGTACTATTAATGTTGTTATTCATTACCCTACTACGATAGAGGCCAACGTGCACCACCCACTAAGGTAAATAAGACAAAAGGAAAGCAACATGTAGTTGAAGAAAGGATTGTGCTCCCATTGATATGGTACTATTGAAAACCTCCAATTTTAGAAAGTTCTTTGATCTACTTGGTTCGATGAGAAGGTGAGGCTTGCAGTAGAGACTGCACTTGCACAAATTTCTAAGGGACAATAGGCTGAGTGTAGTGCAACGCAACATGTCAAAAAGATGGCTTGAGCACATGAAAATGCAATTTTATTCATTGATGTTAGCATGTGTATGGATAGCTCGAATTACAATCAGTCATTGTATGTGGAAAGCATATTTGATAGCTGTGTAGTTAAGAGGATATTCATTGATGCTGGTTCTTCTGTAAACATTATGCCTAAGACTACATTTGAAGCTGTTTGTATTGATCATCATAATTTGGTGAAGCCACCTATTTCGATTCATGGCTCTTATCATACTACAACAAGAATAATTGGAAGAGTTAATGTTGAGCTTAAAATTGGACCTATTCATGGTATTGTTACTTTTCATGTGATTAACGTGCTCATTTCCTATCATCATTTGCTAGATAGAAAGTGGTTGCATGATCACAACTTAATACTTTTGACATTGCGTCAATGCATCAAAGGATATTAGAATGGAAGTGATATCTTAATTCGTGTGACAAAGAATCTGTTCACCGATAATGAACTTCACTTTGCTAAAGCTACCTTCCTATGAACATGAAAATAGCATGGAGACGACTTTAGAGGAATCGCATGTGAAACCACTACCTGCTAGGGAGGAAACTCTAACTCAAAATTTTAAAAAGAGAAAGAAGAGTAGTTGTCATGGAGGTGTAAAGAAACACAAAAGACCTTACGATGGCGTGAAAATTCAAAGTACTACATGAAGTGGACAATATAAGGATTGCTCATAGTCAAGAATGCCATTATCAACTTTCTCTCACTTCCTTATTTCTGAGTGTAAACAAAGCGTTAGATGCTGTTGACTAATGAATGGGTTGTATTACTTAATCAATGAGTATTGTTCACGAGAATATGATGATGTGATCACTTATTTTCCTTTTATTGCTATTGTCACTGCAAAGTAAGAGACTAATCTTCTTAGTGCACAAAGCTAATTTCATAAAACAACTAATAGTGGAATAGGGTAACTTTCCCTTTTAATGACAAAAGAAAATAATAACGAATATAACATACGATTTAGACATCGTTGCTGATAAGTTGGAGCTTAGCTCCCAGGTGCACCACGTTAATAATTCATCACGACTTCTCTATCGATATTTCTAGTTGTCAAGTAGTGAAAATAATCCCCTTGACAAGCTCCATTAAGCCAAGTGATCTTGGCATATGGCATTCTAGGTGATGCCTTGGTAAGTAATGCTAAGTGGTCGAGTAGTGGGAAATACCCCCTTATCTAATAAAAATTTATCAATCCAAATTCTATTATCACTACATGAGCACGATTGATAATGATTGTTATTATTATTGCATGAGCATGGATGATCATTTTCTCTAAAGGGATTGTTTAAACATTATTACTGGGAAGAATAGTGCTACTTCAATGCACATGATAATATAAGGAGTCCCTTCATCTCTCATGTTAGACAATATTACTGCTTGGTTGAAGCTTTGCTCCTAAGAATGTATGATCATAAACAATAAAGCATGTTATAAAATCAAGTGTTACATTTAGTGACAACCCTTGTTACCAAGACATGGTTATTTGCTTGTGATGCTTATCATAACTTCATAAGTCTCTAAAGGATTGAAGTGATCCCCCTATACATCTTTTCATGTACTGCTGCTAAATGAGAGCTAAAACTCCAAAGCGGGTTAACTAGATATTGAGGCAAAAATGAGTATTAAAAAAAAAAACAAATGGATATAGAGTTGACAAGTTGATTCCAACATAATGGTCAATTTCACATAGTCAATTACAACTATTATAAAAAAAAAATTACATAATATGTCCAAGAAGATTAAAGTGAAGAGAGGTACAAGTCAATACTTATCATAAAGCAATGAGTTTTAAGTGTAATGCACGTTTGTGTGTGATGCTTGAAGCACGAGATGCTAGCTTGTGTGTGATCCTCATTTATGCGAGAATTGATGACATTCATTTGAGCAATATGCTCAAAACGTACATGTAACACTAGCTTGCTCATGATGCTACATCGCTCTTAAATAATGCTTGTACAATTGGTCAATTAAAGGTACATGCATGAAAATAATGCATTGCCTTCAAACCAAGGCAATGCACTCCTTCAAGATATTGCAACTCTTGGTTGTTATACAATTTCAACACCACACTTGATTTCCAATTGTTTTACAAAGTAGCGAAGCATCAATAGTTGTCGAACTCATCTTTTGTAACATGTCATCAATTGAGGGAGAATAAACAATGATAAGAGGAATTTCCCACTCAACCCTTCTTGAATAGCTCTTTTGCATAGGATTCCATATAGGCTTTTGCTATGCGTGATACCGATGCATAAGCATACTCGATGCTTAAGCATACTCGATGCTCTCATGCAGTGCTCTTCTAAAATGGTGCCTTGGTAAAATGTTTTGTTACAAATAATAGTAACTAAATGCAATCACTACCACTATAAAGGAAGAAAGAGAATGTGATGATGGTTCAACACTTGATGATCTTAGCACCTACGTTACAAGAAAATGAAAGGTGAGTTAGTTTCATAAAATAAGAGGAGCACAACAGTTAATAAAGCTTTAGAGGAGACATTCAATCATTAAAAAAAAAAAAAATGGGGTGAGTAATAAAGAGACACACAAGCATTTGACTGTTTATTTGACAACCCACGTTACAAAGAGAAGCAATTAAAATACATCCAATGTGAGTAAATTTCAAGTCTCATGTATGGGTATTAAGAATAATGATGGTAACTAAATAAATAAATATATATGTATATGTATATATATGAAGTAAGACAATCAATGCAATAAGCAGTGCAACAACAATAGATTCATGACAAATAGATGTTTGATTTGATACAGTGTGCTATTGCAAACAGTATAGGTGTAATTTTTTAAGTGTTTGTGATGAAGATGTTGCTCAATATAATAGTTAAGTTGATTTTGTTCCATTTTTAAGATCATTGTGAGAGTGGCTACTCAAATATTCCTCTCGACACACATCTATAACCCGGTAACCCATATGGCTTAGTATGTTTCTAGTATAGGATATACTACTCGCTAGCCACATGGGTTTTTTTAAAGCTATAATGAATGCTCTCAAGTTTGAAATTGCAACTACTCTTTATAATTACATTAGACAGCTGTCCTTTAACAACTCAAGCTTGTCCTTTGCCACTGTTGATGCTGTTGTGATATTCTTAACATGATCTTAAATTGTCTTGCTATAATAGCAACTTGGACGTTTGGTTTGGCAACCACAGATGCTCCTTTAAGCTTACGTAGGGTATTTGGTCTACAATTGAAAAGGATGAGAAGTTAAGCATTGTCTTTGCCAAGTTTACACTACACGAGAAAAGCATGGAACAAACAATAAGCTTGATTCGATTCTGACAATGCCAATCTGATAGCAAACTATTCAAGTAAAGATGAAGATTAACTAGAATCTACTACATACATCAACTAGACGTTGTGATTCATCCTGGAGCATCCCTTTACTTGCCATTCCGAACTGCATTAGAATAGTCTTCTAGAATATACAACAAAGTAGTTTAGAATCAAGATAGAGCAGTAGCTTTCATCCTAAGAACTCCCTGCACTTCTCTTCAACAACAACAACAAAGCTCACATGATCTGTAATTAAAGCTACAATAGTAGCTAACACATGGAGCAACAGTAGACCAAACATCATCGCTCTTGATCTTTAACCGAGCTCTCATTAGCGGAATAACCACATCCAAACAAGAACATCAATGCCTACTATCACATCCAAACATGCACCAATTGCTCAATACAAGCTAGTAGCCCCTCTATCATCTCTTAAGCATCATGTGCTACTTCAATAGCTTATGAACTCATTATAGACAACTCTGACACTATTTAGAAAATTGTGCACATATCTCTAATATGAGCTCCATTTGATGCAATTTAAAATGCTACTAAAATCTAAGAGAGAGACCTTCATTTTTCATGTTTTGAGTTTGGCATGATTTCGAAAGTATCAAGGTCAATTTTTATCATGACATTATTGCCTATGCACTGATGGTGTCTAATTTTTGTAGATTTGACAAAGTCTGGTAATCATCCGAGCTCCTTTTGATGTGATTCAAAATCCTGTGGAAATATAAGAGAGCTCTACAAATTTTATTTTTTGGTTTTGTGATATTCTAAATGTATCGAGTTTATTTTTATTGTGAATTTATTGCATGTGCAGTAGTAGTACCTAATTTTTACAGATTTGACAGAGTTTGGTAAATTATGGATATTACTCTTATCTGAGCTCCTTTTGATGTGACTCAAAATCCTATGGATGCATAAATGAAAGCTATACAACTTTTTTTCTTTTTGAGTTTTTAGAGATTTTAAATACGTTATGGTGAAAATTTATCGTGAAGTTACTACATATATAGTGCTAGTGTCTAATTTTTGCAGATTTGACAGACATTGATAAATTTAACTTATTTCTCTCATTCAAGCTCTGTTTGATGCAATTCAAGATGTTATAGCAAAATAAGAAAGAGATATTTGACTTTCATGTTTTGAGCTTTGATAAATTTGGAACTTATTAAGGCCAAAATCTAGCTTAAACTTACAGGACATGCAGTAGAACATTCTGATTTGTAGATTGATAGAATTTCACATATTGAAGATATTTCTCTCATTCGTTCTCATTTGGATGTGGTTCAAAATCCTATGAAAAGCTAAAAGAGAGATCTTCAAATTTGGTATTTTAAGTTTTTCAAGTTTCAAATTGCATCAAAGTGAAAATTAATCACAATGTCACTGCACATGCAATGATAGCTCTTAGAGTTGCAGATTTGGCATAGTCTCATAAATTATGAGTATTTTTCTCATTCAATTTTTTATCAAGATGATTCAAAATGCTATGGGAAGATGAGAAAAAGAACTAAAACTTTTATGTTTCAAGTTTTGATGAATTTAGGAAGCATCAATATAGAATTAGGCACAAAGCTACTGTCTCTGTAATGTCATGTTCTAGCTATTTAGCTATTCAAGGATTTGCTATATTTCATTTTTTAAAAAATTGCAAACTTCTTACAAGAATATTACATTTGGGTTCACTCTATTCCGATTTAAGGCCTATGCCTCTTTTTCTAGTCAGCCTACCTACAATGACCACACTTTGCATTGAGAATCCTCATATCTATGAAGACGGAACAAACAACATCTTGTTTAACTAGTCCTAGATTTTTAGTTTGGTGGCCAATCCTTTTGTAAGGATGATCGAATAGTTGACTATGAGATCCTTAGAGTGACAATGTGCACTTCTATAGTATGGTTGTAAATTGCCTAATAGCATTGTCCATCAACTTTTCACTATGATCCAATATATTCATCTGGGGCAATATTGCATTTTAGTATATATTCCTGATGGTTTATGGTTCTCTTTCATCAACAATTTCTACTATAACATGCATGGTTCTTGTGAGGATTGTATTCCAAGCTTAACACATTTCTAGTTGTCATTTCTACACTATTACCTTACTTCTCCTACAAGGCCTTCCAGAGCTAGTTTTGACCTATGCCTCATGATTTAATACAAAGAAAATAATGATTAGGTTGTGAGACAAAAACTTCTAGGGACTCCAAGGACAAAAAAAAAATGTAAAGAAAAATTTGACGTAAAGCTAAGCTATTAGAACAGACTAAACATAGTAGCTATGTCAAGGAGCAGCTATAGTAGAAGTGGAGTGCCCATGATGCAAATAATTGATAATAGTATCAAATGTGTTGGTTTGAGTATGTGAATTGAACAGCTAACACTCAAATCAGGACATGCTTGGATTTACCCTTTACATTACAATATCAAGTCTACTACTTCTTGAGAGAACCCAAGTTCCATTGCAGTAAATTACTTATAAGAAATGTAAAATAACCTACAACATGCATTAGTGTCCAATAGAATAAAGAATGCAACAATAGTCTCGTGTGTTAGCATTAGCGCAAATCATTCAATAAGCACTAGGTGTTTATCAAAATGATTAATGCCATCTTGAAATAAAGCAATCATCTTAAAAGCCTACAAAGAATATACTATCACATCTGTTTGGGCAACCAAAAAAAAAGACAAGTATTGAAGATATACTATCAATACTTAAAATTAAGCTGAGTTAGGCAAGAGCCAAGTTACTTGTAGTGTGCTCTATGAGCAAATTTTGGTATCTATTGAGCATCTTGATGGATCTAAAAGGAAGGAATGTATAGAGAAACAACCAAAGACATAATACTAAGTAATGAACAGACAAACAAAGCACTTCAAAGTAGCGCATGCATATTGATGGAAACTATGATGATCAATACACACACACACATATAAAAGAAAGAGAGAAGGAAAATAAGAGTGTAATCAAAAGAGAATAGTGAATGTGGTGAATTCGCTCATCACTACCAGCTAATGCAGTGAAAGACAAGACAAAAAAATTCTATTTTATGGTTGATTGGGAGAAGCTCCACCACTTGTAGAAAAATCAAAACAACATTAGGTGCTATGCCTAAAGAAGAAAATTTCTATTTTATCATTTCTTTGAAAAAGCTTCATCACCTATCGAAAAATTAAAACAACAAATAAATATAACACAGAGTAAGCATGTCTACTCCCAAGTAACCACTAAATCTGTAAGTTATATTTCACAAATACAACACTATAGGTATATAACAAAGTGCATTACCTTTAATTTATTAAGCCACGTCAAAGAGAAACCCAACTAAGAAACAACATCTCAAGAGTAGAAGCTACCATAATCATAAATGAACTCTATTTTAATCCTTCATTGAAAGAGAGCTCGTAGGTTATTTAGCCACTACAATGAAGCACCCACATTGATAGAAGCTCACTTAGACCAACTAGAATCTCAATTGGAACTTGCTTCATCAAATGGAGCATACCACCATCAAGCAACTAGTTTCTAAGTAAAGCCATTACAATGTGTGATAAGTCACTATGACTCAATAGAATTGGTCACCACAAGATGATGGGAAAGAAAGACTACCTTTGAAGATGAATAGCTATCATGTATAACATCAATAAGCTCGAACTTTAAATGCACATATGGAGATATGAATAAAAAAAAAAAGCAAGAATAGAAACTTAAGAAAGTGAAAATGGAAGCTTATTTAGAAAACATAAGAAAGCAAATAGAAATTTATTTTTTTTTTAAATGAGAGTTTCATGCTATTTGTCTTTTCCTCGAACAAGTTTGTTATACACTGAAGTGTGATGGGAAAGAAGGAATCACTAGTTGTACAAAAGAAACTGCTAAACCATTAAAGTTCATGAAATTTTGCCATTCAAATGTGAAACTAATAATAAAAAATAAATAAATAAGGGTGCATCCATGAATTACAAGTATAGAGAGGTAAATGCAAGATGGTACTGGAAGCTTACATTAGAATATTAACATTGTATTTGGTGGATCCTCCTCACAAGAAAATAAAGGGGTTTTAGGAAGAAGAAGACTCACTAGAGCAAGTGAGATAAGAAAAGGAAAAAAAATGGGATCGATGAAGAGGACACAATGAACATTGCAATCAAGCCCTGTCCTATTGTCCCCTACAACAAATGGAATAAAACAAATGTGTGTACAAGCATTTTGTCCTAAAGGAAATACTTTTATTATACACCGAGCCTATGAACTTTTATCACCTCACTATGGTATGGATTTGTACTAGGTATCTTCTTGACAAAATGTCTAGTATGTTTAGGCATTCAAGGAGATTAAGAAATGTGATAAGACCATATTTTATGGGCTGGACTAATATCAAGATTATAGATTTTGTGTTAGCTTCATTATATGTAGATGGCTTCAATAGTAGGCCTTAAAAGAATGATGTGAAGGCAATATGTAGGTATGTTATTCACTATCTTTATAGAGTTTGAATAGCACGAGTAGATTACAGGTTGTGAAGATGATTATACAAACAAAGAAAATATCATCTGCCATAGGCAAAAAGTAAAGTTAATGATGAATCGTGACATGCTCTTTACTTGGAAAATTTAGCTAGGTATAAAGCTAAAATTGCCAAATTAAGAGTGATTGGAGTGTCAACAAATGAAAAGAAAACCAACGTGCTGAAATGAATCATCTATGCAGAGCAAATGTAGAGGATAGGTTAACTCCAAGAGGAAAGTTATTCATTTTACCATCCAAGGAGACACACCAACAATATCATTAAGAGAATTTGATTGTTTGGAAAATGTCATGCTAATTTTTTATGTTATGAATCCATAAGGTAACATGCCAAGTAGTAGTGCAACTATTTCACAGTGCACATGTGTTGGGAAAAACTTTATTTATTTAACAAATTAACACACCAAACTGCAGTGCAACTAGTTCATAGCACACATGCACTAGACAAGACTTTAGTCATTCGAAAGGGCTTAATTAATGCCTAATCCCTTCGATATAGCCTGAAGGACCTTGGTTAGGGAGCAAAATGTAGATGTATGAATTTAATCATTAAAGCTTTAAGCCTAATTTTTATATGGGTTTAACTATTTGAGCTAATGTGGTAGGGCTTAAAGAGTTAGACCTAGCTCATTTAGGATGATCAAGAGACTTGGAATTGGCCTGTCTAATTCCAGCCTTTCTCAAATTAGCTCGCACACACAACAAATAAAGGCCTTAATGGGCCTGGTCCATAAGGGAGTCTATCTCTATCCATTATGAGAAGAACTTATCATAGTTGTTAGTCATTTGTCTCATCTGACAGACGACATCGATAGCCAAATTCCCTATAAATGCTACTAGTCCTCATCTCATTTAGATGATTGGAAATCTTAGACAAACGTAGTAATGCTGTCGACTTTCCATTTTGGTGAATGAATCACTTTTCCTAATCAAGAACATATATTGATTCATCCTACTTAGTGAGGTTGATGCTTCTTAGCTCCCTCACTCGTCATACGTGTGTTAAGAGCCTATTAAGATTATCTACTCCTCCTCCCTATACGATTCTCTCTTGATCATCCTTGTACGTGTTGTTTCTCCATGTTACGTGTAACATGATAGTCACGCGACATACACGTGATCATTGTAATCAATCCTTACCCATACACATACAAAACCCAATACAAGGAATGTCTGCTCCTATTAATATGTCCTATAATCTTCAATAAGTTTAGTCTTATTAGATACTCATCATTTTTTTAATGAATTGAATATCCACTTTATAATAATTTGATCACAATTCTTGTTCTTTGGATCCATTGTGGCAATTTATTTCAATACAAACCTCTTTCTTTATATTAGATCAACTTTTAGGAAACAAGAAAAATGCATGTCAAACCTATAAAACTATAATAAAGCAATAACAAATTCGAACTAAGACATACGTATCAAAAACTATTTCACTATGATAACATGAAAAAAAATATGAAAGAAGAAACAACCAGCAAGTAAGACACCAAATCATTAATTAACATAAGGACTAAAAGTAAAGACATAATAGCATAAAGGTAAATTATGTTATAAGGTATTAACATTTTAGGATAAATTCATTTAAGGTATCAACATTTTAAGTGGTTGAAAAAGAGAAATCAACGTTTTGCGAAGTGAATCAAATGAGGTACTAATGTTTTATAAAATTCATTTATGGCTTATTCACTTCGCTGAATGAATAAAGCTATAATGAAATTCCTAGTATGGAGGAATGAAATAGAGCTATAACAGGATTTTTCTTTATTAATTTTTTTATTTAAATGGTGATATTTTGAAAAAAAAAAAGACAGTTCCAACATTGAATTGGTATTCATAGATTTGAATAAAGAATAACTACTCAATATTTTGTATAACAGGGATTCATTGTGGAATCATTATTTAGTGAATTAAACATTGTAATAGTTATAGCGAAGTGAACAAGTAGTTAAAGTATCAATGTTTGAATTAATTTTCAATTAAGTTTCCTCAGTTTTTGTTAATGATTAAATATTAATATCTTATCTATCTCACTTTGCAAAACATTGATACATATTTTTAACCACTCGAAATGTTAGTGCCTTAAATGAATTAATATTTGAATTTTGATTCCTCTTTTTAATCACTTGAAACATTGATACCTAAAATGAACTTACCTCCAAATATTAATTCCTTTTTATGTAATTTTCCCAATAGCATAATTACATTTTCTTAAATCCGTAAATCAACTTCCTTTTCAAAAACTTGTCATTCCATTTAGAAAATGATTTTGACATCTTGCACACATAAATTCCATATCTAAATCAAGACAACAAAATAATAATTATATATACATATATAAAAGTTGTAACTTTCATCAAACCCTTTCATAGAAAATAACATACCATTTTGTAAAATCAACTTGTGACTTTTATAAAACACATAGAGTGCAACTTACAAAGGAGAAGTAATTATAAAAGGTTTTAAAAATCTGGTTTTTCCATAATGAAATCATCATACCATGACATGAAAATTAAATACATAACAAAAACATGCCTTAATCAAAATCATCAAAACATTAACAAAAAACATCACAATCATCACCACCCTTTTGTTAAATACAAAATCGACAAACCTTAACCCTAGATGTAAAATCATTATATCATCCATAATGTTAATCTAAGGATGTAAGATAGGCAAGTAATTCATCTAGAATAATATTCGTACTATTTGTGTGTGTGTGTGTGTGTGTGTGTGTGTCTGTGTGTGTGTGTGTGTGTGAGAGAGAGAGAGAGAGAGAGAGAGAGAGAATGAGCATATGGAAGAGAGAAAAATAAAAGAGAGAGAAAAATAAAAGAGAGGGAAAAATTGAAAGGACTCGTAGTTTTTTAAAATTGAAAAGATCTGAATGTACTTTTTTTAATTATGTGTCCCAATAAAATAGGTATGTCAACACTATTTTAATCGTCTCAATAGGCTCTTTAATGCTATAATTAATTATAATGTGTCCGTTTAGAGTTGTCAAGTAAAAAAATTTATCAATTTTTAGGTACAAAATTGATTAATTTCAAAGTTTAAGTACTAAATTGTTCAATTTTTAAAACATAAGTACCTAATTGCATATTTTATCAAAGTTCAAGTATCATTCGCAACACTAACCCTTTAGAAATTGCATATATATGAATTCATATCTTATATTTATTTTATTTGAAGACAACCACCCTTGACGTTACATCAATGTAAATTTTATTGCTTTAAACTTAGTTAAACTCCCATAAACTAATATTTAATAAACTAATAACATTGCTAAAATATTGCTTCAATCCCATCTTGGACCGGTTTATAAAATTAATAATTTCGTTAAATTAGTCAAATAATAATTTTTAGGAAGACCCTTATATAAATCTATAGTCTTGATAATATCATAAATTAATAATTATGTAAAATTACAAACATAAACTGGACAATTTACTAAAATATCAATCTAATATTGTGTATGATTTTAAGAATTTTTTCTATATTGTTTATATAGCAATTTCCTTCATCATCATACGTAAAATGTGTTTAATTTTAGTACAATAAACCCATAGATGCAAGTCACTTGTTTTGAACTTTATTTAATTTGTCAATACAATGAATATTTTTTAAGTATTAGAAACATTGAATACTATTTATGTACTTATGTTTAGAAATATATATGTACGATGGATTTTAAATTAATTCGCGAAAAAATGATAATATACTAGTGATGTACAATAATTTATTTATATAATTAAATTTATATTTACTGAATTAAAAAATTAAATTAATAACTTATTAATTTATATCTTTCTAAATTAATAAAATTTACGGTTTCAATGTTATTGATTTATAAAGATTTTACTGTGTGTATATTCTCTTGAGCCCATAAATACGATAGAACCATGAATTTATTCAAAGAACATAAAGAAAAGTAAGAGAGTAAAATAGATTTTAAAAAAGAAAGAAAAAAAAAAAAACTCTATTTGGCCACATGAAGAACAGATATGACATGTGGCATATCCTTATACCTCAATGTTGATGGCAAAGAGAATACTTGTCTACATGGTGAGACAAACTCGTCGTGAAGAAGACGATAATTCTCCTTTCGACCACGTCAACAGGTTCCAAGATTAGATTTTCATTGTCCCCCCATTGTCTTCCATTTTCTCTTTAAATCTGTAAATAAAATTTATCCAACTATATAAACAGTTTACTCTGCAAGGGCTTTAATCAATTATAGCTTTGTTACGTTTAATTAATATATATATATATATATATCGGGAAAAAATAAATATTCACCTTCCCGCTTGAAGTAGTGAAGGATGTTGAATAAGGTCATCCACCTTAATTCTTTGCCAGTAGAGACTTGAGCTTGCATAGCTGTCAAAGAGTGTTTCTCAACCTATAAGACAGGAAGATTGTTAGTGGAATAACAAAGGGATTGTCCAATTGATAGGATGACTCTGATGCTTAAGTTAGTATTATAGAAGATAAATTTGACCGAGTAATGGCAAGAGAGTACACATATAGTTGTTTTACCATTGACTCGGGAGCTTATTTATGGGAGAGGAGGCTGTAGCAAATTAGACAAGTAGATAATCATAGAGGGAAGTGTTTATAATATATTATGAAAGTGCATCCCCAACAAATCAAGAAAACATATCTTCCCACTAGGCCAATTTTTGAGATCTTTGGAAGTAAGCTGGAGATAACTGAATATGTCTGCCGATTACTTATCTAGTATGAGGACAACCTGATTCGTCAAAGTTCTTTGAAAGACTTCTAAGGTATCTGGTTGGTGGTACATAAGCAGTGATTGAACTATTGTCGATTAGGGCAAGTCTATATGACTTTGCCGGTTGGGCCAAGATCCATGGTTTGGGCCTAAACAACCCATATAATAAATGGCCTACCAACAAAGGTTTTATTTATTTCAATATATAACTAGCAATCAGGCTAAATGGTATAGCATGCATAGTGAATCATTTCTCATTATAAATAAAATATCTCAAAGTGGTGAAGCATTGATGATAAAAATGGAGTTTATTACATTATATTTTGATTATTAAATTACTTTTGTACTTTATTTATATTTGCACCTAAATATTAGATGTCCATTTGTAGGCTTAATGATTATTTTCTAACAAGTTAAAAATACTATTCCCAATTATATCTTATGATCACTTTTTAGGCAATTATACCTATCGAATATATAGTATAGTAATTAAGTCTAGATGTCATTTCTTGGGATCTTAACTGCTAGTAATGACTCTTTCCCCAATATCTAATCGTCAAATTCAAGTTGAATCCTAATTACCTATAACTAATATAATTACGATTACTAATTCACCAATTCACTATCATAAGCCAATATCAAATTTAAGTTCATTCAATTGCAAGACCGTCTAAATTCTTAATCACCACTAGATTTTATCATGTAATTACTTCAAATATAATCCAATAAGATAATTAATTTCTTGAGTTGTGAAATTCCTATTATAAATTAATATCTTTTTCAATATTATTAATTCCTAACCTTGTATTAATTAATTGAAATCTCTTTTTAATTAATAGAAACCTAGGATTGCATTAAGAGTACTGAATTCACTATTACATTTTAACTTCTCTAGGGTTTAACCTAATATAGAATATTAATGTCTTCCTATCTCTAGAATTGCATGCAAGTTTCTCTAATTAAGTAAATTACACTAAAAGGTATCAATGTATAAGAGTAAGTTTATTGAAATTATTAATGTGTGAGGGTAAATTCATTTAAAGTATATGAAAATTTTAGAAAGTTAATTGAAAATTAATTGAAGCATTGATACCTTAATGAACTTTGTAAAATATTGATACTTTATTTGATTCATTTTGTATTGATACCTCTTTTTAGCTACTTAAAATACCTTAAATGAACTTATTCTCAAATGTTGATACTTTTTAGTGTAATTTACTTGCCTCTAATGATGTAAATCCATTCAATCTAGAAATTTCTCAATTAACTAGAATTAAATCTACCATGAATCAATATTATACAACAATCAATTAATGAAAGTAATAATAATAATCCATAATTAGACTCAATAAATTAATAATCTATTAGATAAAAACAATCCCAATTGCATGAAAATTCTAGATTTTATCATAACCTATACAAAATACTCTACTCCCCCATAGATTTACCAATCAAATCACAAACAGTATATAAAAACATAGAAATCCTATGTAGAAACCCTTCTAATTGCATGATCTTGCAATCTTTGGTAATCTCACATTATGATAAGCCTAATTTATTCTTGATTTATGAGTGATAAAATATGTTTTATTTCATCACTATATTGATAATTATTATGAATTTAGTATTAATAATCGTTAAAATTTATTTTCAAGCCTTTAAGAGGGAGATTTTATAAAATGAAGAGTTTTTGACCAAAAATATAAAGTTTGGAATTAATTATGATTAACACGAGGAAGACATGCTCATGTAACCCAACCATGTCATTTGAAACAGGTCAAAAACATGCTTGGAAGAGTAAATTTGAATTTGACACAACATGGCAAAAGACACAACTTGTCTAAGTCGTGTCGCTTTTAAGAATAGGGAACTAAATCCTACAAGCAAACCAATATGACTTGTCTCGGTCATGCCCTAGGAAATAGCCAAACAACATGACTTGTCCTAAGTCATGTCATGCCTACAATTTTGGACTTCTTGTGTACAGAATTTGACACAACTTGTCTCCTTCATGTCTTTTTGACAAGAAAAGATATTTTAGGAAACTACTTAAAATTGGAAAGATCCTTCCTTGGGTTTGAAGAAAAAGGCATCTTGGGATAATTTTGAAAAGTTTCAAAAGTTCTACTCTCTACATTCAAGAACATTAATAACTTTTCATGAAGATCTTTTTTCCTATT
The DNA here is from genome assembly GCA_024138025.1 of Combretum micranthum. Taxonomy (NCBI): domain Eukaryota; kingdom Viridiplantae; phylum Streptophyta; class Magnoliopsida; order Myrtales; family Combretaceae; genus Combretum; species Combretum micranthum. The sequence goes on along the minus strand of JAMXBD010000424.1, from coordinate 720,130 downwards.
TTTGAGCCTTTACTTGCCAAACGAACAAGACACTTTCCTATTCTTTAAGACATCAACTTTCCTATTTTGGTGAAGGAAGGTTCCCATTTTGAAGCTTGGAGAGCCTCTATATAAGGACGAGACTTCAAGGTAGCAAGACAAGAGAAGTGTTACGAATTTGCTATTATAATATCTAGGCTGTTGTAGTAGCAAGTCATGGTTGTGCTTGAATTTCAAATTGTAGCAGGGGGATTATTCTTAATTCTATATCTTTTTAGGTTGTTATTACTTCTCCTATGGAGGAGTGAACTACTAGTTTAGATTTTGATGAACCTTAGGAAGATTATGTGATTTTATTTTCTTTATCAATTTTGATATATTACTTGATATCTTGAATCTAATTGTCTTATTCTTTATTGTTTATCTTGAATTGACAGTGCACAATATTGATTCGTGATTAAATTCTATGCAAATTAATTGAAAGATTGTTGGTATGGATATATCTGCACAATTGGAAGGAGTTGCATGAAATCCTAAGATTAAGACAACATAATTCTTCGAGATTAGGGTAAAATCTAATAGGGGGGACTCTAGATCGATAATATACCATAGGACTTTTAACTAAGAAGGAATTTTAGTCAATCAACCGAGGATTAGGATTTAATAATCATGAAAGAAATATTAAATTACATTAGGAATCTCTACTGTTTAAGAGTATCAATAATAATATTAGAATTATCCTTAGTGTAATCACATCACACCTAGTATGGATTCAAGATCTAAACGTTCTTGCAATTTGGTTATCCTTTTTACTTGACTTGTACTTGATCTATAATTAGTAGTAATATTATATACATTATTAAACTCGCTCAATTTGTAGGTTAAATAATGGGAGAAATAGTAAGTATTAGTACCCACTAATCCTTGTTGAGATGATACTTAGACTTAATCCCTATACTATAGTATCAACAAGTCTAATTGCCTTTAGAAGTCATAGTTTGGAGTTGTATTTCAGATTTTAACTTATTATTGATTACCTATGATCTGTACCACATTGTCTCTGACCTATGCACACACTTTCTCTCTTTAGGAAACTCTTAGATCTACCAAAAATTGATTTTCTTTGAAATTGAGCTTTATGTATATGTACACTAAAAATTTAGTTCAATACGAGTTCCAATAAGGCTATGCTTAGGTCATGTTCCACTGATGTTTAAAGGATCATATCAAATCTAGTCCAACATAAGCCTTACTATCAGTCCATGCTTTGGTTATGCTCTGCTCACTTCTTCAAAATTCTACAAATCTTCTCTGAAATTCCATGAAACTTACCAAGTTCCTTCTCTTAAGATCAAAGAGTACTCCAAAGAGCTAAAATCACAATTTTAACTACTTAAGCACCAACTTCTTAACATTGTTAATTAGATTTAACAATTTAAGCCCAAAATATCCTATCTCAATAAGTGTTATTTTATACTTATCAAACTTCCCCATACTTATGCATTTGTCTATCCTCAAGCAAAAAATCAATTCAAAAACTCAATAAAGACAACAAATATTTCCTTGAAAACATTACTACTCAAGAAAACCATCTACCAATCTCACTTAGATTCAATTACAACTCAAATCCTAGGCTAGACAACCTTAGGCTACTAGGTTTTAAATGAACCCTACTAAACCTCTACTAATATAATTCAATTGTATTTAAACAAATTAAGTTCAATTTTCTTAAACTTTTCTAATGACCCTTGAAATGAGTTTTCAATTGATGATCCTATGCTCATTACACAAGTTAACAGGTGTTATTCCCCAAATTGGACATCCCACAAGCTTAGTCACTCGTGTCTGCAAGGCTCACTATTTTTACTTTCCATTTCATTCCATTTACTTTGAATTTAATTACTCCTAACTCCTTTTTTCAAGAAGATTACCAAGTAAAATTTCATTTGTTCTTTCGCTAGACATTATAATACTCTCAAAGTTCCTAAGGAATGAGTATATTTCATAGTAAACTTAAAAAAAAAAAAAAAACCAATTAATCTCTCACCAACAACCTTAATCTAATTTTAACTCTAAAATTTGAGTTTAAATAACAAGTATTTTTGCTTCGCTAAGATTTCATTACTTAATTATAACAAAGTACAATGGACACAAAGAAAAGAGAGTAATTCTAATCACAAAATCTAAAAAAATTCCACAAGATTGTCACAAAGTTGCTTATCCCTTAAATGTAAAGTTATATATTTTAGTATAATAGAAATATCCAGGTTCTCTCTAAGTAGTAATTTCCAATTTTATAAGCTCATCAATGTGAATAATTGAGTGGAGGTAAAATTAAAATTATCAGCACTAGTAAAACCCTTATTTCATTCTATCCCCTTAGCCACACTTAGAATTAGACATTGTCCTCAATATCTCTATAAAGTTCAATAAGGAAAGAGAAAAATTCAAAGCAAAAATAGAAAAGACATAAACTCTAGGACTTTGTTAGTTTTATTAATGCAAAGACACTTGATTGCTTAAACAAACTCAATGCGTAATAGATTGTAAAGTAACTGATTTTGATCTTGGATATTCTCGCATTAGGTTGCTAATTTCAATTCACACCTAAAAAGAAACACAAAATAAAAGGTTAGTCTATCCTATGCTAAAAGATCCATCAAAATGTCATCTTAATCTCGCTCTTATAGAGTCCTAACAACCATTTACATCCTAAATTTGTCAGCAAATCCAAAAGAAAGAAATTCATAAAATTAGAAAGATATCAACTTCAATAGCTATTGTGTTGTCTCCACCACCTGCAATCCCAATTTCTGTTATCACCCCCTTAATCATATTCAGCTACTACCACAGGATCTTCTCTTCTCTTGGTTTAAGTCTTGTCAACTTCCATTTGCTCCTCATTTGAAGCCTCCTCATCTCCTACTTTCTTATCTCCATTTCCTTCACCTTCCCATCTTCAGTTTCAACAATCTCTTCATCAAAAGATTGCTATTGGTCTTCCTCCTCTTCTTTCCTAGATGAAAGAAAGAAATGATAGATATTTACCTCAAGCTTATTCTTTATGGCGTCAAAACACCCTATATTGGATCTTGGCCATCCTAGCTACATTAGTAGCTAGTATTTTAATGGTAAAGTTATTGTCATGATTTGGCCAAAAAAATAATAGAGTCATTCTCACAATTAAAGAGAAAAAAGATTCTTTTTCTAGTTTGATTAACATCACATAAACACAATGGTTCAAAAAAGGAAAAAAAAAAACTCTCCCTCTTGATAATGGAACTATAAAACCCCTAATTTTGTACAACTAGAATATGATAATTACCAAGAATATAACATAGAATTTTGAATAACTTTAAGAAAAAGCCGTAAAGATCACTCCCAAATTTTCACAATTTAAGAATATTAAAGTGTGAACAAATTTGATTATAGTTAAGAGATTAGAATCCTTACTAATAAAATTCTAAGATGCAAAATGTAACTTCCATAACCTTAGACAATGATAATAAATTGATTATTACAGATCCAAAAAAATTAAGAGAAATATATAACACCTTTCTTACCCAAAGAGAAGTCGAAAATTCATTTACGATAAAATCTTTTCATCTAGGAGTACGTGATTCTAACCCCTTAAATATGGATTACGGATAGACAAAATTAATGATTGGATGAGAATTGGAGAATAGCAAATATCACACTTGTGATGAAGAGAAAGTGGGATATCGTATATAAATTTATTTATAATTAGAAGACTACAATATAATGGATTGATTTGGAAGAAAGTACAAGATTTTCTACCTTATATTCAGTAATTAGAAAATAAATTCTAGAAATGTTAGATAATGATAAAATTGTTATCTAGATATCTCTAGTATTTTAAACCATAAAGTAGCACCAGAAAATTTACTACCATCAATAATCAAAATTAAGCTTAAAAAAATCAATAATCAGGATAAATAATTCTTAGGTGGTAAAAGATAAGATTTCATAATGGGAGCTCATAACTCACTAAACATTCATATATAGCTATAGATTTCAAGTGTAAAATGAAACGATAAATTTTTAAAACCTATTGGCTAGAAAATGATAGTTTAGAAATGAATTGCTAAGTTAAAAAATACGCAATGGGATTATTAACAGATCAAAATCTACAAATCTAAACCCCAAATAAAAATTTTGACTTCATAAATATTAATCTCAGAATGTTCAGAGCCTATATAACCTAAAACCTTAATTTTGTCAATCGAGGTAGGAAATGTAAATAGCATAGGTAAAAACCCTAAAAATTCTCAATCGCATAGATTTAAAATTTTAACTCTCAACTCAAAAATGTTTTATGAATAATGTAAAAGCCTTAAACCTAATTTAAGAGATATTTCTTGAACTAATCAATATATCTATACACGTTCTCCCTAATAACCAATGCGATTGCTTAAATATTTGCCCTTTAATTCATCATGAGATTCTCAAATCATATCATCTAGAGATTTTTCTTCAAGAAAACTCTTGAAAACCATCCAAGCTTGGGTATAAAGGAAGGTGTCACATGGAAGGCTAGGATCTTCTAAGATCTTTTAAATCTTTCAAGAATCCATCCTTAATCATCATTGATAATAGCAACTCCTCTAATAGGAAATCTTATTTAAATTTAGGCATTAATGAGTGATGCTGACCGTTAACCAACTTGATTATTCTCTCATCTAAACAGTAGATTTAACACATGTAAGAGGGGAAGAAATGTCACATCATGATCCTACCTTAATCTTCTTCATTAAATATTGAAAATGACATCTTCTCTAATAGGAGATCTTAGTTAAATCTACACATTAATGGATGAAAGGGATGCATAACAAACTTGAATCTTCTCTTATACTCTTATAAAAACCGAGAGCTTCCCTTACAAGCTCAACAAAATATCAAGAAACTCTAGAAAACCTTAACTTTATCATGAGTTCCATCTTTATGCATGAACACACATCAATATCATCACATTTCATTATTACTTTAAATTGGAAGCCACATGCAAGAATTACATTCACTTGTTTCCACTCCTAAGTTGAAAGAAAATTTATCAATCACCATAATTTCATTTATTTTATCATGAGATATCTTATTTTATCCTACCTATTGTCATTTCCAACAACTTTTCCTCTTTGAGTTCAACAATTAAAAATCAAAATTCACATAATAGGCAATAATATAAATGTTATGAACTAAATCATATGAAGAATTTTGCTCACATATGTTCTATAGATAAGATAGAAAAATTCCCAACTAATAGAATATATTAAAGAAAAGATTATATATAAAGGGATAATAACTTAATAAATAAAAACTCTAAACCTTAAAAATCAAGAGAAATATGAGACGATTAATTTCTAGATACTATTGATTAATAACGAGAAATTTAGAGACAAATTGCTGAAAATGAAATATATGTGATATAACTAATAACAGATGAAAATCTACAAATTTAGAGCTCAAATAAAAATTTTGATTACGTAAACATGAGATTTTAAATTTTCTAAATTTATTGAGTATAATATTCTCATTTGACCTATGGGGCCTAGAAACATTAATCGTGTAAGCGAAAAACTTAAAAATATTCAATCATATAAGCTTCAAATTTTAATTTTCAACTCGAATATAATCTAAGAAAAATATAGAACCCTAAACATGATTTGAAAGTTGTCTTTTTGAAATAATTGATACATTTGTACACATATTACTCAATATTCAACGCAACAGCATAGATATTGTCTTATATTCATCAATAACTTTTAATATCATATTATATATGATATTTTCTTCCCTTATTCCTTCTTCAACCATCCTATACCACCAAGAGAAAAAGGAAGGTGCCACTGGCGTTCTTAAGGAAGGAAAATGTCACTTTCAAAATCTTATCTTCATCCTATCTCTAGATATTGAAAGTAACCTCTTCTTTAATAAGCATTAATGCATGATTTGACACAAAGCAAAATTGGATTCTCATGTAATTTTAATGTAGCAGCACCCAGCTCTAGTTAAAGCCAGCCTCAAGGCCACCAGCTTTGCTAAGAAAGCTGTCGGCTTTGCCATGAAGGCCATCAGCCCTAGGTTGGCATTAAATGAAGGCCGATTGTTTCTTTAATGTCAAAGCTGCCAGCTTACTTACCAGTTTTTATTTATCCAAATTATTTCTTATTAATTCTTTTTAAGGTTTATGTAATAGTATAAATGGTTCTTTTAGGGTTTTGTTAGAGAAATATGATATTTGATATATTTTGAAACCTTATTGAGAGAGTTTTCTCTTAGGATATCTCTCTAGAAAGTCGTTCCTTATCAACTTCATAGTACTCTGGACGAGCTTAATTTAGATCTCTTCCACTCCTTGCTCTTGAAAAGGTTGCTCAAGATCCACTTCTTGTCGACTTGGAAATAAGTCTACCACTTTGCAAATCCATGATGCAACCCTAAAATAATAATGACAAATCAAATCAAACAAAAAGATAAAGCAACAATAACGAACTATGCAACAGGAAAAATGATCTTACCTTTAATCTCTCCTAGTCCAGGTTCAATGCTCACAAGCTTTCTATCAACTTACCGTTCTCCAGAGTAACGAGGTCGAATTCCCTTTTCCACTTTGCCATTCTAAGTTGGGTGTCACTTAACAGACGAGAAAGTTTATCATGTTCCTCTCTCACACCTCTCCACTTCTTCTCGAATTTGCCTGCTGCTGCCTCTATAAGAGCTTGCTTCCTCCTCTTCGACCATGTCAGCTAGACTACGCATGGTCTTGTCTTCTAACTCCCCACATAGCCTTTTGTAATCACCAATTAAAGCGACTAGCTCACTCTTCAATCGTACTTCATTTGTTTAACCTCGACAAGCTCCTTTTCCAAGCCTGCCTTTTGTGCCTCCACCTCCTTTATGCTTTACTCGAACCAACAACACATGGAGAACACACGCACACACACACACACAAGAGAAGCGAACAAGAAAACACAACAAAACACACCATGATTCTCTTCAACAGTCAAAACACCTCAACAATCGTCATGAGCACCTAAAAGCAGAAAAATGAAGAGTTTTTTAATAAGAAAGAAACAATTCGGACTATTGATGAACTTTACAAGCACAATAACACACTTACCTCGTAGGTCTTCTGTACAGAGAAATCCATAGTTAGATCCATCAAGGACAGTCCACCATAAAAGGGCCTTCAACCTATTCTTGTCCCTAATGTGAGCAATCTCCACAAAAGAGGACCAATCTACACATCACTCCATTTTAGGACTTTCCCTTTGATAAAATCAATCGGCCCACCGGCAACACTCTCTCAAGTTGACTTCAACGAACCCTAACCATAGTGTGGCCACCCGACCTACTATTACTACTCCCAGCAACCTCTCAGGACTATAAAAGTACACTACGACCTTGGGTTGGCACAGAGGAAAAGTGAGCCGAACCGCGCTCTTCGCAAGGTCAAACAAAATGTGGCGAGCTCACCAATACGACATTAGCTTCACTACTGAGGCTACAAGTGAGCTAAGCTACTCGAGCTCGATTACTAAACAAGCTAAGCTCAAGCTTTGGTTCAAGCTTGTGAGCGTCTCGTAAACGAGCTCATTAGCTCGATAGCAGGCTTGCATGTCAAGCTTGTTAAGGGCTCGTTTAATATAAATTTAATATTGTAAATATAATTATATAATTTATCTTTTCTTTTTGTCTATCTAATTTATCTTGTTGTTTCATGATTAGCATGCCTTCCTCTCTCTCCTGCCATCCTGCTTGTGATATGACCACTATTGTGCCCATTGCCAATTTCCCATGCTAGCTAACTTTAAAGACGGTGATATCTTTTGAAAAATTATGGTTTTTTTTTCTTGTCTTGTTTATGTATTCATTTTTTGTTTTTTTTTTTTTTTAAATTTGATAAGCACTTATTATAGGCTTCTTACTACAACTCTCTCACTTTCTCCTACTCTCTTTCACATCTCTCTTTCTCTCTTGCAAATTTCAATGTTCTTTTGGCCCCTTAATTTCTCTCTCATCTCACTCTCGTCTCCAATTGAAGGCACTATAAAGCAACATAAAAAAGGAAACCACCCCAGCCAACCGCCACGGTTATACTGCCTTTACCCTACCCATAACCACCACCAACACCACTTCAAACACACACCAAACCACCACTTTGTCCACCATAACAGTAGAATCCACCACCACTTATAAGAAACACCAATATAAATTCTAACCATAGACCACCATCCACCACTCAATCGAACCACCACCTTTAAGAATTGTCTTAAATGCTAAGAGCTCTACCTCGTTCACATGTTGTTGGCAACAATCACTATTGCAAAGAAGTAGAAACTCCAACAATCACCAACACACACCATAAGCAATCCTCCAGACTAACACAAAAATCATGAATACACCCAAACCACCATACTAGAACACAACGAACTAAACCACACTTACCAAAAAAACCTTAAACATAATACTCAACTAGTTACAACCGATGCCACATGAGCGCCACCAAGCCAATTCCATCTCCAATGTTATCCACCTCTAAGGCTCCATCATCAATAGTTGCAGCGTCATCACCATCCAAACAAACCACCAAGCCCGATGAACCGAGTTTAGGCTCAAGAATACCTAATGCGCTCAAGCTCGAGCTTGAGTATTTTAGGCTCATTAAAAAGCCTAGCTCGACTCGAGCCTATCAATTTTTAAACAAGCCAAGCTTAAGCAGGCAAAGCCTTACTTGCCTAGCTCATTTGCAATTCTATTCACCATCACCAGCCTTAATGGTAACACCTCCCGTCTAAGTAGGAACCTTTCCAGCTTTGCTAGCATAAACCCCAACCCAGCAATAGCATTTCCAAATTCGACACCAACATCTCCATGGTTTAATTCACCTAAATCAATCATCGGCAGATTGACCTTGACAGACCAATCCTCGACCTCAACTAGTCACTTCTCGCTTATTGCTTTCTTTATTGAAGGCCTCTTCTGCTTCTTCAATTAGCCCGCTAAAACATCACCTACGTTCACTACAACCATCTCAAGCTCTGCAAAAACAAGAAATAAACAAGTCAAAGTATAAATATAAAGCACCTACTTAGTCGAGCTCAATAGCTCTAAACCACCTAGTTCCTCAAAACATCTTCTCCCTAGAGCTCGACTCGATAGGTGATTGGGGGGAAAGAGAGAGATCTTGACCATATGAAGAACTAGGCCCTATCTCCATGAGTAGTCGGCTTTCCACTTAAAAAATTCTTAACCACAAGCACAACATCAGAAGGCCTTCCACCTCATGCTCGCAGAGTACCCTTCAACTCCATCAGCCTGCTAGTGTCATGTGCCATCAACATGGGGGATTTCGTACGATGCAGGCTCGCACCACTCAACCCAGAAGTCAAACCTCACTGCATTCATTCCTCCAGCTTCATAATCTAGAACTCAAGGTTTTAGTTGAACCTATTTGAGTTGGTGCGCTCGGTAAGAAGCTAGGGACACTTAGGTTGCTTGGTAAGATACCACTACCCCTCCTTTGATTTTTTATAAAGAAAATTTTGTTGAAGCCAGACCGGGGTAGCTACCACCATGATACTGAAACATATGACCTCAAAGGCCATCAGTATCCTCCAAGCATTAGGCAACAACTGACTTAGGCAAAACCAACGATAATTAAAGAATGCCTTTTGAAAAGTAGAAAAAGGCATCCTTAGCCCGAATTCAAATGCTTCTTATACAAAGCGAACTATCGACCACTAAGGAGGCATACCTAATCTGACTTTCTAGGCATCACAATCTCCCATTCATGTGGAGCACCTTGCATTTCCTCTTTGAATATAACCTCAAGCTTCTCCCTGGATAACTTAGAGTAGATCCCATTAGGACGATCACCTCGGGTTCACTCTGAATATAAAGGGACGATAGCTCCCTTCTCAAACCATTAGAAGGATACCTTTCTACCAGGTGCCGATAGACTTCACTGGCTAACTCAGCATAGGAATGATCACCTATAACACACGACTCCTCACCATCGACATCAAGACTTCGCCAACCTCTCCTCACTATTGCTAACAAAAGTCGAGCCTCCACTCTCTAATTGCATCTATCACTCAATTCTAAATCCCCTTACTTTGACGTCATGCCTCCCTCATCTCTCCTCACCTCATCGGTGAGTGGCTATATCCTATCGTCCGAATCTTGTGAAAACGATTGAGTATTAGAAGTACTTGACTTCGAAATCATCAAAAATTTTGAAGAACACTGGGAAACTGAGCACGATGGAGATGTTTGGTAATTTTTCTCAACGAAATATGGAAAATGCTATGAATAAATCCTTGTGAAAGACTAATATTTATAAAAGAGGGGAGGAAGAATAGAGGTCCATGCCCCCCTGAGATGTGTGAGCAAGCCTTACAGTCATGATGTCACAACCAATAACCGCATCTATCAAGCCCAAAAGTAATTATTGCTAGGACCTTTCAAATCCATAGGACTTATTAGGAAAACCGTACCTCCTTGAATATACCAAAGCGTATTGAGTATGATACCCGATAGGAAATCCTATGGTCCTCATCGAAAAACATTTGTAAATTAGTGATGTAGCTTAAATGAAAAGAGCAGCTCACTAGAGGTGACCACCTTAAGCTAACGACCTCATGGATTATGCACTCTCTTTGCTCTTATAATGAGAGTAGGAAGAAAAATGTTGATAGTAGAATATAATCCTCAGCTCACTCAGTCTCTTGAACTTCGAAACCTAACAACCTCAGCAAGCCCAAAAAGCTAATTGCTCGTGACATCCTAACCTTAGGATCTACCAGGAGGTCAAAGAGAACAATACCCTGTTGTGTGCTATGACCCGAGCTTCTTCTCAAGTCTTCACCTTGGAAAGACTAATCGATCCAACGAGCTTGATTAACTCGGCAACTCAACCTTGAGCCCTTACTACAGCAAGCATCCTAGTCACATCTCATGACTGGGGGGGAGGAAGAGAGAGAGATGGTTACAGACAACAAAAAAACAATCATATATTCTTTAGTATAAACCCTACCTATACCTGCAAACTGACTTAGGCATTAGAGTGACTACGCTGGGCAACCCCAGTGCCTCTCTAACCTATCTTTTTGTTCACATGAGCTATCTCTACCGACTCAATTCAACTCATGCAACACCTGTAGAATCTTATGTGTCTTGGAATATGTATACAAATTAAGGTTTTTAAGACTAGATTTAGATAATTCAAGTACTTATTAACGAAAATGATATAGGTTGTGATAAAAAAATTAAACTTAAGAAACACTCTAGGAAATATAAACATAAATTTTGGCATATATAGGATCACAAAAATATCGGGTGTAGATTAATATAGATCAGAAAAATATAAGTTGACATGATCACACTTATTAAAGATGCATATCTAAAATAAGATCAAGAGAAACATAATAAAATTAAATATAAATATGTGTGTGTGTGTGTGTGTCGAAAGAAAGGAGAATATTAAACATAAAATCAAAGTCAATCAATAAAACTTCATAAAAAATACATAAAACAAGAAATTGAACTTGAAATGAGAATTAAAAATACAAAACAAAAACAATAAGCACTTTAAGTGTACCTTTCGGATCCTTGGTGTAACATAGGAAAAATATACAAATTTTTTAAATTTAACTTGATAGCTAAAAATATGTTTGATAAGCTTTCCAATGCCTACTCATATGCTAAAATCACAGTTAAAAAAGAGTACAATAGGTTTAATTTAAAATCGCACGACTAAAATCAGTATTTGAAATCATATAAGGTATTTTTTCTAAGGAAACTTAGTTTATACGAACTTTGTAAGCTTTAAAATGACTATCCATATGACAAAAGTCGAATCAGGGATGTGAAAGTAGTGTTAGAAACAATAAAACCTGAGTTTAAGACACTTAAGTGATAATAGGGCATATTACATAACTATATATATAGTAATGAGTATCTACCATCTCATTTCATAGGAGAAACAGATCGGCTCTTAGACTTTCCAGTTGACTATTAAAACACTTAAGCAAGGAAAGACAAGGAGTAACTTTAACATTACCACATTGTTTGTGCTTGTAGTATAGTTGCATATGTAATAATATATTAAAACCGCTATGCATGTTGGTTAGGTGCATCATGTGCTACTTGGTGTATGTTTCGTTGCCAAAACACCATATTGAAAGTGACAATTACTTTGTCTGATAATTATGTGTGAAACATGCTGAAGTTTGTCTTTGGATTGTATGGACACTTAAGAACATGATTTAATGCTATTTAATTATATATTAATTGATCGTGCATTGCACAATTTGCATTTATTGCATAGAGGTGTGTTAGCCCCACTACGCATTCAGCCTTTCAGTTCTTTGGTATTCATTTGGTTTTTCTAGATGAAATGTTTTAGATCTATGCAAGTTTAACTTTGTTCCTTCGATTCTACGGAACTAAGTAGGCACTTGAGGGAATGTCACCCTTGGTGTCAACATGAAATGGCTAAAGGTTAGTGGAGTTTCTATGTTCCAAGGTTAAAAATGAAATGTTTTTGAATTGATTTATGAAAAAGAACAGTACCAATTTTCCTTGGTTCTTAGTCTCTCTTGAGCACATTAGGACATTGTTGTTGGTTCGTTCAGCCTTAATGAGGGGCATAAATCTCCATCCTATTCAAATTTCGATCATCTAAACGTGTACTTGTGCATATGGTTGATTATTGCATTACATATGCTTGCTAAATACACTTACTTGCTATTGAATTAACGTGTGGTCCAGTCTAGTTACCTCACTGAGCCATGGTTTTACTCATACTCCTACAAATTTTGTGCAAGAATAGTCCACGCTAGGACTGGGTTAAGAATCTATGAAGAGTACGACTGCAGTAGATATCTTGGAAATAGAGAAATTAGATTACATATATAACAAACTTAGACTTTGTAATAGACGAATTATATAGTCATTGAAGACTTTGTATTATGTAAGATCAAAAACCAATTCTACTATTTGGTAGGGATACCGAATCTCTATGATTCTAATGATCTATGGGAAATCGTATTCCTTAGTTTAGTTAAAATAAAATATTATATGATAAATTATGTGAAGTAAATAAGTAAGTAAAGTCTTGTAATCTTTGACTTGCAAGACGGTTTTCATATTATGGATGCACATGTGGTATGATAACTTTAAGATAATCCTACTAGGCCCTTATTTGACTCATGACAAGAACACTTTCCCAATCTCTCTCTTCTAATTAAACTCATCTCCCTCTCTTTCAACTTTCTCTCTCTCTCTTTCCTCACTACTGAAACCTAACAGTAGGATCACACAATAACCACACCACAATACATCACCACCGTTCAAAACATAAACCAAACCATCATCATTCCTCACCTAGGCTTTTACACATATCCACAAACACCAACAAACAAACCCAAGCCACCGCTGCTATTACCACTAAGTTAAGCTCCAAACACTAGAAAACCACAAATCAAAAAATGCGAACCCACCATCATAAACATTACCACGAATGCCCAACCATAGTCAACCAAGACCCAAAGTAAATGCAAACTTACCCTTACTAGCCACCGATACCGGCTACCCATAAATCAAGCACATCAACAAGCCAAAAACCCAAACAATAACTACTATACACTGGTCAAAATCTACTCTTGAGAGGCAAAATTGTTTGCCTCAGTAGGTCTAATTTTCACCTTAGTAGAGATACTGAGGCAAAAATCTCCCCACAAAATTTTACAGTTGGAGGTTGGTCATGTTAGGAAAACAAAAGCGATTATTGCCTCATAAATTTAATGAGACAAAAATCACCTCATTGTCAAAATGAGGCAAAATTTGCCTCACTAGTCGACATGGCAACTTAGCCATGTGGAGGCAAAACTTGCCTCATGTCCCATACATGAGGTGAGTTTTGCCTCATGCTTTAAAAAAATAATAAAATGTAGATATTGCTTTTTTTTTTTTTAAATGTGATCAAATGCAATTTTTAAAATTTGATGATTTCCACAATATTTAAAATTTTGTAATTTATGATAATTTATATTACGATTTTTTTAAATATTAATATATAAATGTTAATATTTTATTAGGAATATCATGCAATAGTCATAATTAATTAAATTTTTAAGGATATTATTGATAAGTTAATTTTATTCTATTATTTTCATATGAATTCGAGCTTATTTTGATGAGTTTTTAATTAAATTCCTATGAATTTAGTGTTTTTAATGTTAAATTGTTGTTTTTCGGCTCCTTAAATCAAAAGAAGAAGAAGTAAAGTGTTTGTAATTAGATTTGGAACAAAATAGTAGCAAAAGTAAAGAGCATACCTGTCACGCCCTGAATAAATACCAATCGAGGCAAAATATGAGGCAAAACAAGTATAAATTGGTCTGTCGCACCTCAAATTTAACCCTTGATGTGTCCCTTGATAATTGTTCTGAGGAGATCGAGCCTAAACTTAAAGAAAAGCTTCTATCACACCTCAATGTTGCACCTTAAATCTAACCCACGATAGTTGCTAAAGTGATTATAGACCTTTGCCTTACTTGTGTTGCACCTCAAATCATCAGAGCAATTGAACCCTTGACAGCGCTCAATTTAGCCCTTAGTTGAAGAATGGACAGAAACAATAGCATTTCATTAACTCAAGTCGAGCCCTATCTTTAATGCAGTATTCAAGCCATCGGCTTTTCCTTCGATGAAGCGATTATTTTAGCGTTTGATCCGTATGTGCATGTGGATGAAGAATCTACAGTCTGTTATATAGAATATGCCACATCTACAATAAATCATCATTTCTTTTCGTGTCCTTGCCCTATAAATAAGCGTGCACAACATTGTAATAAGTGTGTTGTACCAATAGAGATTTTGTACAATGTACAAAATTAACATAGCTTAGTGAGAGAATTTCTATGGTAAAAAAATCTCGTTTTTTCTTGCTTTAAAGAGTCTCAAAGTTTTCTGGGTAAAAACCATTTTAACCCACTGTTTGTAATCTCTATAAGACTTTGTGTGAATTTTTAATATCTTTCGATTAATTTCATATGATTTCTTTAGATAATACTTGTAATGTCTAAATCCAAGGAGATAATATCCTATAGCTTAGGGTTTGTAAACTCAAATCCTGATTCATGTTATTTCAAATGCGCTTTCAATTCAATATTGACTAGGTGTTTGTATTTAGTAGCTTGATGTTATTTTTGTGAGTCTAATTGTATGGTGCATGAATTAGATTCACGTTTGATTTCAATTGGATAGGCTGGAAGGTTATTCTTTTGAATAGATCTAGAGCTACTAATGGATTTAATCCTAAATATCTCGAGAGACAGCAAGTGAAAACTTTCTATCACTTGTTTTGAAATTCATTGAATTGTTTTAAAAAAACAAAGGAGTTGTTCTTTAAACGGATCTAGACTAATGATAGCTTATGAAGGGATTCAAGCAGTTTGGTTTAGATCTAGAGTTTATGACCTTGGGAGAGGCTTAAATTTAATTTAGTGAATCCAACGATGCGAGTACCCTAGCAAGCAACTCTTCTTTGAGTTTGGGTTTAAGAAATCACATGATAAGGAGTTGGTGAAGCAAATCCTAGGCTGTGTTTTACATAGTCGCAAACCGATTCCCTAATTTTGCTCAGAAAACAATTGTGAATATTTCTAACATTAGCATAACTCTATATTTTTTTATTTTGATTTGCTAAATTTTTCTTGGCCAAGATATAGAAGAAATGTGAGTATGATAGATGCCACCATTCCCTTAGGATCCAACCTAATTCTTTCTATACTACTTCGGTAGGTGCGCTTGCCATTACTATTGGTAGTTACTAATCGAATTTGGATAGGACCAATTAGTTTTATAAATTTTGAAAAGCTTCCACTTCGAGTTGTGTTTTAAAAGTTATATTTTATACAACTCCAACATAACATAACTCAAAAATTCGAACACAAGCAATTATACTAATAATCATAATCAATTACATTTTTTACTTAAATTTAATAAATAGTAAAAAATTATCTTGTCACAAATATATTTATATTTGTACAAATAATAAAAATTTCAAATCATCATATACCTGAAAACACTAAATAAAATTTATCAATTACTTAAGAAATATTATGGAAATAGAAACTAAAAAAGATACTCTAAATTAGATATTACCTTGATTTTGATGTTAGTGAATTTGTAATAACAAACTGATATAAGATAATTTAAACCTGTAAAATTAACACGTAAAGATAATAGTGTAGAATAAACATATGTAAAATTAAATGGTTTGAAGGAAAGAAAAAATTGCACTGATTGGAGAGTACAAATTCGACAGAATAATCGGAGAGAAAAAATTCAATAAACTTGCCAGAGAGAAAAAAAAATGAAAAGAGTGATATAAGGAGGAAAAAATGAAGAGAAGGAGAGTTATATAGTGGTAGGATGAGGCAAGATTTGTGTCAAGTGATATTGAGGCCAAATTTGCCTCAAAATCTCAGTCATGAGCCAAATTTCGCCTCATGTTTCAATTCCTGCACCCACTAACTCAACTTTTTGATCCCGCACAAAATTGGGTATGAAATTTTTTGGAGCCATGTGGAATTTAGCCGACAATATTTGTTTTGTAGTTTTTAATTTTAATTTTAAAGTAGATAATAGTTATTTAGATTGATTAGTAAAATTTAAATCAAATATAAATATTACTAATAGAAATTAATTAAGATATAAAGTGTAAATTATATATTAATAGTAGTCTTTTTGTTAAATTGAACATATTAACATAAATTTTGTACATTTAATAAAAATCTTACAATTAAAATCCGTTATTTATAATATTATAAATTAATTAACATATGGTCTATGAATTATTTATTAATAGTTTTTAGTTTTTTTGTAAAATTAAACTCACCAATGTAAATTTTGCTTGTTTTGTATAAATCATATTATTAAAATGTGTTATTTATAATATTATCTCGAAATTAATCAACTTTATATTTATGATATATGAAAGCTAAATGCAAAATAACATGCATGATAATCATTATCCAATCTATCTAGAGAAAAGTGCAATGTAGAAAGAGGTACTGCTTGTGAGGGTAGTGGTGGTAAAGATTGAAATAGATTAGGAAAATAGTGGGGAAAAGCTTGAGTAGAAAAAGTTAGTGCTTGTAATGATAAGACGTATCCTCTCAAGTATTATACCGAGGCTCTATGGTTTAATGTGGTGAAAGAACTCATTTGTTTTGCTCTTTGTCTATCACTAAAAGGAAAATGGAGGGATAATCCGGTCTTGTGTTTGGTTATGGTTTGGACAAAGATGATATATGACAGGCTACATACATAAAGCACACCTATGAAATGAAAGAAGTCTTATATACAAACCTTTTACTTGCGGAACTTGATATATTTGATTTAACACAAATCTAATGATGATTGGAATAGTTTTGGGTATGGATTGTTGTGCGTCCTCTGAGGTGGATTTATTTAGCATGAAGCTTTTAGATCTTCTAACATCTGTGAAATGAAAGAAGGCCTCTAGATCTTCTGACACCTATTGCCCATGAACAGACTAAGGTTCCATAATCTACAAAGAATGAGAATGATGAAGTTAATATTTAGAGATGTTGATGAATATCTATTTAAGAAGTTTTAGGTGAGTTGCAACCTTATTTTTAAACCACTCTATAAAATGTTTACATGTTATTCCTCCCACATTGCATGCTCCTCGCGCATATAGTTCTTGCTCAATCTCCCTATAAGTAATCTCATTAAAAGTCCATATTAGGAAATGGTGAAATTATCATGTTATCAGGTCATAAATGAATGCAAATGACACCACCTACCTTATAAACGGTTGGTCCTCCTTGCAATTGTTCAACACTACCTAATGCATTCAGTTGAGTTCAACGTCTAAGCCTGATATAGTACATGCACCTATCAGACACGCGAGCTGTGCGAATGCTCAAAACAATGAGGATGAAGCTTCCTCTAGCGGTTCATCCCACTGTCGATGGGGCCTATTTATTATCGAGTCCATGTTCTTGAAATATAGTAATCAAAATTGAATGCTATCTCTTACAACATATGACTTGGTAATGGAACCTTGTCACGCCCCGACGGTATTCTAATAATGATAATCGAATAATGATAATCAAGAACCACTCGATTACCATTATGAGTTTACCTTCTAGGAATGACATGATTTTTTAAAAACAGGATCTTTTAGTTGCTTGGATGGAATAAACAAACATATAGATGTAAAATTAGTAAACAACTATACAAACTACAATATTACAGGTCATATGCTTATAAATCCTTACAACTATAGCTGATGATTCTAATGCTCTATAAATGCATCACAAGTCTATTACAGATATAGATATTCTAACCCTATACTAAACTTTAAACTTCTGGCTTCTAATCTCTTACCGGGACCATGCTCCTGCTAGTAATGAGCCAGGGTCGCAAAGAGAACCTGAAAGGACTGTGGAGTGTGAGCTAAAACATAAGCTCAGTGAATAACCAGAACTTATTACATATAACATACAAGTTATTTAACAATCATATGAAATGCATCAATCACACAAATGACATTACAAGCTTGGATAACCCGGAATCCAAACAGGATGAAGATTTACACCTCCCATCGGGGTTGAAGGATCACAATCTATGGTCCACCTACCCAGGAGAGACTTAAGCTTTCAGGAAGTAATAATATCCAATTTAATTATCTCTTTAAGCTTATCTGTTTCATTATTTATTTCCTGTTTTAGCTTTAGAAACTCCACTAAGTGTTAGTTATTCCCATGTAATACCATAAGCGTCCTTCGTTTACCATGTAGTTCCTATGGTATTAACAGAACAAAAGTAATCTTGCAATTAACTAATAGCTCTCTGGCCTAGATAATTCAAGTATCACCAGAGATCCGAGAAACTAACACATAGTAGGCTACCACTTACTCAAATGCTTTTTATGCATAGTATGTAATGCATGATTATTTTCCATTATGGTACCAGTAGTTTTTAATCAATTTGAAGGTGATCAAGCAATACAGACACTCAATTAGATACTACATACATTATCAAGATACATGCATTTGTGTTATCACTTATTTTAGAGTGACATGGCAATCAATGGAATACAATACACAACTTTCATATTTCAAACAGTTCACCAATTATCTTTTTATTTAAGATTCACTACTAGTACAAGTACAACCAATGTACTAAGACTGAGTTACTCACCTGCCCATCCTATTTAATAGTAGTAATCTTCAGGTAGGTCCTCCTCAATACCCGTGTCACCTATTGAGATAAATAATATAATTATTAAAATTTCCAGATTATACAATTTAGTTCCTATGAATATTTAAGTGTCCTAATGGTTTGTTGGGTTTCTGTTTTAGTCTTAACTAGTTCTTTCGAAATAGCCCTAAGTTCTAAATCATTATACTCATAGTTTTATTTTATTGATTCTGGTTGGATACTTGAATCTTTGATTGGGTATTTGGAAGTTTAATAACTCAGTTAATTCATTTTATTGTCCAAAACTATTAGTTTTCTTTTTAATTACTTAATAAATTTTTCTTATAGAGTATAAATATTCCTATATTCACAATTTTGGATTATTTAATTTTCCATTGTTATCTATTTATGTACAAATATTCAAGTATATACTTAGTATTCACTAAACTCATAATTTATACATATATATTTTTCTATAAATTAGTTAAATATCATTTTTATGAAAATATACTCACTAATAAAAGAATTTATTAATTTAATTATAATTATTTTCGAAATTATTTCTCTTTTTTCATAAATCATAAGGACATTAATAATTATTATCAATAATAATACTAAAAGTAATTATAATATCCATATTACTAATAACAATGATAAAAGTAATAATAACAATTACAATAATAATAATAATAATAATAATAATAATAATATAATAATAATAATATAATTTCCGAAATAGATAAGATAGAGTAATTTTATTTTATCACATTAGTAATTATAATAATTGTTTTACACTCTAATTCATATTATTACTAAAATAATTTTAGTCTTATATTTATATTATTTAGAAATAATACTTTCGAAAATTTTACAAAATTCTTTTAATAATATTAAAAATATTAATAATTGTAGTTAGAAAATCTATTACACTTAAATTACTTATTAGAAGTAATTTATATTTCTAAAAATTCTTTTTTTGGATTAATATTAATAGATTAAATATTTAAACATCACATATTTAATAAAGTCAAAAATAATTTTATTTTTAAATTTAAATAAATAAATAAATTTCTGATTTTATATTATTAAACTATAATATTACTATTACTATTTCCAGAAAAAAATAAATAAATGCAGAAATAATAATAAAAATTCTAAATTACTTATATTATTATTTATTATATACACATTTATTTAGTTTTGTTTTTCTTTTTTTTTTTTAAAATTTGGCCGAGAGGTACACGGGTTAAACACTCCCGTGTACCCAGCTCGTGCTCGTCGGGGATTCACTATTCATCTTCTTCCCCGATGAGCCGCGGCCATTTCCGATCAATCCCGTCGTTAAAACGTCGAGATTTTGGATCCTATAGACTCCTAGGGACCTAATCTACTTGAATATGTAAGAAAAACAACATAAAAACAACATGTTACCCACGATTTTGGATCATCAAGCTCGGCTAGGGTTTAGGAAAATCACCTTCGTTGTGGCTTCTCGGTGAAATCCGAAGCTCCTAATGGACTTGGTTAGCTTCTAAGATGTTTAGAAGTCAGTATCAATCCTTAGATTGAAAGAAAACTCGCGGAATGAGATTGGCTTACTCAAGTTTTCGAGCGTTTTTCCCAGTTTTGTTCAAATTTTCGAACTGGGTTGATATGAGTGTTTAAAAATCGTTTTCTGGGTTGGTTCAACTCCTAATAGGTTATAGTTGTATTCTGGAAAGTTTGAAAGAGTTTGGAGTTCATTTGCTTGTCCATCTAAGTTTGCATACATATATTATAAACGAATGTAAAGTTTCGGCCGCGTTTCTTCCTTAAATTCAAAACGAATTGCTCTTGTTTGTTGTCCATTCATTCATTTGTTGGATTATCATTAATGTGGGGGTGATTTGGCCGGTTTGTATTGGCTTAGGTTAGATGTACATTGACTTTAGCATTGTATAATTGGAGGATTTTCGGCTCACAACAATTGAGAAGATCACAGCCCTCCAAAACAACTAAAACGTCTCCTGCAAGTTGTCATTGCTCATATATTAATTATATATATTAGTTAAATTTTATTAGTTGAGTTTTCGGGTAGTTTATTACATTATTAGGGTATATTTTAGCTTATATACGTAAATATATATATACAAAGGTCTTTAATGGATCCTACAAAATGTTTAGTTTAACAAAAAGTACAAATTTAAGTTTTAATAGTACGTATCTATTTGTTTAAGAAAAGTTTATCCTACGCGATTTAGGTTTTATAAGCTTTTCGGGTCAATTTTCGTTTCTCCAAGAGCTTTAGAAAAGCCTAATTCGAATATTGGTATGATTCAATTCTGTATTTGAGGTCTAGATCTCAAGTTATACATCAGTTTATGTTTTTATTAGGTATTTATAATCCTAACAGTTCATCTTAAGATCACGATTTTCTAACTAAAACCATATTGAGTCTTTCACGTAATGTTACTACTAATATATAAGCTAACTTAGTTATATGTATTAGATTTGGATACTCACTATGAAATCTTATCAAAGTAGTTTATTACTGACTAGAAATCTCAAATTTTAGGGTTCTAAAGCAAATTTAGGTTTGTTACTATACCTTGTTTTAATTTCAGGTTTCTATTGAATACTAAAGTAATCACTTAATATCTATATTTAGGTTTTCTCCGTTTAATCTATTTGTTTGACAAGGATTCGGTTTTGAAATTTAAAGTTTCCTTTGATCATACCTTAAATTATCAATTCCAGATACGAAATCTCGTTTTTGGAATCAATTGGGGTCAAAGAAGTCCTTTTATGAAGTTTATGAGTCCCAAACCGATCAAATTTAAAGTATCTATCTAAACTAGAGTTTCTGATTAACTCCTAGGGTTACTAGTCAATCCATAATTTCTAATCTAGGGTCGTATCGTATGGTGGAAGTTTTCGGGGTTTACAAACCAACTGGTCTTGCCTTGTTCCGTAAATCTCTCTTGAGAAATCCCATGTATCTTTCAACAAGATACATGTAATATTACTGGACTAGGCCACACATGCGTGCTTCCTTTGGAAGATGCTTGCCTAAATGGATCATGATGTCATAAAAGGCAGGAGGAAATATCATCTCTAACTTGCAAAGAGTTAGGATTATTGTTTTTTCCAAGGACTTCAGCAAATTCACACAGAGTTCTTTAGCAGTCAATTCCCTAAAGAAACGAGATACATCACATACAATGATGTAAATTCATTTATCAAGAAACCCACGAATGACTACCAAGAGGTTCAGTTGTAGCAGGACATGACAATCGTGGCTCGTCAGACCCCTCAAACTAACTTCATCGGCACCTAGGCAAGACAATATATTGGAAGCATATCCATTTGGAATCTTCACATCCCTAATTGAGTTACATACCTCTCTCATTTGTTGAGTCGACAGTGTATATGCAGCCGATGGCTTGAACATGCATCCGCCACATTCTTGTAAATGTAGCTTAGAATGAATACCCATTTTCTAGAGGATGAGTCATGTCTTATCTATGTCTTTTGACTTACCTTTAAGATCAAAGATAATCTTAACTAAGCTATCACATATATTCTTTGCAATTTGCATCACGTCAATGTTGTATTATATGTGTATTTTGTTCCAATATGGCAATTGAAAGAGAAGACTCTTCTTACACTAGTTTATGCCATCTTTGTTCCTTCGATGATAGAGCCATTCTTGTTTTTCCCAATATCACATGCTTGTACTGAGTCAACTTATCCATAATGTCTATCTTGGTGTAATCCCTTGGTCGGGCTCTTGTTTCTATAGTGTCGTCAACACTTGTACTGTCATAGCACCATCTATGTCTTGGAGATAAGAACCATCTATGGCCCATATGGTGAAACTTATTATTTGAATGCCCACTTATGCAGTCGACATTACATATAGGACATGTCTTGTAACCCTTAGTCGTCCAGCCTGATATGTCACCATATGCTGGGAAATCATTGATAGTCCATAATAATGCAGTATGCATTTGAAATGTTCGTCCTTCCACCACATCCAATGTTTTCACACCACTTGCCCACAATTCCTTTAGCTTTTCTATAAGGGATTGTAAGTATATATCAATGTCTTTACCTAGAGATTTCATCCCTAGTACTAAAAGGGACATCATCATATATGGTTCCTTCATGCATCTTTACGGTGGGGCATTATATACAAACATAATAACTAACCACTCGCTGCATGTTATGATCATGTTTGCATAGCGATTGAACCCATCGGTGCCAAGTCCTAGTCGCACACTTTAGGGGTTCAACACGAACCAAGGATATTTACCATCTAATCCCTTCCACTATTCAGAATCCATAGGATGCCTCAACATACCCTCCACCGATGCATAGTTTTCTTTGTGTCATCTCATCTCCAAAGCCGTCTTTTGGCACATGAATTGCCATTGTAATCTTGGAATTAATGGAAAATGCTGCAAACCTTAACCAGTATTGTTTTTTATTTCATAGAGTGAAGCTTTTACCTTCCTTCACCATAAACTGGGCAGTTATCAAGATTTTGGAATTCTTTCTAGAATAGCACACAATCATTGTTGCACGCATTGATCGTGTTTGCATCCATGCCTGACTACTTCAACAACTTTTGTGCTTCGTAGTATGATGATGATAACAAATTGTCAACTGGTAACACACTTTTTTATTAAAGCAAAGCAATTGTTGAATGATTTCACTTACTGTTTTTCGTCAACCTTTAGATTATCATTTGAAGTACTACTGATAATAAAGAGAACTTTGTATAGCCTGAATACATTAGACTCTTTGCTTTTTCAAACATCATATCCCCGTTAAATGCATTACTTTCATCTTTGCTATCCACATCATCCGCCTCGAGATCACTCATGTTAACATAAGGTCCTCTAAAAGTTCTTGATCTGCTTCATTTTCAAAGTGTACGTATTCAGGTGGAATACTCCCTTCATCTATGACAACATCATCATGTACCTTGTCTTCATCTACATTCTCACTGTGGAAAATCCAAGGTGAGTAGGTCTAAGCCATTCCCCTCCTAAGGAGGTGATACTAAATAATCTAAATAGACTGTCATGAACTATTGAGACAATCTCTACAAGGGCATCTAATCAATCCATCTGCTCACCTATGGTTTACAATAGCTTGTAAAAATTCTCTAACCCCATTTTTTTTATTGCATAGTTGTCAAATCTCACGTCATATGCTAATCGAACAGATATCCTAGATTGGCATTTAATTTATTAATGTATAACTTTCCTATAACTATCCAAGTATCTAATATCGGAACATAATCTTCTAAATTAACACAATATTAAGCTATCTACGTGTCATGCAATTAAACATAATAAACGTGTATTAAATAATAATATATAATTGTTAAATCCTAAATATATATAATTTTTTCAAATACTAGGAAAAAAATAACTATAAATTAAATATACATTATTTAATAAATATATAAATACTAGCATTTAAACAATTGTATTTAATCTATGTGTCATGCAATTAAACATAATAAACATGTATCAAATAATAATATATAATTACTTAATCCTAAATTTATATAATTTTTTTCAATTACTAACAAGAAATACATAACTATAAATTAAATATACATTAATTAATATATAAATACTAGCATTTAAATAATTGTATTTAATCTACGTGTCATGCAGTTAAACACAATAAACATGTATTAAATAATAATATAATTTCTAAATCCAAAATATATATAATCTGTTGAATTACTAATAAGAAATACATAACTATAAATTAAATATACATTAATTAATAAATATATAAATATTTGTATTTAAATAATAGTATTGAAATTATCATAAAAATTGAACTAACCTTTTGGTGATTGTAGTACCCCAAATACCCAATTTGAGCTAGACAGTTTATCATATGTCTGTACAAATAAAATTCATTTGCATAAAAAACCAAAATTGATGGAGGGAAAATATTGACCAACAGAGCGAGTGAGCAAGGAAAATTATCGGGCAGTTTAGTGAATGTATGTGTGTATACAAGCGACAGTTTGTGAATGTATGTGTGAGTGAAGGAGCAGCTCTGTGTATGCATGAGAGAGCATGAGGAAGAGCTAGAGGAATCGAGCAGGCAAAGTGTTTGTGTGTGTGAATATGAGCGTGACTGTGCACGTGTCGGTGAGGTGTTATTTATAGATCACTGAAGGAGCGAATTTCGCCTCGTCCTAGTGAACATGTGAGGTGACATTTGCCGCTGATTAGGATCATGAGGTGATTTTCGCCTCATAGTTTCACATCCACATCCACATCCATTTTTTCTACTAATGGTAGCGGCCAACAATCCAAATACTCCAACTTCTAAAACCAAACACGCTCTATAATTGTTAAACTCATAACTACTGAAATCATAAGACTCCACCAACCAATGCCATCTACTAAATGCCAAATCAACCAAAGAGAGAATTAAGCTTCATCAGATATGTGCCAACCAATCCAAAATTTCCATTTTAAGCAAGGTTCAGCCCTTAGTCATCTACTAAAAGGTATGTAGTGGCATGCTTGATGTTTGTTTAAGATAGGCATATATCCTAATGAACTAAAACTTAAAGACAGCCTATTTGTGGTATGACGTTGAATCTGGTCCAGAAAGCAGCAACCTTGTCTCAAGTGGGTATGGTAGTTTAAGCCCTCAAGTCACCCCCATCATGATGCAATGACATTTATAAGTGACACAACAAGTAATTGATGGGGCAAACGATATCGGTGTAACGTCTATCTTGATCGGTAAGAAGTAATATAGTAGGATTCCTATTTGTGGGATCGGTTGAGCCCTGTTATATTATGGACTATGATAGGTGGAGTGTGTGTAATGGCTGTGACCTCTAGATGAGGCAATTTTCATTTTCAATTAAATATAGAAGATATAGATATTTGGGATGCTTATATCAACCCCCTGAGCAACTGTAGTTAATTAAGACCCCCAGGTTCCTAGGATTTTTCTAGAGTGTGAGTGCTCTAGTATTGATTTGTTTACTTTAAGGAAAAGATAATAACTTGTTGTATGATGTATTATATTTAGATTAAGTTGTGTGCCATCTTGTATGTGTTTGTGTTACTGTGTACTGGATTTCGACTCATTATTGTTGTTGTTGTTGTTTTCTTTCTAGGTATTGTTTTGTTGATGATGGTGGTGTTGATGATAATGTTTGTTTTGGGAGTATGAGAGGTTGGAAACGATTTGTTGGAGTATGAATGAGTTAGGATCTCAGGATTTTATTTTGTTTTTCTTTTGTTTATGTTGGATTTATTCTTTGGAAATATGTAATAAGGGGCTTGTTGGAGCTCGAGTTTTGTAACTTAAGTTTTTTAAGGGGCTTGTTGGAGCTCGAGTTTTGTAACTTAAGTTTTTAAAGCTTTGTTTACCATCATAAAAAGTATAGGTGATACCTGATAGTATAGTTTTGTTTATGAGAAGATTATCTACTCATGAAAGTAGTTTATGATATGTTTTGTAAAGTTCATTTTATAAATTTTAAATCCAGATGTTTTGAGAATCTAATTATAGGATTTCATAATTTAAAATATAGTTAGCAAATGTTCGCAATAAACATATTGTTTTAAAGAAACTTGTGCATGTAATACTTAAGATATTATACGTGGTGTTACATCTTCTTACCTTACCTTACTACGATATGAGATATAACTTACCAATAAATGAGTTGGTTCAATAGATATAATAAAAATTCAACTTAATGTGAAATTAACTCTTATTTAATCATAAGGGATATAACTTACCAATAGATGAGATGGTTCAATAGATATAATCAAAATTCAACCTATTTAATATGAAATTAACTCTTATGTAACCATAAGGAAAGATATATGTACCTGCATGACAATGTAGGTGCACCCTTGATTAATTTAATCTTATAATGCCATCCTTGCATAGTAATAATTTCAAATCTTATAAGGATTTGCGTGACTTATAATAATAACCAACATTCTTATAGTGTTAATTCGACAGGAAGAAAGATTTTTTTTTTTTTTTGTCAATTAAATCGAAGAGAAGGTTCGAACCTAAGACCTTCCGTATGAGAAATTTAAAGAGATGCTACTATACTATACTAGACCATAAAAATATTGGTAGAAGCTAATGTTAACTAGAAAAACTTTATGCATGACTTTGAAGAAGTTCCTACACTAGTCAACAAATGTCAAATTTGTTCCCCTTGAAAACTGATGCTCTTGTGTGTAGTGCAAAACCATGGATTTAGAGCTTACAAGATTCTGTACAATTCCCCCCATATCCCATTGACATAGCCTATTATCATCTAACCTTAAGAAAGTTGCCTCCGATGAATCTAATTATGATCCTTTCGTATCATTTGTAATATCCCTCATGGTAATATCCATCCCATCCTCCTCAAACTTCCATTTTGTCACAATTTTCCCTATCTCTATATCTAATTTGCTATAAGGGCTTCCCTTCCTTCAGTGGATTCATAAGCATCATATCCGTCTCCCCCCTCATTAACATTGCCTTCTTTGGGGTTGATCGAAGCAAACTCTTATTTCCACTATCAAATTTTATATAAACTCCCTTTCCTCTAATTCCATTAGCTAAATGCCTATAAACTTGCACACCTAGAGCATTAACCAAGAAGCTATTATCTAATGCCCCAAGCGTCAAGCTCTGTAGCCCCCCATTAGTAGCCTCCTCAAACTCCTCCATCAAATCATTGCTACCTCGAATTGGAGTCATGGGTTCTAGACTCTTCCCTAAATCATCCTTTGCATCCACCCAGATCAAGTCATCTGCTACCTTAAGTTTAACCCACCCAATAAACTCTTTCCCATAAACTTTCTCCCTATTTCCATTAGTAGCTTTAAGCCCATGAATATTTTCAAACAAATAATTATGAAACCGTATAACGAAACTCCTATACTTCTCGTTATTCAAAAATTTCATAGCCCAAACACCATTAGTCACAAAATATGTACGTTTATAATCACCAAACATCTTCAATTGCATTTATGAAGAAACCCTAACCTTATTCCCAGCTTTCAAAATCCAAAAACCCTCTTTTCCACTGCCCAATTCATCACTATCATCGTAACCATCATCATTGCTGCCACCTTTTTCCTCTAGTTTTGATGATTTTACAAAATCATAAGAAGTGAGTTCATTTGAAACAACCCCTTTGGCATTTGGGGTGTTGCCACCTATGTGAAGGAATAGCTTAACTGGGTTTTTAGGCATTTAAGTAGTTTTTGGTTATTTCATTCTAAAGGCTTTCAATTTAGCGTCGACTTCATGAAGGAAGTTAGATTCGACTTGTTTTCATCAGGGATTTCTTAAATTTTGTTGTAGTGCTCATTATCAAAAATTCATCTCAGAGAATTTGAGGTTGAGATCTTTGCAACATTGGGGACCTCCCATGGTGTATGTTTCTTTCTCAGGGAAATGAGAGAGAGAGAGAGAGAGAGAATGGATTGGATGTTCATTTTATTTTTTAATTTTTGAGAAGAGAGAAGAATTATTATCAAAGTAAGTGCATGAAGTTTATGATAAAGTTAGTTATTTGCCTGACTTAGGAGGGTACTATGTGGAAGTAGCAATGGTTTAGCCGACGTGTTGCATGATAAAATGATATGTTTACTTCAATATGAATTAAAAAGAAAATATTTTTTATTTACTTTTTCTTATTTTTTTTTAATTTATATTATTAGAAGTGAGATTATTAAAAATAAAAAATGATACCATAAAAATGTCATAAGATGTTTTAGAAATAAAAACAATAATAAGAGTTATAAATTGAAAACAATTAATAAAAATAATCAAATTCTAATTTATAAGATAATATTTAAATGGAAAAAACACAACATTTTTCTACAATTTTGTTAGCAGAAGTATCTAATTTTAGCCTATAATCTAAGCATCACGATTGTTATTATACTAACTCGTATAATCATATTAATGCCTAAATAACAAGATATTGTCACGCCCCAAGGGGTACCCTAAATGTAATAGTCCGCCATACTCAATATTAAAGTTTAAGTATGACAACCTTAGCTACTCCCAAAAGTTTTGATATTAAGTGTAAGGCGTGCTCTCACAATTTTAGACGACCATACATGGAATTATGAAGCTTAAGAAGATATAATAACATGTTTAAGAAAAGAGGATTCATAATATTCATTTACTTATAACAATAATCTTACAAACTTAGGGACATTTTCCTTATTCACTTAATCTATTACAAGAATATTTCTACAACTTATTCAATACTAACTTTATCTAGAAATTCCTTATCCAAAAAGAAAATACCTGACTGCAGGGTCCTCGTGGCCTCAACCACAGATAAAGGAACTGCAAAAGATATCTATAGGGGTATAAGTTAACAGGCTTAGTGAGAACTATTTCCATAAATAACTTCTTGTAACAAGATTTCAAACAAGTTGTTTAAGCAATCAAATGAGATGCAACATACACGTGGCAAACAAGGCATATAGTTTTCCGGGAACTATATGTTGAATGGATTTGCGCCCTCCATTTGAGGTTTGGTGATACGTAATCTCAAAACAAGTAGTTTTAGTTAAAAAGATTTATGCTTTCAACCAATATCGCCAAGCATCTGAAGTCTACTTGAATTGAGCCTTGCTTTCGGATCTTCTGCCAAGCATTTCCTTAACGCAGCCAAGCAATCGCTTTCGGACACTCTGTCAAGTGTTGCTTTCAACCTGAGCTTACTATCCTTCTCACCCAATGATAATAACCAATGCAATGTGACTCACTTCATGGTATGCATGAATCCATTTATTTATGATATCATAACATTATTATTATCAAATTTAATGCGATCAAAGAATCTCATACAAATCAAGTGTTATACTAAAACAAACATTTAAATCAATTCCGGCCTCAATATTTTTAAGATTCTTTCAAAGAATTATTTTACATAGATATCCATTTGTCTTTTCCTAACTCTAATGCAACTAAATTACAAGCACAACAAGTATAGCATTTAAAGGAAATAAACTACGATGCCATGTCGACTATTCTTCTACACGGATGAGTCGTTCACAATCCTCCTAATCAAAATAGTCTTCGGGATATAGGTATTCTTCCTCGGAATCGCCTAGCCAAAGAAAATACCCACAATGAGTATTTCTTGATGATTTTCTTGAATTTTGTCAAAACAATGTCATGAGAACGTTAAAGTTCGTATAAATGAAAGTTCCAATTTAAAATGGCCATAACTTGGTCATTTTAACTCAGAATCGTGCATATAATATACCGATTTCTACCTACTCGAAAAGATCTATTCATTTCTAAAACTATTTTTGTCAAACTAAATCATTTAGGCCCCGAAAAAGTAGCGATAAAATTCACCACGAATTTTCTAACTCAAAAACAATTTTGGCTCAATCATTCAAAATTTGTTTGATAAATACTTAGTTATCTTTATAGTTGAAAAATCCTCTTTTTATAGCTACATAGCTCATATTTATTCATGCTCAAATGCTTGTTGTCTATTTATGTTTCTTTGAGTAAAACAATGATAATTTGGTGTTTTAGAAATCTATAGTTTACAAGAAATTTATTTTTGTAAATCCTTTAAATGAATATTTTGTTTTTCAAAGAATCACTTCTTGTTTGACTCATTACTTTTCCTAGATGACCTTTTTCGAAAAGTAATTTTCTTCTTTCCTAAATTCTCTACATTGGTGTTATTTTTCCAATTTATTTTCTATAAAATTTTTCTTTTGTCCATTTGTTTGAAATATCATTATTTGAAATTTTCTCATCCTTTCCTCATATTATGTTTTTCATAGAAATCATTTTTGTACTAAAAATCATTTTCTTTTGAAAAAAACAAAGTGGGATAATAAAGGATAAAGAAAAACTTTTCATAACAAAATTAGTTTCTAAAATTGTAGTGGGTTCTTTTAGTAACTTGAAAAGGAATGACTTTATTTTTTTGTTAAATCATAGATTTTATACTTCACATAAACTCATTTCCTAGGTGATAAAATCTTCCTTTGTCAATTATTTTTAGAACTTGAAATTTTGGACAACAATCTAAATAAGCATGATTTATGAGAAATAATAGCAAACAAAAAAAAACATAAATAATAAAGTCAAGTATTGGGAGTCTTAGCTTCTTCAAGGCTCCGGGACTAACAAATAGACTAGTCCCAAAATAAAAATAAAATGAAAGAAGGAAAATTTTGTTTTGACTTGATGAGGACAAGTCTAAGACTAGAGACTAGTCTTAAAATGACAAGGAATAAATAAATTGCAAATGGAATAAATAAATAAATTGCATTGCATGAAAATAAATAAATTGCAAATGAGCTTATATGCTCTAAAGAATATGTATATATATATAGATAATAATACTTAGATATAAGAACAATAATATGAACAAAATAACAACATAAACATAAATAGATTTCCATGAACAAGAACAATACATGAACATAGTGTAGCTTCCATAATATTTAGTCTTTGGAAACTCACACCATAGTCATGTAAAGTTACATGACATGATAAGAAGAAAATATGGAGAAAGGTTTACCTAAAGAAGGTTTTTGAAGTGTTATGTGGTTTTGGTTTTGTGTAGGTAGAAAGTTGTTTTGGAATTATTTTGAGAGAGTTTTGAGAGGATATTTGGAGAGAGTTTGGAGAGGAGAATTTGAGAGAGTTTTTGTAGGAAATTTGTGAGTAGTAATTGTGTGAAAGAGGTGAAAGAGGAGAAGGGTATTTATAGGAAAATGTAGAGTGATTTTTGTGTGATTAAAATAAAAGAAAAATAAAACAAATTGAGAGATGTATGAGGGGGAGGGGGCGCCGCCCAAAGAGAGTAGAGAGAGGGAGAGATTTATTTTTTTTGTATTTTTGTTGATTAAATGAAGTAATAAGTAAGGTAGATGTGAAATAAAATTATAGGAAAGGTAAAAAGTAAAGGTTAGAGGTTATGATGTTTGTAAGAGTATGTGTAAGAAAAAGTAGAGAGAAAAGAATAGTATAGAATAGTAGTGAATAGTAAAATGTAAAGTAGATATAACTAATAAAGTGCTGGTAGTAAGAAAATACGCGTATAATTGCGATATCTGTTATTTTTACTTGCCTTAAAATTATAAAACTAATATTTTTAAAAACCTTATATTTTTATGAGTCTAACAGTATACTCAGAATATTTTTACTACTCCGAGCTCCAAGACACGTTTTTCAAGAGCTGTATCCGATCGAGTTCGAAACGAGTCGCGGTTTCACTAATCTGATCTTTTTAGGCCTCTTGGGTAATTATGCACTATTCTATATTCTTAAACTCCTACTAACTTTTACCGAGTTGCTTATTCGGAATTGCCGAACTTAAGCTATTACGCTAACTAGGGTTTTGTTGACTTTAGAGTTCCGGTTGACTTCCAGATTAGGTTTTAAGCTAAATTGATTCTAAAAATTTGGGAGTTTACAGATATAGAATATATGGAGAAAATGTAGGAGATTTTTTTAAATGAATTTGTTTTAATTTGTACACTCACTTCATCATGAAACGTATAAAATCCTTTCTTTTTTAATCCTTAATAAGACTTGATAATTGTTACTATTAAGAGATTATTTTTCTTTTCTTTTTGTTTTTTGTTTTTTGTTTTTTAAAGAGAAATGGTGATCATTGATTATTATAATAATTAAGAATGATTATTTGAGCTTAGAGGTCTAATAATATGATCAACCAACAAATAAGTCTTTTAAAGGGCTGGGGGATTAAACTTAATAAAGACCCAAGGCTTTTTTAACCTAGGATGCAACCAAGTATGCATAAACATTTTCTTCCCTATGAATTTAAGAGAAATTGCTTGAAAAGAAAGGAAAAAAGTTGCAAAGTCTTAAAATCTATAACTATCGTTGAGATGGACCATGAACTTCTTTGGTTTGACAAATTTCTAAGCACAATGAGGATTCTGTCTCAATAATAATTTTTTTGTCCATTCTTTGACCTTATAAATACTAATACTTCTCGAACTGCTTCAACTTAAGATATCATGTTATTTTCTACTATCATCTCCTAACAACCCTTGAGAATATACCTTCAATGTTTCTTGCCATGAAACTTATACCGCTTATCATGTGAGTGAATCCTAAGCTCCTTCGCATTTGAGCTTTATAACATCAAGAGGTGGCTTTCCTTATGTTGTTTGCCAATATTAAGTCTTGTTTATGTTAATTTGTTGCAATTTTAATGGTGTTGAAAGTTGTAAAATTGAATATTTTATACATGTGAACTAATATTAGCAAAGGTCAAGTCAGACTTGAGAATCGATCCAACCTGCCATTAGCATCTTCAAAACCCTAATCTACCCTATAGTGGTCGAATCCAACCAAAAACCATCTAGTCCATAGGTTTAAGTTAGGTCTCCGGTTGAATAGTATTGATGGTGGAATGTATGTGAGGACCTACTTAGCCCATTACCAACTTCACGTAGATCAAAGAGCCCAAGAAGGGTCCAAAAGATCATCGATACCATTAGCCTATGAAGAGCCCATAGTCAGTAATACCTTGAAGTTACATCCAAAGAAGGTACCATTAAGCTTGCAATCACCTTGATACAAGGGAAGCTCGGGGCTCAACCTTGAGCTCAACTCTAAAAGATCTCCATATATCCCCATCTCGACCGGGGATAGAAGGAAAGGGGATGTTACCAGCTTTGTCACACTCCATACAACCACAACTCCTTCACTTTGGGCGCCCCATCACCTCGAGTGTAGGTCAGCTACCGTATGGAGATTTGCCCTAACAAAAAAGATTCGGTAGACCCCACTCTTGTTTAACCATGAATGATAAATAGCCCCTTCTTCCATAGGGAGGAGAGAGACAACTTTATCTAGTGAATACTTTCTTAATAGGTTACTTGAATCAAACCTACAAACTAATTTAAGCATTGGAGTAGTCGTGCCTAGCAACCCCCGAACATACCTTTGACCACTTTCCTATGTTTACAGGGAGCTAAACTTTATCATTGGAACTAGCATGCAACAAGTGCACTGTCTATGGGAAATCCCTTCCTTATCTCAAGCTACCTTCTCATTTTTGCTCTCCCATAAAAACCAAGCCATTCACTAAGAAAAAAACCCATAACACGTGCTATAAATAGTAATTTCTGATACTAACCATGCTGAGACCTCAACAGAATGAGAACTAGCTTGATCCAGCTCTTACCCATACCCAGCCAATAGCTGCTTCAATAAATGATGGAGCTTGAATTACCATATCCTGAACCACCCACTACTGGTAATGCCAGTTTCTAGACTAAGGACATATTTTGGAGCTCGAGAACTTGTCAAGACAATTTGCACATAAGAATATTGAAAAAGGATGTTCTAATGCCCTCCTATAAGTTAGAATCATAGGGCCATAAGGGTTAAAGAACCTACACTTAGAAGAACAAGCTTCCAATGCATAACAGAGTGATTCTCCAATCCATTTACCCTTAATACGTGGTAGGGCATCACCCAAGAGACATTTCCAGCATATCGAAACTCCTCGTAGGCTAGCACCTCCACCAAGGCCTGATCTTATAGTTCGAGACCAACACCAAACGTGTACCGAAGACCTACTATCTCTTGAAGCCTAGAAAGAATTGCATCCATCACCTCACAAAGACATAAATTGTTTCAACACTTAACCCAAACCTCTACAGACCATCACATAAGCAATAAAGGGCATTCAAAAGAAGATCGCATAGGTCCTGGCTCGACCTGAGCTCACGAGGTCAATGCGTCAGTGCTCCCTACCATGGTAGCCTATCCAAGTTCAAAAAAAGGAATACACCATCAAAGAAATAAAAAATATGATGAGAAGGCTCTTGACCATTAGAGAAAGCTTTGAAAACGGGTTTGCTACAAAGATGACACTAGGAAGACCCCCCTTTGTTGCCAAAATTCAGTTAAAAGTACTTTTTACTGTAGCTCGACTTCCAAGTCTGGAGTCCTATGATGGGACTACCAACCTAAAGAATCACATCGCACGATTCCAATCTACTACCACAATACATAACTTTTCAGATGTCATTTGCTGTAAAACCTTCCCCTCTACCTTTAGAGGTACGGCCAAAGTTTGTTTCAAGAAACTTGAATCCAATATGATTAGCTCATTCAACCAACTCAGTGAACTTTTTAAGACCCACTTCATGGGAATTAAGCCACCAAAGAAGAATGCTTCATACTTATACACTATACAACAAAGCCAAATGGAACCCCTAAGGGATTATCTAGCAAGATTCGATAAAGCATACCTAGAGGTCCCAAATTTGAACCAGGGTGTAGCCTTTGAAGCCATAAACCAAGGAATCATTATGGACAACCCTTTCTTCGACTCCATTTCGAAGTGTCAACTCACTATATTGGAGCAATTAAGAGAGAAAGCATAGAAATACATTTAATAAGAAGACACAAGAATGCTAGAAAGGAGATTGAGACAAAGGTCAAGTTCGCTCGTGTTAAACAGAATCAACATCGAGATAAGGGACATCATTAACAACCAAAACGATGCTAATCCAGGTTACAAAGACAACGATAAGAGGAAGCTTTTCCCAATGTATGACGAGCTCACCTCCTTGAAGCTACTTATACACAATGTTTTCCTTAAAGTAAGAAACCAAGGCCTCCTGCCAGCCCTCCTCCTATGAGACTCAGCTTGAAGCACAAAGAATCAAAGAAATATTGTAATTATCACCGCGATCGTAGGCATGATACGAAGAACTATTGGTAGTTAAAGAGTGTCATTAAAGATGTCATATAGTGAAGATAGTTGAAACAGTACATTGCCCACGACGTGGCTAAACCCGAACCACCTACTTAAAAGAGTAGAATTGATGGAAAAGAGAAAAACCAAGAGACCGATGCCAGAGATCCTCATGACCGGCTGCAACCTACTTGAGAATGCCATGGCGAGATCAACACCATAGTAGAGCCATTGACATTGACATAAATGGGCTATATCCAAGCTTGGGCCTAAGCGGTTCGAAACAGGTGATGAACCTGGAACCTAAAAGAGCTAAGGTCAACACTACCATCTCATTTATTAACAAATATTTTAAAGAAGACCAAACCCCACACTAAGATACTCTAATTGTTTTAGCCCAGATATTAGGCTGGAGGGTTAAAAGCGTATTGGTTGACACTAGTAACTGCATTGATATCCTTTCAACCAAGCCTATGAGTAGATGAAGAGCTTGGTGACGAGGGGTACAACACCACACATCAAGTTGACTTCCTTGTGGTTGACTGTTGGCCTCCTTAGAACGCCATCATAGGAAGAGCCACACAATAGATAATTGGCATGGTCATCTCTCTATCTCACCTCAAAGCCAAATTCCTCACCTTAACAGGAATAAGGGTCTGTAAAGGAGATTAGAAACAGTCTAAGAAGCTATATCTTAAAGCGCTAAAATGAGATCATGTGTGTATGTGGTAGACTCTGAACTTGAAGATCGACCCAAGCACCACAGCGAGCCTGCTAAGCTCACTAAAGAAATCACTTTGGACAATCATCCCCGAATATGCCACGAAATTGGGGACATTGATTCCCCCAGACCTAAGAGAAAGCTTGAATCACATTACCATAAGCAAATAAGGATGCCTTTATATGGTCAACCTCCAACATGTATGGCATCAGCCTAGATGCGATCACCCACCGGTTAAATGTAAACAAAACTCAAAGGCCGCTTTGCCAAAAGATTAGGCACTTTGCCCTAAAAAGACAAGCCGCCATTGAAGGAGAGGTCTAAAAG
The DNA here is from genome assembly GCA_024138025.1 of Combretum micranthum. Classification (NCBI taxonomy): domain Eukaryota; kingdom Viridiplantae; phylum Streptophyta; class Magnoliopsida; order Myrtales; family Combretaceae; genus Combretum; species Combretum micranthum. The sequence goes on along the minus strand of JAMXBD010000424.1, from coordinate 683,105 downwards.
CTCCTATGAGCTAGATTCATTAGGAGAAGAAATATTGACTTAGTTAGCCACTGTGGTGATAGTTAAGAAATCCAACGATAAATGGCGGATGCAGGTAGATTACACGAACTTGAACAAAGCATGCCCAAAAGATTTCTTTCCACTACCTCGGATCAACCAGCTCATCGATAACACTTCGGGTTATGAGCCACTAAGCTTTATACACACCTTCTTAGGCTACAACCAAATTAAGATGAACACGTTTGCCAAAGTTCGTACCTCCTTTGGCACATATTGCTACAAAGTAATGCCACTTGGGCTAAAAAACGCCAAAGCTACCTTTCAGAGGCTAATCACCGAGGTATTTAAAGCCTAGATTGGCAGAAAAATAGAAGTTTTTGCCGATGACATGGTCATGAAGAGCAAGCATGCGAAAGACCATCTTCGAGACCTTCAAGAAACTTTTTACCGAATTCGCTTCTACAACACGAAGCTCAACCCACAGAAAAGTGCCTTCAGGACCACTTTAAGAAAGTTCTCAGGATATGTTATGACCATGAACTATAAACAACCCCTCCCTTCATACCAGGATAGAGACAATTTTATCTAGTGAATACTTTTTTAATAGGTTACCTGAGTTAGGCCCACGGACTAACTTGACTATTGGAGTGGCCACATCGAGTAACCCCTTAATACATCTCTAAACGCTTTTCTGTATTTGCAGGGAGTCAATCTCTACCAATAGAACCAACTCATGCAACAAAGAGAAAATGTGAAAACAAAGGACTGAGTAAATGATATTCATATTCAAAATTTATTTTCAAATGAATAGTATTGATGGTCAATTTTAGGACATGGGCTCCCTAAAACCATTTCGACCCATTTAAAGCTTAGGCTAGCACATTGGGCCCAAGTTCGACCTTGTTCGACACATCACAGCCTCTTGGAGGTTTGTAAGGAACCTTTTGACTTGGCAGACTAACCCTTTAAGTTAAGCGATATGTAAAGCCAGCTAAAGCCACAAATCACATGCTCCCGTAACCTCCATTATCTTTGTCCTAAATGCAGTTAAGACATACCTTCATGACTTCAATGCCTATCTTCCCGGTAACTTATCTTTACTCCTTATTACCTATGTTCTCTTTGACACCAATAACTGCAATGAGTTTTTTTTTTTCCTATAAATACCCTTTTTATAAGCTCTGAATGTGACAAGTATGCTAAATGGGTAACTTTTCTACGATATTTCAATTCATATCCTACATTAGGCAAATACTGACTTATACATCAGAGTGGTTACATCAGACAACCCATTAATACCCCATAACTATGTCTTGTTTTGCATATCCCACTTCACAAAGTCTACGTTCAAGTGCGGTTACCCAAAAACCCGTTACTGGTTTTGAATTAACAACAAATTGTAAATAAATAATATTCAAACATTTAATATGTTATTAATAATAATGTATGAAATAAAATCATCTTAAAGTATATTTAGTTTGGTTTATACATTTTCTGCCAAAAGAAAATCAAATTCTTTAGGGTCTGTTTGGATTGTCTGTTATTCATCTGTATCTGTATCTGTATCTGCATCTGTTATGTGGCCTGGTGTTTGGGAAACTGTCTGATCTGTGTCTGTTCGAAAAAAGGCTGTTTGGATGAAGATGTCTGATCTGTATCTGTTTCCAACCTTATTTTTGGATAAACTATCTGTTTCATTGTTTTCTCATTTGTCTTTTTTTTTTTTAAGTCCCTTGTATGGATAAATTGTCTGCTCTATTGTGTTCCTACTTCAACTGTATGATGACTTTATTCTTAGTGTCGTTATTATTATAATTGCTACAACAAATATGGGTACGATCGTTGTAATTTTTTTATTCATTATTCAATTGAATCAGGTAATTGTCATTTCACTAACTTACTTTTTCAATTTTACGAATATATATTCAGATGAACAACATAGTAGTAGGTACATGGCATTAGATGATATCATATCTAAGTAGTAGGTGGTCTTGCTGATAAGTCAGCAGCGATACTATCCCGTACACCATTCATCCACCGATGACCACTTGAACTAGTCGCACTACCACTCCCATATGCCTCGTTCACCGTAGAGCAATTAGTTGCTGCAGCTTCTTCACTTGGAAAAAAATCATTGACGTATGGATCATCACCATCATTCATTAAAATGTAATTATGCAAAGCCGCTGTAGCAAGCACTATTTTTATCTGTTTGCTCATTTTATAATTGGGCATGCTATATAGAATACGGAACCTGTTCTTCCATATTGCGAATGTCCGTTCAATAATGTTCCGAAGAGACGAATGAGTATAATTGAATAGCTCCTTTGGATTTCTTGGTGGGTACCCTTGTCGAAACTCAGACCCATGGTATCTCTCTCCTTTATACGGAGCTAGAAATCCACTTTTATTTGGGAATCCCGAGTCAACCACATAGTACTTTCCTGTACAAATAGTATTTCCATGATATAGGGGATGAAACGAATCTACAATTTAATGTAAGACATTGCAATGCCATTTTGTAAGTAGTTTTACCTGGGGGCGGTTGTGGAAAGTTGAATTGGGGATCACCTAGTACACGAGATAATACATTAGCATCATGACTTTGTCCATCTGCACCTGCTGCTACAAATGTAAATCTATAGTCAAAATCACAAACGCATAACACATTTTGTGTAACTTCACCCTTTCTGTTGGTGTTTATAATTCTATCATTAGTTGGAACATGGGCAGCAATGTGAGTTCCATCCATTGCTCCAATACAATCCTGTAAAGTAACGTTTGTTAATACGTGGAAACATTAATATCGATGTACGAGCAAAATGGAGGAACACATAACAACCTTGAAGAATGGGAAGTATTTATCACTTTGTCGTATATGCAATGGAATGTTAGGAAAGTCAGGATGCGCAGGTTTTATTATGTTTTTCGACAGTTCTACTACTGCTGTGAGGACGTCATTGAAGTGTCGGAATACTGTTTCCGACGAATGCTGAAACATCTCTTGAACTACTCGCGTTGTAGCTCCATGTCCAACGATAAACATAAATATCCCTACTTTTCATCTATATCAACTCCTCTACTACGAACAAGCCCATATTCTTGCAAGGTTGCACACAATCGACGGAACAGGTCTGGGTTCAACCTGAACATGTTTTGACATCTTCTTGGATTGTTATGATTCAATAGCTCATTGATAAGGTCCGACCCTCTCCTTCTTGAATTGTAGCATGGTGTGCTTTTGCGTAGGTGCTTCTCCATTAGAAGATATATCATTGACACTTTGATTACATCTTCCTCCAATGCATAATCCATTTGTGTCCCTGTGAAATTGAACATGAATGTACAAATAAAAGACTATTTCCATAGCAATCTTAGGAATAAGGTACTAACAATATCATCCAACACATACGAACATTGTGAATGAAATACATAAGTTAAACTTTCTTCTACAAGTCATATATAACAGCATCACAATCTAACATAAACTTAATGACGAATAGAAATGTCGATATCATGGTTTAGCTCCTTTCATCTTATCAATCTCTCGCAACAAAAATTGGGTTTTTATTTCCGGGGTTGGGCAGCTGACAAAAACTACACGCTTATCGGGGTCCATAAGGACGTCTGCAGCATCCAAGCCCATTTGGATATTCTGTACAATAGCAGGCAGTGTCCACACTTCTTCCATCACCGCCTTCATACTCCGTGGATCGTCCCCACTGCATACAGACATGGAGTTGTTGGAGGATCTTGCTTTCATAGATGCAATTAACTCCCCTAAATCATTTGTAATATCTTCTCTGGAGTATCGTTTCTTCCCTGCTCGTTTTCTACCATTTGACCCAAATGTTTTTCTCTTCGCAGAAGATTCCTCAGCATGCGTCGATGTTCGAAAAAAGCTGTCTTCATTCGAATCATCTGCAACTGATGGCAAATTGTCCTGAGGATCAATATACTGTGGATCACCCTCTGAATCTCCACTTCCTTCTGGACTATCTTGTGGCGGGGGAGCAGATGATGATGGTGCCCATAACTTGTCGTTTGTCCCCTTGGTCCCACTGAACATTTCATCAAGGTTTTCCTTGTACTGCAATCCCCCAGTCCGGAAACAGAGAATACTTCCGCTGTGACCCCTCTTGTACTCCTGCAACAAAGAAAAGGGAAATGTATTCAATAGCTCAAGTGGTGCTATTCATTAATTAGTAATGAAACAGATAAAAAACGTATTGATTCGACAATTACCTCATCTGCTGCACGCCACCACTCATCCGACGCCTCATAGGTTTGAACCACTTCATTCCATCCAACCCCTGTGTTCGCATAGCGCTTCAGCCAATTCCACTTTATCCATTGGGCTCGCAAAGAATCCCACTTGTTTCGCAATTGTTTAGGGGTCAATTTCTTTCCCCTAATTTCCTCGAATTTCACACCTACTTCCCGAAAAGTAGCAGGCAGCAAGTGGCCGCTGCCACGTTTCCCTAACCTCACTTGCTCCAAACACAGGTCAACAAAAATAATGGTTTCCTCTGGGCTCCAATTGATCCTATCAGCCATATTTCCCAAAAAAAAAAAAGAACAACAAAAAAGCAGAACAAAGACGTATATGCTCCGATACGCTAGACAGCCACTGATCTTCACTTACGATGACTACAATTAGATGCTATGTCCACCGACTGCACTAATATGGATGTCACCTGCAACAAAATAATTATAAGACTTTCATCAATGACAAATACATAATAAAGGGATCCTGTTACAGAAGTCAATGCATTATAAGGCATGATGTAAGTAGAATTAAATCTATCTAACAATAATAGTGTTGCGAGATAGAACGCAATAACATATGTCACCTGATAACATTTTATAGTGCAGATCGCAAGAGATGTAAAACAATAATTAAATACTAAAAGCACCATATTCATAGAATATCCGTAGTGATGTTAGAAAAAGTATTATGCAACAACTTGGCATCATAGAATTTGCTGAGCCAAGGAAATACCTTGGTTTCTCCATCCCCCATGATGGTAGCTTAAAGAATGGAGACTGCTAATTTATCATTGACAAGATACAGTCCAAAATTACGGGGTGGAAATCTAAGCTTTTAAGCCTAGCTAGACATGTGATGCTCATTAAATCGGTAATTGATGGGGATTATCTCCTATTATATGTAGGCTCATACCTTCCCCAAGGGTACTTTGGGCAAAATAGAGAAAATCATAAGAAATTTCTTTTGAAGTGGAGGTGATGAAAAATAGAAGTTTCATGGGTTAGGTGGAGTAAGGTTGCACTCCCTAAATTCTTTGGTAGGACTGGAATTTGGGATTCAAAGAAGAGAAACCAAGCTTGTCTACTGCACCTTGCATAGAAACTTAAGAAAAAGCAGGTCGTTTACGCTGGTCTATTTAAGAGGAGGTCCACTAGAACCTTTAAGCGGCTTGCCAAAGACATCAAGCTAGCTTCGAGTCAGCTCTCTACCTTCTATTCTTGGCATCCTCATATTTGACAGATTCTTGGTCATTCTATCTCCCCTAAAGCTTTTATCTATGGCCTACTGCACCATTAACCTTAAAGTTACTTTTGCTTATGCCTGGACTGGGATAGACTCATGGAATGAAGATATTATATCTTACCCCCTTTTTTGGATATTGTGGGAAAACTTTTTGTTATTTTCATCGACTCTGAAAGTGAAATGGAAGATGTCCTTGCTTAGTCGTCTAATGTCAATGGTGATTATACCCTCAAATCGGCTTATGAAAAACTATGCTCTCATCCAAGTAACCCCTTTGCTCCTTTAAATGGATTTGGAACATTCCAACCCTTCCAAAACTCCAATTCATCATCTAGAGGATTGTGCATAATGGTCTCCCACAAAAGATAACCTCTTAAAATGCGGGTGTAATATCTCCACTTCCCATGCTTTCTGCGGGAATGACGAGACACTTGACCACCTCCTTTTAGCCTATCCAGCTCTTATCGATGCCCTTTAATCTCTCAATCTCCAACCCTTTCCGCCTGACCACCCCATCTTAGCAAATAGTTTACAACAGCTCCTCCTTTGGAACAACTAAATAGACTCGCCTCCCTCCTCCCCTTTGCAATGTCTCCTCTCCTTTGCGCTTTAGGCTTTCTAACTCAAAAGAAATAACAAATGTTTTAGGAACTCTTTTAATCCTTTTTAAGTTGCTAATGCCAAAGCTGCTGCTACCGAATTCTGTTAGTCTTAGAAAGCTAAATTTAAAGCTTCTAGGTCCTCTCCTGATCCAAGCTGGATCCCTTCCCCACCTAGAAGGGTCAAAATAAATTGCTATGCTTCCTTCCTACCTCTTAAGCAAAATGCTAGTGTTAGTATTGTTGCCTGCAATCTCATCGGTAAACTTATTTATAGGAAATTTGTGAGAGGTGTTGCCCTAACCCCATTGAGGCAAAACTGTAGGCAGCATAACACCACCCTTGCCTTACAGAGGATTTAAATCAAAGCAATTTTATCGTAGAGATAAGACTCCATAGAAGCTTTAGGATGGCTCTCTAAGGATAATCTAGATAATGTTTTAATCACGTGTAGGGATATGATGCTGAGGCTGCAGTAGAAGTTCAGCCAGAATCTAACTCTGATATGGATAGCACAGGCGAATAATGTGGACTCCCATATTCTTGTTTTCGCTATTTCTAGAAGACTAATCGTGACGAAGTCTTCTCAAGATCTACATCTCTTAATTTGTCCTGTACCAGATGGAACTTTATCCTTCATAGGGCATTCTGCAGGAGGATGGCTAGCACGCGTTTACATGGAAGAATTTGGAGTTTCCAGCTTATCTTTGTTGCTGACTCTCGCTACTCCTCACTTGTATGTCATAAATTGGTTGAATATGGAATTTAATCTTATTTCTTTTCTAGGACTTGATTCAACAGATATTCTTCTTTCTTAGCTTTTGATTTGATACACAATATGATACTTGAAGTTTTCATATAGGCCACCTCCTAAAGGTCTGCCAGGGGTTATAGATCAAACACGGGGTCTGTTGGACTATGTTGAAAAGAATTGTGCCAAAGCAGTTTATAGTCCTGAGCTGAAGTTTGTCTGTGTAGCAGGAAGGTAAGCAGGTTTCTTATTAATGGACTAACATTTCAATGTCAATCATTTAATGGTGTCACTTCCTCCTTTAATTGTCAAAAGTAGCTTCTTTTTTTGGGTAATTCTTGCAATTGGCTTAAGAAAATTCGAAAAGAGCTACAGAATCTGGTCTGCAATTTAACTAATTCAACAACTTTAAGTGCACACTATCTTAACTGGGGAAAGATGACCTCATTTTTCAACTACCTGGCAATAAACAAGAACATCCAAGTAATGTATGCAGCTAGCCATGTAACCAATGTCAATTCCTATCAATTTGCTATATTTTGCTTATGCTTTCCATCAATGACACTAATATCTGAAAAGATAGACTTGAGGTATGGCTTCTACCACTGTGCCATTTCTTCAGAGAACTCATTATGAATCTATTCAAGGACACAAGAAGATTTCCCAAGACCAGAAGTGATTCATTTTGTGTCCAGCTATAGCACAGATAGCGCTAGAGCTGTTGTATTGTACAGGTTAGGAACTAAAAACCCTATGGTCTAATTGACAATCTGAAACTTCCCTACTGGGTCAAACAAAGAATAGAAACTGTTCGAAATGCACAAATTATTTTACACCTATTGATCTACACATACAACAGTGGAAGACAGAGAAAGAGAGAGAGAGAGAGAGAGAGCATTACCTGAGTATCGTTAATGGAGAAGGTCTCCTTCTAAACAACAGTGGGTAGCAACCATGTCCTCCTCCTCTCCTTCGATCCCACTGTGTTCCGTCCCCTTCTCCGTCCCGCTCTCTCTCTCTCTCCCTCTCCCTCTCTCTCTTTGTCCCTCTATATCTGTGTGTGTGTGCTGTTGGAAGCCTTGATTTATAGCCAAAAACGAAGGACTATTCCCCTCGTGAGTGATGGACATTCGGCAGAGGCAAGAGGGAATATGCACTGACGAAGGGAGGAAGATGGGATTCGTTGAGCTGCAAATTGATTTTCCTCTTCCTGTGAGGATTGTTCATGTGCAGAGGTTATATTCTCTCAAGGGCAAAAGTGGAATTAATTCATTCATTGAGGATATATGTGTAAAATGACAGCCATGTTTTTCAAATATCTTTTTTTCCCAAACATGCTTTTTAAAAAAGAACCAAAAAAGACATCAAAAAGTTAGTCCCCAAACAGACCCTTAATAATGTCGGACTAGCTTTTGTCGTTAAAATCCTTTTATATCCTTTATAATTTTTTATAGTCCCATATTAAAGTTAGATGCGGTTGCGTATAAATAAATATCCATCCTTAGCAATTCTTCTCGAAATTGGACAAAAGACTATAAGCTTAACTTTTAATTTAACTTTAAAAGTTATCTCATATAAAATTAAAAAAATGTTTTTAATTCTTTTTTAAAATTTAAATTTGATTACGAAAGATGGATTGCTGGGGGCTATGCGTCTGAGGCCACGCCCGTAAACCCAACAAATCCAAAACTCGTATGGAACCAGTGTAAAAGGGTTCGATTGTAGGTCGGACCAGTTCTCGACTTGAGCTGAGATCGATGTGTGTAAACCCGATTTTGGGCTCCTCGTGGTGCAAACATTCTACATCTAGGCTTTTCTCCTCTAGTAGGCCTCTTAATTCCAGTACAAAATTCAACCTCCTTGATCCAAAAGAAAGATTTAGGTTGCTAATTAAGGTCTTTCCACATCATGCTGGGGATTTTTTTTTTTTTGTCCTTTTTTACCAGTATTTATAGTTAGCCTTGATGAATCGAGAATGTACTTAAATTAATATCATGGCTTTGATTTTTGGGGCTTTATTTAGTAAAAGTAAATATTTTTTATGTACTTTTTCTTATTTATCTTTTAAAATTTATTTTTTTTTAAACACTATACTATCATGTAATTAAGAGGTGAGATTGTTAAAAATAAAAAAGAATGATACCATAAAAATGTAATAAGATATTTTAAAAATAAAAAAATTAAGATTTATAAATTGAAAACAATTAATAAAAATAATCAATTCTAATTAATAAGCTAATATTTAAATAAAAATCCATGTTTTCTACAATTTTGTTAAGAAAAGTGTCTAATTTTGGCCTATAATCTAAGCATCAAGATTTTTATTATACTAACTTGTATAATTATCTTAATGCCTAAATTACAAGATATAGAATATGTGGAGAAATTGCTAGAAACTTTTTTAGATGAATTTGTTTTTATTTGTACACTCACTTTACCATGAAACATATAAAATCTTTTCGTTAAAACCGTTGATAAGACTTGATAATTGTTATAGTTGAGAGAATTCTTCCTTTTATTTTCCTTTTTTTTTTTAAAGAGAAATTTTGAACATTTTATATAATAATTAAGAATGATAGCATGAGTTTAGAGATCTAATATGTGATGAGCCCATAATAAATCTTTAAAGGGCTTGGGGGATTAAACTCCCAATGATAAAGACCCAAGCCCTTTTTAATTTAGGATACAACGAGGCATGAACAAACATTTGCTTTCCTATGAATTCAAAAGAAATTACTTGAAAGAAAAAAAAATGTTGGAAAGCCTTAAAATCTATAACCATAGTTGAGATGGACCATGAACTTCTTTGGTTTGATATATTTCTAAACAATAAACACAATGGAAGATTCTATCTCAACAATAATTTTTCTATCCATTCTTTGACCTTACAAATACCAATGCTTCTCAGACTGTTTCAACTTCATATATTATGTTATTTTGTACCATCATCTCCCAGAAACCCTTGAGAAATTATCTTCAGTGTTTCGTGTCATGAGAACTACTACCACTTGTCATGACATTGAATCCTAAGCTCCATCGCAGTTGAGCTTTATAACATCAAGAGGCAACTTTTCTTATGTTGTTTGCTACTATTGGGTCTTGTTTATATTAATTTGCTACAATTTTAATGATGTTGAAAGCTGTAAAATTGAATATTTTATACATGTGAACTAATCTTGGCAAAGGTTAGGTTAGACTTAAGACTTGATCTAACTTACCATTAACACATTTAAAACCCTAATTTGCCCCATAGTAGCAAAATTCAACCAAAACCTACCGAGTTCATAAGTCTAAGTTAACTCCCTAATTGAAGAGAAATTTTGAAAACAAAGGAAAGAAAAACCCAGTAAATGATATTCATATTAATTATTTTCAAATGAATAGTGTGGATGGTTGATTTTAGGACATGGGTTCCTTAAGCCCATTTCGACCCTTTTAAAGCTTGGGCTAACACATTAGGCCTAAGTCCAACCTTGTTTGACACATCACAACTCTTAGAGGTTTGTAAGTAACCTTTTGACTTGGCAAGCCGACCCTTTAAGTCAGGCAATATGTAAAGCCAGCTAAAGCCACACATCACATGCCCTCGTAACCTCCATTATTTTTGTCCTAAAAGCAGTTAGGACGTACCTTCATGACTTCAATGCTCACCTTCCCAGTGATTTATCTTCACGCCATACTACCATGTTCTATATGAGACCAGTAACTACAATGAGTCTTTTTTTTACCATAAATACCTTTTTCGCAAGCTTCAAAAGATAAGTATGCTAAACAGGTAACCTTTCTACAATATTTTAATTTATCTCCTACATTGGGCAAATTTTGACTTGTACATTAGAGTGGTTGCATTAGATAACTCTCTGGTGCCCCCTAATTGTCTCATGTTTTGCATATCCCACTTTACAAAGTCCACGTTCAAGTGTAGTTACCCAAAAACCCTCTATCAGTTTTGAATTAACAACAAATTGTAAATAAATACTATTCAAACATTTAGTGTGTTATCAATAATAATGTAAGAAATAAAATCACCTCAAAGTATATTTGGTTTGGTTTATACATTTTCTACCAAAAGAAAATCATATTCTTCAACAATGTGGGATAGCTTTTGTCGTTAAAATCTTTTTATATCCTCTAGAATCTTTTATAGTCCCATTATAAAGTTACATGTAGTTGTGTATAGATAAATGCACATCCTTAACAATTCTTTTTGAAATTGGACAAGAGACTATAAATTGAACTTTTATTTTAAGTTTGAAAGTTATCTTATATATAGGGGTGTGCAAATAAACTGATAAAATTGAAAAATCGAACCGAAACCGAGAAAGCAATCAGAAAAATATAGCTAATCAATTCATTAGTTTCAATTTAGGATCACAGTTTTTATTTTTTTCAGTTTTCGATTTCGTTTTGATTTGTAACCATAAAAATCAACGGTTAACGGTTAACCGTTTCAATATTTATAAATATATTATATATATAATTTACATATGTTAATGTTCATTAGATTTTGATTAAAATACTATGTTCTGTCCTATATTTGATGGGAGTTAATGTGGCGATTGATGTGGTTTAATTTTGTTGATCATGATACACCAAAAGGCTTGTTTCTCCCATTTTCCTTAATTTGATTTCTTTTTTTTAGTTCTTGTAATATATATATATATATATATATAATAATTTAAAGAAAAACTCTATATAAATATTAAAAAATAAGGTTTGTTGAAACTATCAATTTCATTTGTTGAATCCATTATGTTAAATAGTTAAAAAAAAAAGTTAACCGTTAAGGCTTTTAACTATTTATAATGGACCGTTTAAGGATCAGGATATTAAAAAACCAACCATTATAATTAGGTTCAAAAAATAGGGCTACAAATTGGTTAACCGTACCACAAACAGCTCTAGTTATATAAAATTAAAATATGTTTTTATAATTAATTTTTAAAATATAAATTCAATTAAGAAAGATGGATTGCTGGAGGTATGCGTCTAGGGCCTCGCCCGTAAACCCAACAAATCAAAAACTCGTATCGAACCAGTGTTAAATGGATTCGATTCTGGGTCGGGCCTGTTCTCGGCTTGAGTTGAGATCGCTGTGCGTACACCCGATTTTGGGCTCCTCGTGGTGCAATCATTCTACATCTAGGCTTTTCTCTTCTATTAGGACTCTTATATGGGTTTCGACCTTTCTAATTTAAAGATTTAGTAAAGTGGGTTGTCATGTGTGGCATATATTTACATATAGGTTGCTAGTTAAGGTGCTTCCACATCATGCTGGGGATTTTGTTTTTGTTTTTTTTTTCTTTTTTATCAGTATTTATAGTTAGCCTTGATGAATCGAGAATGTACTGATATTACTTTTTTTTTTTTTTTTTTTTTTGCTCTTTTAAGTTCGTGGTGATTGATATATCCAACAAGATTATGGAATGATATTGTCCATGTTGACAATAACGATAATATGATTAATTTAATTTTTTTTTTTTAATCCTTATCCTGAGCCCCACAAAATTAATGGAATCCACATTTCAATTAATCTTATTTTATTTTAATTTATTTTTTCTTGCAATTGAAGAACTTGAACAAATGATATAATCATTAAACCATTAGCTCGTTGATCATAGCAAAAAAAACTACTAACTAATCACAAGTATCAAAAAGAGTTTAATTCCTTAATAGCCCACCTATCAAAGCCCACTCAGTGAGGATGCTTAAAACGAGGCCCATGACCATTAGCTCTCTAACGTAAACACCGACCCTAAAAGCTAAAACTGAACTGAAATTATAAAAAAAAATAACATAAAAAGCCAGATTATGAAATTATAAATGTTAAATTATATCAAATATTCGAAAGTTTCTACGATCCAATCAATAGATAGCATCTCTATAATTCAATCATTAAAATTAATATAAACTGTGATTGATATTATTGACATTTTAATGTGCAGCTGTTCCCATAAAAAACACAATGGACCATAGAATTTTGTTTAAGTAATAATGTATTTAACAAGCAATTTTAACATTTAAAAAAAAAAAAAGACACCAAACTCTCTTCGTTCACTTTAATATTATAAATAATACAAGCCACTATGGTGAAATTTGAAAAACAATTAGAAAGATATTCTACACTAAGTTATAGGTAGGCGTGTGCAACTCGCTTAGAGGACTGTACGGGGCTAGTCCTATCCACAACCAGCCTCGATCTGAATTGAGGGTTCTTAGATAGGCTACGTCTAAATCATTTTTAGACTTGTTAGGATCTCTAGGTCCAATTCAATTTGACCGGTTTGAACGATGGACCTAAAGGGCCCTTTCTAATTCAAAGAAAAATTAAATAAGAAAGCGAAAACAAATATTAATTAAGAACTAATTCAAAAAATTTTAAAATTTCAATAATATTTAATATTTAGATTTTTTTTCCATGTGAATAAAAATAATTTATTATCTATTCACAATATCTAAAGCACTATTATTAGCATGGTTGTCAAACTCGAGATTCAACCTAGAATCGCCATGGGGTCTGTAGAATTGAAATGTAAATTTGTAAGATTCTACAACTAATATAAATTTGCTTGTAGAAACTGTAGATTTATTTGTGGTACTAATAAAACTTTAAATAAATGTTAAAAATAAAGAAATTCGACATTAATTATAATTATACACAAACAAAGTGATGGCATAAGACCAATCGTTTTATGCCTCTAAATCTCACTTGTGTCCACTATAATTCATATCTTATTTTTAAGTTTTACCCATCACAATTCACATGTTCTTATTCATATGTTTAATGTAATCTTCATAATTACAATAATTATTTATATTTACTGATGATTCACAATATGTATTATTAAGTCGTATTGCAAATTTTGTGCAAATTATCGTCAGCAAGCAGTTAGTGTTGTGCAGTACTAGGCATTTTCATGTTTAATGAAATTTGCGCAAAAAAATCTTTAAATTTATGACAAATAAATTGAAAATTGTTTATCTATTTGTTCAATTTTCATTCCATATGTTCAAAATAACCCTCTAAAACAAAAGGAAAAAAAAACAAAGGAAATAAAAGGAAAAAAAAACACGTAAATTAAATCAAGAGCTAGCCCAAAAGCTCTTAAATTTAAACATATTAAATTACTTACACTATAAGAAAAGTGGGCTTAAAAGACAAAAATTTTGTCTTTAAACTTAAATTTTCGTCACAAAAATCCTTGTCGCTAATTGAATTAAATATATATATATATAACTTCTTTTACCTATTTTATGTTACAGAATTTTTGTCTTTAAAAGCCAGCTTTCTTATAGTGTTGCTTTTTCAAAGTTTAAGTAGAACAAAAATGTGTAAAACTACTATACTATCAATTCTACTATGTAAAAAACGTGATTACTACAATAATGATTTTATGTGGGAATTGAATTGAAATCGCTCACCAACTCGTAAACTTACAAAATTGTACAAATAGAGTTGCAAGGTTAATAACAATGATTATTGACAACATAAGAAATAAATGTACTTTGAAAACATTTTTCATTTGCTTTATACGAGATTTTTCAAAAAAAAAAAAATTAATTTCTCAACAATATGAGACTACTCTTTTGTTTTTTAACCTTCTATTAAGTCTTTAGAGTGTATTTTAATCCCACATTGTTAATATTACAATTAAAATATGATGCACTTGTTTATAAAATAAATCAACATATTTAACATTTACTTATAGAAATGAGCCAAATATTATAATAATCTTAAACCCAATTTTCGTTGTGTTTATAATTTTATTTAAAGTTGAATTTTATATTTTAAAAATTTATTTATTGTATAATGGGGTTACTACAACTGGTCAATCACTTGCAATAGACATAGTAATGAACCTGAGAGGACTGCTGCAATGACAACATGTGTTTAGATGTAGTAAAAAGAGGCATGGAAGGATGAACAGACATATTTGATTTCTTAAGTGCACGAGTATGACAAATGATCAAATCACGTAGCCCTGATCATTCTAGACTCATTCTTCACATAATAGGTGATTTGCTCTTTCTTGGAGATATTTCAATAGAATTTCTACGTTGCTCTCAATCTTAATAATATGCATAATGAATCCAAATAAGAAGAGAAGTCTCTTATTTATAGAGGTTGGAAGCTGATACTAGCTTTTGGATTATTTCAAAGGATCTAATGACTGAGATTGAAGCCTTCATTTTTTTAATAATGGGTTAGGTTTGCAAATGGGCTTGAAAAGGGCCTATGGGCTTTTATAATATAAAAGAAACATATTATTCTTTTAAAATAGCCATTCATAATATAAAAGGGCTTGAACCTTATTTTAGTTCACATAAGATATATTTTATTCAAATAAATCCAAAATTAACCTAGGAATATATTTTTGTAGTTTACTTTTCGCGCGCAAGAAAACCTTACATGGTTGAGAGTGAAATAAACCTATCGAGTGATCCTTGTTTTGAGCTTACCAAGCCAATTTTTCCTATGATTTCCCTTATTAGAACTGTTTTCTATACCCTGCCACTAGTCCAAAATTTTTGTTCTTGGCATTAAATTGGGCTCCAAGCCCAATTACCAAAATGATCCTTTACAATTACAATTTAAAAAAAAAAAAAAGGCACATAGGTTTGGGTCCAACTTGCCTCATGAGTTAGGCTCAAAACAAAGATGTTATTTAAACAGGTTATTAATTCATCAAGTATTAATTTATGTAGGTTTAATTATGTGTGTATATATTCTAGCTACCTTACTTATAAGTTGGTTTAATTGTTATCCCACTTAACATCATTATCTTCAATAAATTTGTAGGTTTAATAGTTAATACCAAATTATTTCATTAATTTTGTGTTGTTTTATCTCATTCTTATCTCTTTTTATTATTATTATCACAATAGTTGTTGTTTCCTCATTATCCTATAACAAGTACAAAGAATATGTATCCACTCATCTCAATAAATTATTTTATGTAACCAATTTTCATTGTTTAAATATTTAATTATTTAACCATTGATCTATTTATGCTTTCATGATGTAACTATGCAACTAAGAGCAATGTTGATGATCATTTCTCAATGCAGTCTTTTATCTCATAAGCTCAAGAATAGGGATGTAATCAAGCGAGTTCTTGACTTGTTCTATTCAATAAATATACTATTAGGTTTAAGACAAGTATTGAGATCTTTTGCTATACCATATAGGGTTTTAAGTAAGATTTTGGGGTTGACAAATAATTCATTGGGAACCCAAACCTATTAGCATATAATATATGTATACATATTGTACATAATAAAACCTATGCATATGTATTTAACTAAAAATGATTTACCATTAAAATTTACCCACAAGAATACGTACTACAAAATTAAGTATTTAGTGCATATTTTAATTTACAAGGGTGAAGAAACACCTTTTTTTTCTTAATGTCTATGTGAGAGAAAGGTGGATATATATATATATATATAGAGAGAGAGAGAGAGATAATGCGGTTGGAAAAGAGATTCAATGAGCGTTATACACCATGTATCAGGATAAGAGATTAGTAAGTACCAATGTGTTTTAAAAACTGGTAGAAACCAAGCATACTATTTTTTATGAAACTATCCACATGAAAATTGCTCTTCGATATTTATGCATTACTTATAATTTTGCACAATATATCATGCTCGGATTTTTTTTTCTCAGTGGGGGTGGGGTTTCTTAAAATTATGTTTTGTACAGTTAGAGTGAACTTGTTCTCTTATACAAATACTTCCTTTTTAATTTTTTTTAACATTATATTTTACAATTTGTTGGTTCTATTAAGATGAGGTTCAAGTACCTTATAAGGATAATTGGACAGACTTTAGGTTCAAGAAGAAAAGCCTTATAGGGATTAGAATAGGTTCGAGAGACCCTACAAGGTATTGGGACAAATTCGAGTTTTGTAAAATATATTTTGTACTCGTCTCAATCGCTTCCTTACTCATGGAAAACTCAATTAACTTCTTTTAAAGGAGACTTCTAAAGGAGGGAAAAACAAATTGCTTTCTTACACAAAGACATCCTTTTCCTTGATCGTCTTCATTTATCATCCATCGTTCAACAAGAACATGGTAGAAGGCAAGAACGTTGCCTTATTAAGTCAGCAAGCTTCTACCTATATGGCTCTTAATATGCAAAATAGAAGAGGTGATTGGATCCTTTGGTATACAGGATGCTTTTAAAGGAAAATGAAAAAATCCCTATTGGATAGTTTGAATAACCTCCACACAATACCATACGTAAAGGTAACTAAGGCAGCTTCATCTTCTGTTAACCATATCCGGTTAATAGTGTGGTATCTTTCCTTCTTTGGGATAATCTACTGATTTGAGAGAAGTGCTTGCGTTAAGGTTTCCTCCGGTGTCTCTTAACTCATATTTATTACTTGTATAGGCCAACACACTCCATAAAAGCTGGAGGATCTATTAGGTTTAACATAGGCAAAACAATTGAAAATGTTATATTAACAACAGGTAAATCCCAACATTGCACTAACTTAGGCTTATCTAAGACTATCCGCGACTTTGGTTTGATTGGACATTGCGTGATACAATGTAATAAAATGACTAATAGGACATGATATGATATAACTCAATACAAAAAGGTACAAGGAAAAAATAGTGAATTTCTCATCCCACTCCTTACATGTGTATATTCTGTCTTTTCATTATGCATTTTAGTTACTTATTTATTTTCTCTTTTTGAATCCGCATTCTTATTTGATTATGACTCTTATTAATTGTATCATATGTTAATTTTTATGTATATAAACATATAAATTTGTCCTATTTATTTTTATTATTACAACATCGCTTACCATGAGAGGCTAAGTGAAACAGTTTCATACTTATGATTATGATATATGTTGTTAATATTAATATTATCTTTCAATGTTTTATACCAACATTGTCGTTCTTAGCAGAGATGGTTAAGATTTTGGTACTAGGTTTTGCTTATATTTATATCTTTGTTTAGTTTCACACATATAAGTCCTTTGATCGATCCATATAGTGGGTTGCCATCGTCAAATTATATAGTTGCTTTGGTCAGCTCGGACCACTTAGGTCAATTAATTTAAACATCAAACTTTGTCTGCCTTGGCTTTCTTTATCTATTAATAGTTACATAATTAATTTATTATTTCTTTTCATAATCAGTTAAGGCAATTCAATATTTTTATTTATTCGCCTACTCGTTGATGTCTACCGTAAGATGTAAACCGAAATCAACTAACAAGGCAAAATGACACTTGACTCACACTTCTCATCTCACAATCCTACAAATTATTTTTCTTGCCCTATAGATCAGCACTTAAGTTCTGACGATACCATATAAATTAATAATATACCCTATAACCAAGGAATATGAGCAATCGTCATATACTAATAATATAAAGGTTAAAAAAACCTTCTAAAATAAATAATATATGAGTATTATATACAACTTCCAATGTTAACAGCATTAATTCTATTTATAAAAATTGAACTTCATAGTGATAAAACTACTGAGGAAATTAGTTACATAATCCTATGCCCAAATCACATCAAAAACTTATGTCTCAAGCTTGGATTGTTTTCCTCGATTAAGAGTCACATAAGAAATAAATTTTTAGATATTTTCATCTCGCTTTTTCGTTTAAAAAAAAAATCCAAAAGGGAGTGGACTACAACTAGTTATTTATTTATTAATCACTCATGATTTTGCGATGTGTATACACAATATATATATATATACGGTATTAAATACTTTCTAAATACCATGAGTCCAAACAAGTATAGCTTGCCATATTTAAAGATAACTTAATTATATTTTTCTCCTATTGTTCAATTTTTTTTAAAATCAATTTTTTGTTTTTAAGAAAACAATAGTTTTTCAAATTTCAATTTACTAATTATATTTTAGTTTTTTCAAGACATACGCATTCAAGAGAATAATTTAAACGATAAAGTAATTTACAACATGTCATTATGCGAATTACACAATTTACAAGATTAATTGGAAAATCCAAAATTTTCGTTAAACATGTTAAAGTTTTGTTTTTAGTTTTAGTTCTTAACAATTACTCTTATAAGTTGTTGTAGTTTTGTTGGCCGTATATTATTAAACTAATGATTTAATTATAAAAAAATTTTTATATCAATTTTTTGTAATAATTTTAATAATTAGATAATATACTGAACATATATTATCTAAAAAAATATTCAATAAGTGTTACGTATACTGTATATAAATATGTTGTAAATAACTATTAATTATATGTTAATAAATAAATAATAAATAATTTTTAAAGTAATATTTATCTATACTGTTACAAATTAAAAATTTATTAATAATTATTTATCATGTGCGTGTCAAATACCGAATCCTTACTGGTCGTTCTAGGAATGAAAAACCAACTGACACAAACACTGACCTCTGTCCAGTTCACTCACCGGACCGTCCAAGAAGGTGCGGCGCCTCGTTTTGGACACCGAATTTGTCTAACTGGCCATTACATATTAATGATGACATCAGTCTTCACTGTCTCTCTTTCTCTCTCTCTCCCGTCCACCTGGCTGGTGGGTACACACTAAGACAAGACAGGACCCCATCAGCAGCAACAGCTCAGCTCTCGTTTTTTCTTAATTCTCACACGTGCAAGTTACTTGGTACCACTTTCCTCATTCCGTGTGTAAACTGCGTTTACCCTGTACCAAGGCATACCTATATATTTTCGTTGACCTCAAAAACGTCCCACCAGAAAACCATCTCCGGAACCCAACACAAATACCCAAAAGAAAAACATACGAAAAATCGAAACAAACATCAGCTAAGAGTCTACACACACGAATTTAACATGCAAACATCCTTCAACAAGCGCCCCAAGCTCGCCGCCACCGCCACCACACTGCACCCCCGCAACTGCCACCGCAAACCCGCCTCACCAGTGACCAAGAACTCTCCGTCATGGTTGCCACCTTGACCAACGTTGTTCACGGTAACACTGGTAATAGCGCCTCTAATTTCACAGACGATTTTTTCCAGTTCCATTTTTTACCACCCTTCGCTTCCTCTATTGGGCCGTCGGCATCTCCCAGTACGAGTACTGCAACGCTGTTTTCGGCTTCGGAGCTCGACACTTGTCGGTTTTGCAAAATCCAAGGCTGTCTCGGCTGCAACTTTTTCCCACCAACACCAGCCGCTGCAGGAGCAGGAGCAGCAGCATCACAAGATGAGAAAAAAGCTCCCCGAAAAAGGCAGAAGAAAAATTTCCGAGGTGTGAGGCAACGTCCATGGGGAAAATGGGCGGCGGAGATACGAGACCCACGACGGGCCGCTCGGGTATGGCTAGGGACATTCATTACAGCTGAAGAGGCAGCGCGTGCGTATGACAAAGCAGCTATCGAGTTCCGTGGTGCCCGTGCTAAGCTCAACTTCCCAATATCGGATTACACTTTGCAGGAGCAAGTGCCACTGAATTACACTTCGCAGGAGCAAGCCCCGCTGGAAAATAAGTACGAGGTTACTCGCAGCAACAGTAGTAATAATACTAATGATGATAAGAAGGAAAATGTTAAGGAGTGTCCCGTGTACTGGGCAGTTTTCTAATGGGGTGAATAAGCGGGAAAGTGAATTTTGGGATTCCGTTGGTGATGAAGAGATGCAGCAGTTGATGTTGTGGATGGATTTCGCAAGCGATTCATCGGATTCAGCAAATGGGAATACGCACGTTTCTATTTAGAATTTCATGGAAGTGGTAGTTAGGACACGCATCATATATTCGACGACCGTTGTTAGGGAAATTTTTGAGTGATTTAGTTTTGTTGATTTCCACTACACGCGGAGTGGAAAAGGAGAGGCTGTTCTATTTAAGTGAACAGTGTCCCCTATGGGAGAAAGGGGGGGGTGGGTGGGGTGGGGAAAGGGTGGTGTTGTTTGTAAAAAGATGTACGCGGTATTTTTAATGATTCTTTTGTTAATAAATAAAAATGAGATGTTAATTGTTAAATACAGTTTATATTTTATAAATACAAAGCTCTTAAATCTCTTGGTTATTTAATAATTTTGATTTATATTTTATAATGATTTTGATTCATATTCAATCTTTATAATACCAATTAAATACTTAAAATAGTTTATTATATTATTTTAATGGTCAGATGATTAACTTAATGATCCAACAATAGATATCGCGTAAATCATATAAATAAATATAATTGGATATAATACCTCATTAATTATTATTTTTTTTTTGTAATCAAAGAAGATTGTTAAATAAAAAAAGTCAAAGAGAGGATATTCTTACCCCCTTTTTGGTACAATTTTTTTTCTTTTGCAGTAACATCTGGTCCCGGGTATGTCGCCATTCTGTGGGTTCAGCAATATCTGTAAGTGATAGAACCATGCCCACGTGTCGGACCCGGAGCTGCTCTATAGTATCACCAAATATCGTTTTTTAATAACCATATTATTGATTTATACAATATAGCATATGAAAAAAAGATATAATAGATCAATGAAAATTACATTAGCAAATCAGGGCAGTGTTTTGCTTTTTTTTTGGTTTTCTTTTTCCTTCTTATGGGTGGATTAATTTATTGGGATAATATTATGAAAGATATCTAAATTTTAACGAAATATATAATTAGGCATCTGATTTTTAAATTGATCAATATAATAGTTGAAAAAATTTTAAATTAATCAATTTAATACAAAATAAAAAAACATGATGGAGGTATTGTCAGAATGCATAAAAAGTTTTTTCTGATATTGAATTAATCGATTTCAAGATTTAAGTACTAAATTTATTAATTTTAAAATTTAAATACCTAATTATATATTTTTATCAAAGTTTATATACCATTTATCAAATTAGCCTTAATTTATCCTTCTTACCTAATATTTCTGGACTTAAAATTTTCTAATTTAATCTTGAGTTTTTAAAGAGGTCTCAGGTTAATTACGGAACAATTTCAGATTTACGTGGGCGAGCGGTCAACCTAAATTGAGTTGACCATACACCTTATCCACGCAGAAAGAATTATAGTCAAATCAATATTAAAGAATAAAGATTTGATACACAAGTCCTCATGGATAAAGGCGCACGCCGTCAACAGTTTTTTTTATTAATTTTTAAGATAGGATGATATCATCAATGACATAGAACAACCTCCTTTACCTTACGTCGATGGGAACTCGAAACGAGCCCCACTAAACTAGCTGTCGCCTACCGGCCAAAAACAGAAATCTGTCTATCGCCTATGAGATATCTGTCATATATATATATTATATATATATGTATGTATGTATCACCAATGATATTAAAGTTTATTAAAATATGTAATTAGATATCTGAATTTAAAACTAATTAATTTAATATATAAAATTTAAAATGATTAATTTAATACTTAAAAAACTTTAAAATTGATCAATTTAGTACTAATTAAGATACTATTGATATACACGAAAAATTCTTTTAGGTATCAAATTAATTAGTCTCAAAATTTAGGTACTAAATTGATCAATTTAAAAATTAATATACCTAGTTGCATATCTTGTTCAAATTCATGTACAATTCATGACATTAACTCATATATATATTACACGAGTATGACACGTGGACCATCATATTTTAAGTTCTACCTAGCTACAACAATATGGTATACATTAAATAACATAATTTGTGATCGATTGTCAAATATATTAGTGTAATTCTAATATATATTTTAATATCATAAGGTCATGCATGATACTTAAACTTTAACAAAACATGCAATTAGGTACTTAAACTTTGAAATTTATCAATTTAGTACTTAAAAAACTTTAAAATTAATCAATTTCATATCTTAAAATACTTGATGGAGGTACTATGTTGACATACACGAAATATTCCTTTAGATGTTAGACTGATCAATTTCAAAATTCAAATATCAAAATTCAAATACTAAATTGATCAATTTTAAATTTTAAGTATCTAATTATATTTTTTGTTAAAATCTAGGTATCATTTTATGATATCGACCTTTTTTCTTTTATCATCTATATGTATAACACTTTTCTTCGGAAGAAAAAAGATATATCACATTTTATATATTTCATTCTAATAGGTTGGCCGATTGACCCACCTAGTTGGATATAAATTTCTCACTCACTTATCAAGTGGATTATAGTATGTTGGCTTGTTTAACCTATGAGTCAAATCAAGGTAAGCCTATTCAGCCCCACTTATACACTTACACATGATTAAATTGGTTCACCAGAGAATTAATTTTGAATTAAATAAAAATAAAATATATAAAATTTGAGAAATAAAATTTAAAATGAATTAAAACATATAATTTAATATGACTAATAATATTTAAACTTAAAAATAGTTAAATAAATAAAATCACTAGTTTTATACAATTTTCAAGAATATATAGAATTTAACTGCCTAGGATTTGGGACTTCGAATTATAAGATAGATTTTAGTTCAAAATTTTAGAAAACTGTATAAATAAAATATAGGAAGCGAAGAATCTAAAGTAATCTATATTATTAAAAAATATAATATATATGCATTAAATGATTTGGTTCTAGCGTCAACAATTACATCTAATAAACACAAACTACAATTTATAGCATAAAATATCAATTTTATTTAGAAAAACAATGATAATAATACGTACATTTTATAAAACTATTCACAAATTATAATTTTACTGGTATTTTTATGCTACTAATTAAAACTCTTTAGAGTGTTAGTGCCGTTAGACTAGGGGTATATGTGGTTTGGTTTAAAAGAGTGGTTTCGTTTGTTTCAGCTAGGCTCGACTCGACTTAAGGTTTGGATTAAGAGACAAATTGAAACAAGCTATATTTAAAACAATTTGATCCAAATATTGAATGAATCAAACTACTTTTAATAGTTTGACGTTTTGAATTGAATTGCTTTAAATGCGTTTAGTTTACTTTAGTTAGATTTGAACCACTTTTAAAAATATATTATTCTAATTAATACTACCGATAATTTTTTTCTATTTTCTAATTAAATGTTAATATTTAAATGGAGGAATATTATGTAAGATAAAGCTATAGGGTAAATTATACCAAAATATATTTGAAATACCCTAAACCTTCACATATATTAGAAATTGGCTTAGATAGATTTAAATGAATTAAATTAATCATAGGATATAAATAGACAAGTTGACAAAGTTAGATTAGTAATTAATTCAAATGAAATTTGAGATTTGAAATCTAAATTCTCTAAATAAGTCATTGAAATGTTTAGAGGATTCCTAAACTCTTACTTTTTAGACTAAACACTAATTCCTAAATCTTAGTAAAATTTGAGTTCATTTGCTTGAATAAAAATATCAATTTTAAACCCGAACTCAAATTAAATATCTTTTATTAAAATAAATTCTCAAATTAAGTTCTTATTGCAAGTTCTTAATTTCTAACATATTAGTTCCGAAACAAACTTTTAAATACTCTTGAAACTATAGATATTTGATCTAATAGTTCTAAAACTATACCTATAATCTTTTATATTAATTTTAATCCCTATCCTTTTCTTTTAATGCCCTCTATCCTCTGCCTCTCTCTTCTCTCACTTTTCCCTTTCTTTCCTTATATTTTCTTTGACCGATGCTTTCTCTTCCCTTTCCCTTTCTTCTTCATTTTTCTTTCTTTCTCTTTAAATCTTCAACAAATCTCAAGATCAAAGGCAACTAGAGGATGAATCAAGATTAGGAGATGAACTAGATAGAGAAAATCGAGCTAGAGGATGAAGCTTCAACTTCTTTTTTTCTCTAAAGCTAAGTTTTCTTTTTCTATTTCTATTTCTCTTTGTTTTTATTAGTTATTTACATTTGTAATTGATGAGTTGATGTTGAAATGGGTTAAGAGTGCTGTTTATATATGTATTTGTTGATTTAATGGTTGATAGAAGTTGGGAGTTGAGTTTGAGGAAGAAGATGATGAATAGTGGTTATAGAGGTTGATGAAGTTTGAGATGTTTGATGTGGTGAATGTGAAGTTTATGTTGTTTGAATGTTATATTGATCATATAACAAGCTTTGGGAAACTTTGGAATGAGTTTAAAGAACTTTGAGAAGTGTAAAATGCATTTAAAGAACAAAAGATTTCGTCATTTTCTCGTTCCAGTATGCACAACCTGATGCACGACCGTGCACATGCCCGTGCAGGCCTTAAAATCCTTAAAATTTAGTCTCGAGTCACTTTTTCATGCTCAGCATGGCCTCGAGCACGGCCATGCATTCAATCATGCAGCTTTCTCCTGTTTCGCAGCCTGTTTGTAATTTAACCGTAACTTTTTCATCTGACCTTCGATTGAGGTGATTCAAGTTGAGTTAGAAAGTTTAAAAAGAGATATACAACTTTCATGTTTTGAGTTTTTACAAATTCGAAAATTATCAATGCTTAAATTTTAGTTCTTTCCTGCCATTGTATTTTTCAAACAAAGTTAAAAACTTGTTTTTGTTTGTTAAATGTGTTTTTGCTTAGGAAATGGATATTTTTGAGCTAAAATGAGATAGATAAGTGATATTGATGTGTTAAGTGAATTAATTCATGTAATTAAACATGGGTTAAGTAGATTTATAGATTTAACAAATAATTAGATTAAATCTAGAAGTTAGTTATAAAATGAACTTAGTTAACAAACCTAGGTTCAACTTGACTAAATGAACTTGAATGAACTAAAATGGATTAGATTTTTAACTTTGATGAATTTGGATAGGTTTAAGCTAACTTGGGATTAAGTGACTAGATCTTAGATATATAATGATTAGTAATTAATCTAAGTCCAACTTAGCTTAATGAACTTTACTAAGCTAAAATGAATTAAATTGTCTAAGTTTAATCAACTTGACTTAGTAAATGAATCAAATGACTAATTTTAATTAATTTGGCTAATGTTAAGCTAAAATGGATTAATAGCTATTAATTAGCTTAGATGAATGAATTAAGATGATCTTTGAATAATATGGGAATATGTTGTTTCAAATGTGTGTTTACTTGGAAAATGAATTTTTGGTTTATGAATTCTTTGTTAATGCTTTTGTAATAAAACACTATAAATAAAGAGAAAAAATTCTTTGACAGACAAAGAGAACTGTCCATATTTTGGCGGGGCGATCTTCGCAGCCATAGTGGGGTTCCTATTTAGTGTCTGATCAAATAGGGTTTAATAAAATGAGTTTGAGATGAATGGATAAATAGCTTAAGTTCTTATATGATTTTGATGAAGTAGACTATTAGTTTAGTTTAGTTTCTTATACGAGTTCTTTCTTAATAGAAGTGGATATTGATTTATCTTCAGATTATCTTCTGGAATTTCCTTCTAAACTCTGTTTGGATTTCATATTCAAGGTACGCAGTAACTTGCGTGATGATTGATAGGATAGGCATCCTAAATGGATTAAGAACTTAAAGACGGCTTAATAATTGATGAGTGTTGGTTGTGTTCTACGTCGTTGAATCCGAAACCGGAGAGCAACAGCCTTGCCATGATGCAATGGCACGGTAGTTTAGGCACTTAGCCCAATCCTTTGTCATGATGCAATGACTCAAATCCATGATGCAATGGTGGTTTCTTTTATTGGCTAAGTGGGCAGCTAATAGGGTTAACTGTATCGGTATATTCTCTACTTAGGCTTGGGAGGAAATAATATGTTTTAGTTCACGGGTATGGGACCGTTGAACTAATTGATGTTATAGACCGGGATAAGTGGAGTGTATAAAGGAGTGTGAACCCTAGATGATGCTATTAATATTCTTTATCGGTTAGATATAGGAGATATAGATATCCGGTCTATCTATATCAACCCCCTGAGCAGCTGCTGTTACTCAGGACCCCTAGATTCCTATTGGCTTGTTCCGAAGTGTGAGTACTCCATTGTTGATTTGTTTATTTTAATAAAAAGATAATAACTTTTGGATTGATGCATTGCATTTAGTTAAGCTGTGTCACTCCGTATGTGATTTGTTACTGTGTACTGGGCTTCGGCTCATCCTTGTTGTTGTTATTCTTTTTACAGGTTTTGTTGTTGATAAGATGATGTCGATAAGTTGATGATGAGTTATTGTTGTTGTTGTTGATGTGATGATGATTGTTCGGGCATCAGGCGAATTTGAAGATTTGGGAGATGAGTGAAATGTAATAGGATGAGATATATTTGTATTTTGTTTCTTCTTTGTTTTGTTCTATAAAAACTGGATTTAATTATAAATTTGTATTTTCATTTAAGGGCTTGTTAGTGCCCATGTTTTTGTAAATATTTATCAAAGTGAAAGTTTTTCCACTTTTAATAGTGGAAGTTTGAAATGCTTTTATGTAAGAAACGTTTTTATTAAAGTTTATTTTTCCGCTGCTAAATCCAGTTGTTGCCAGAATCTAACTAAACAATTTCACAATCTAAAATTGGATAGCAATGTTCAACATAAACACCTTCTTTTAAGACAACCTTATGCATAATTCGTAAGAGTTATACGTGGTTAGGGACTTGGTGTGCTTAATTTGAGAATTGAGCATATCAGGTCTTTACAATATTAATGCTCGATAATAAGTTCATTCAAGGTATCCACATATCAAGTAGTTATAAAAAGAAATCAACATTTCTTAAAGTGGGTTATATGAAGATTAATGTTTTGCAAAGTTCAAGGGATCAATGTTTGAATAGTTTTGAGTTGTTTTCCTCAACATATACTTCATTTGATTCGTTTTGCAAAATATTGATTAGTCTTTTTAATGACTTGAACGTTTCATGCATTAAATAAACCTATTTCCAAATAATAGCCTTTGATATAATTTTTCCTAAACCCATATAACATTTTATCTCAAAAACATTCTCTCAAGAGATAGTTAGCATTGAGTCTGTTGAGAGATGAGAGATAGAGGTAAGGTAAGGGAGAGGACTAAAGAAATGAAGTGTTAGGTGAAAAGAAAAAAAAATGTGAATAAAATACTTAGTAATTTTTAAAATTAAAAGTTGCATTTTTTATTTTCTTTTATTGAGGCTGTTGAGTTTGGCTCAATTCAACTCTCTAAACCGAACAATGAACCGATTTAAATTCTCAAATCACCCATGAATCAAATTAAAATATAAAATAATAGCATTTTATGGTTTGGCTGATTAACAATCTAATAAAAACTTTTCTATATGTATTATTATGTCATTTTATTTTAGTGACTGAAATACTCGGTGAGCTGAAGATCTTGTATGGTTGATGCCTCTTCGAAGGCCTTTGGATTGACCCATCTCTATTAAAAGCACCATCTTAATTGTTGGATTGACCATTTCAATTGAATGATTGAATATCCTTTCAATTAACATTCAAAAAATTAAGAATATTTGATATTTAAACAAGTCTAAAAAGTATTATGAACTTTCTCGCTTTCCTTTCATTGATTTTCTTATCCATTCTCTCTTTTTTTTTTTTTTTTTTCAATCTCAAACTTTCAGACTAAAGCATTGTTTATTTATTACTTTTTATTTTTAAATTGGGGAGTGGGACACTTGGGCCACAGGGTCTTAAAAGGGGTCCATCTCTGGAATGAAAGTTAGTCATGTCTTTCCGGACGACTGACGTGATGGAAGCATCTATTCACATTTCTATGTATTTCCAGCATGTGAAAAATTTTCATTTTAAGTCCGTGTTCTAAACATTGAAATTTGAAAAGTAGGGGAAAATTAAAAAAAAAAAAAACAAAGAATTCTCTTCTTTTCTTTATTTATTTTTATTTTTTGTAAAATTTAAGACTTGTGCTTTTGTTATTTTCAATAGAGAATGTAGTTTTGAGAAGAATTAAAATAAACTGCCACATTATCATAAGATATAGGCCAATTGACTCTTTCACAAAAAGAATTATGAATTAAAAAAAATCCTAAAATAGGTAAATCAAAATTTCTTTGTACTCTAATTAGAGAAAAGATATAGAATCGAACTGAGTTCAAACTCGACTTAAAGTTTCAAATCTCAATCTTAATTCAAACTGATCGAATTTAGAGTTTTGTATTCAACCTTAAATTGAAGTAGTATTTTATATGTTTGAATTCGATTAGATTAATTCATTTAAACTAAATTATCTAAACAAAATTATTTGTTTCTGATTATAATAATATTAAATGCAAACTTATATTGAATTTAATCATATTTATATTTATTTTACTTGGGCTAAGTTAAGCTTGTACATTATACGTATTTAACTTGATTAATTATTCGAATATATTGAGATCGAGCGTTTATAACTAGACTATTCCCATTTAAATTCAAATAAATATCAAACCAAATTGATTATTTTGAAGATTATAGACTCAATCAAAGAATACTTATTTGTCCAGATTTTGATTTTATTTCTCGAAATATTTTTCAAAAAATATTTAAAAATTACAATCCTCCTGATTCTTTCATTTTCTACTTCTTTTAATCCTCTTTCTTTGATGTCACAAGCTTTGTCCATCAGCTCAAATTGTTATTGTCTAATGCTAAAAAGGTTCGAGATATTGCCTATGGAAGCATATGGAAAACTTCGTTTCCAATATGATATGCTGGTAAGTTCAAAAAAAAAAAAATATATGCTGAAACACCAACATGGAACACGAGGAGAGAGAGTAAAAACGTTTTAAAAGTTTTTCAAAAACAAAAAAGGAAAGTTAAAAAAGCCCAACTTAAAATAAGAAAAGCAGGGAACAGGCAATACTAGAAAGCGAAAGCTTGGTGAAAGTTACTGGCTGCTTTCCTTAGTGCATGACTTCATGTCTTACGTCGTTGGTGCCCACTTTTGTCCATATTTAATTAAGAGACAAAATCATGTGGAGTCAACTGTATGATGTGAAGTGAGAGAAGGAGGACGTACACGCTCTTTCTTCTTTTTCTCCATTAATCTTATCTTATTTCAATCTTTCCTAGACATCTCTTTGGATAGGATTTAAATCGAAACTCGAAAGAACCAATGACAACATTTTCTATTGACCCGCTCGGCAAGGTGGATAGGACCCGCATTATGGATTCCGTTGGATTGGCTGGTCCAATCCGGGTCTATCTTGAGGACCCGTGGACCCAACGAGTCTAAGAGGATTCATCCAATTTTAGTTAAAAAAAAAAAAAAACCTTTTGGCTTGAAGAATTTTTTTTAAAAAATAATACGAGTTTGACCTATAAAACGACCCCGTGAACCGGCGGTTCTAGGGTCCTACCTATCCTGCCATCCACGGGATGGTTTTGGATCCATATTTTTTGATCCAACCTCGGCGGTTGGGTCCTGGTTCCAACCCAACCATTGGGGAGATTTCTATATTTGATACATTTTTATTTAATGTACCCATAAGGTATATTTGTCGTAATATTTCTTGGTATTTATGGAACCAAAAATACAAAAACAAAAAAAAAGCCATTTTTAAGTTACAATAATATCTCATTACATCAACTAAACTTTAAATGAAATGAAATTGTGTTGCAAACGAGTTGAGCTGACTTTTAAAGCTCGAGTTAGGCTATTTAGTTAAATGAGCTTAAGTTTGAACTCGAACCTGGCTCGTTTATGAAACAAGCTCAACCCAAGCCGAGCTTTTTATCAAGCCTAATGAACTTTTATCAAACATGAAATTAGTGTGACCTCGACTCATTTTAAATAACCCGTTTTTTATTTTTTAAACCTTAAATATAATATATATATATATTGCTATAGTATATATACATAATTATTAAATACAAATTGGTTTTTGTAATTTTTATTATGTAGTTATAGATAATATATCATGTATAAAAAATTCATAAATTTGCTAATGAGCTTACTAGCGAACCTGTTATGAGCCTAATTGCGAGTCTATTCACGAGCCTAAATAACTTGTTCATGAGCCAGCTCATAAGCCTAAATCAAAACTTGAATAGAGCTCATTTAGATAAATGAGCTTTACTTTAGCTTGGACTTGGCTCGTTTACTACTACTCACATCGAGCTCGAGCCGAGCTAAGCCTGGAGGAGTTGAGCTCGAGTAGCTCACGAATAGCTTGCTCGTTTAGCCTTAAAATGAAATAAGCTAATTGCTAGGCACATGATCTTCCATTATCTAAGCCATAATTAAGGAACAAGGAATACGTAAGTGGGCTTAAAAATATATATATATATATTTATTTATTTATTTAACCTTGAGTCATGGGCTCATGGGCTAAGTGATAGGATATAGTGAGTCCAATTCCTTATTAGAACAACCTAGTGAGATTTGACTTGATGAGCTTGGAATATGGAATTGTTAGACTGTCTGTCGGATTAACCCTCTTAGTCATGCTTATGCATACAAGAAAATGACTATTGGCTTGGCATATGAGATGGTCATTTAAGATAACTATGAATTGAGTTTATTTCATCTCGTTCGTTAATCATTGAGGTGATATGACAATAGTCATCAGGTTGCAAACGAACTAAGCCTGTTCACAAACAACTCAAGTTTGACTTAATGTTTGCTTGAGTTCAATTCGAAAATAGTTGAGTCGACTTCAAGCTCGAGATACTTGAATAGTTTATTGAATCAACCTTAAGCTTCATAGTTGAAGCTCAGTTAGCTTGTGAGTTTAATCGAGCTCAAGTCAAGTGTAAATGTTAATCAAATTTGGATATTAATATTATATTAATTAGAATTAATTTTTAAATATATCAAGCTTCATTGAGTCAAGCTCGAGTTTACATAATGTTATTTCGAGCCGAACTTAAACTTAAAATCTTAAACTCTGTCAAACTCGGGCTTTGAAATTTCGAGTCAATCTCGAGCTCAAACTTGGTATTGTACTATCTTAGTTTGTCTTATTTGCAGCCCTAGTCGTCATCTATGCTAAATGCCTATAAATATTTAGCCACTCCTCCTTATTTTTGGATGATTTGGTGAGAGAAGGCAAACAATAATCCATAGGAGAAACTTTGCTCTCTAGAATCAAATAGGCAACTCAAGCAACTATTACTCCAACTGCTAAAGAATTGTAAGGTTAGCACACAATGTTTACTCAAGCTCTCTTATCTATCGCTTGTGCATTTGACATACTAAGACTATCCTCTTTCCCATCATTCTCTTTAAAACATCCCATCATCAAGTGTCATATTCTCATCAATATTCTAAAGTCATGTGTAAGGCATAAGATTCACATGACACGTGCGTGACTACCCTAGGAAGAACCTTGCATCTATAGAATCTATACTATTTTTCCCCCTTTTGTCATCAATTTTCACATTACTTATAAATTAGTAACATGTAATATCAAAAACAGGTCAAGACTAGAAATAGAAAATCTATATGATTTTTTTTGTCAATTTAGATTTAATTTAATTACAAAAATAAGTCATTATTAAACTTAATTAACAAAATAACCTACTTAAATTGCATGTTAAAATGCATTTTTGTGCTTACATATGAGACAAAGACATCTTGCATCTGGGACATGTGAGTTACGACCTATTGGAGTACTCAAAACCACTCCAATAAATGTTCATATAAGTGCCTGTATAAGAGGTGTCGTAATAAGTTTATAAGGTGTAAAAAACTGCCCTATAAAAGGTGACTTGCATTTTTGATGTGTGAGTTACAAATTGCAATTTAAACATTCGAGTTACAACTTGCATTTTTTATATATGATTTTCTTTTTCATCAAACTCGCATTTCCAATGTTCAGTTTCCGTAGTCTATTTTGGTAATTAAATTACCACACATCCTATTTTAATAATTATTTTTTGAAGGAGGATGATTTACTCTAATGCAATATATGAGATCTCAAAATTTAAAAAAAAAGAGGATTAGACTAATGTTTTACCCTAATCCAGATACATGAGATCTCAAAATATAAAAAAAAAAAAAAAAGAAAAGTAAAGGAAATTTTGTACAAGAGATTCATATTAGCGATTTTCTTAGTAGGTGGTCTAGTGGAATAAATCTATGTAGGTATTCATTTAGATTTATAAGGAAAATGACAAAGTTAGTATTCAATGTTCAACATATAAAAAGTAATTAGTAAGAATATTGTTATCTAAAAAATTTCCTAGAAATTCAATTTTTTTATGGTAAAAATAAATCAAGACCCCACCATGTTGTAAAGAAAGTGAAACAGTGTATGAGCTACTAAGAAAGACTCTTTTGCCAAAGGACAGTTAATAAAAAAATTTCAATCAAATTACTTCTTAGAAGTACCTCCCATTGCCCCTTAAATATTGTATGAATCTAGGTTCACAATTACAATGATGTGTTGAAGAGTGCATGTGTAATTTACAGAGGAGATTCTCAAAATATTACAATGAAAAAATTCCTAGACAAATGCATAGAATCACATAATTAATTAATCCTAATACATATGATAACAAGCATATCCCCGTGATTTTATGGTGCACATGTTAATGTGAGATTAATACATTGATTTAAATTCAAAGGGGTGTGGAAAGCTTTTTGGTGGGTATATTTGCATGCTAGTTGTGAGTAGGAATATATATACAACAAAAGAATATAATGAGCATTGAGTTATATAGGTGACCTTGAACAAATTGAGTTTAGAAGGGCAGTAAGCCTTGAGTGGTATAGTTGACCTTTTTCTTGAGTAAGAATTGGAGACCTTCAAGATCTTTCATGAAAAACTATAGATAAATAAGTATGATAAAGTATGGTAAAATTGTTCCTAGCGAAAGAGACGTCATCGATGTAAGCAGAAAGTCTACAGTATCAAACTCCCAAGAGTATATTTTCATGGACGTTTTGAGCTCACTTTGAATAAATATAAATGCAACAATTGACCATTAAACCAATGGAACCAAGCTCAGGTGCTAGTTTAAGGTAATAAAGAGATTTCTAAAGTTAATACACATAAAAAATGATATTGTGGATACACAAAGTTAGATGGTTGTTTCATATATATTATCTTTGTAAGGCAATCACAAACGCATTTTAATATTAAAAGTAAAGAAAATGTATCAAGATCAAGATTTAGGATTATTAAAGCACTTACTAAGGTTGAAGTGGGGTCATTTGAAAGTATTAATGGTTATTACTAATTTATCAGAGTTTGTAAGTTCAAGGCTATATTTACATCGAAGTAAAAATTTAGATGGTTGTTTGCAATTCTCTTTAATATTGTATATAGGTATAATCTTAAAAACTTTTCATAAGTTTACTATTGATATGGAATTTTGTGTCTATTGTTTAAGTTATTAAAAATAATCTTCCTTTCATCTTTTTGAAAATTTCCCTTGAAGAACCATATATTATCATTTAATGGGACCGGTAATTGTGATATAACATAAAATGCAATCATTTAACCACACTTTCCTAAGAGAATTAAGTTGATAATAAGAAATAGTTATACCTAAATCATAGTCTGAATTTTAGCGAATTTTCTATAGTTACATAATTTATAATTTGTAAATGAAATATTTTTTTTTTCTAATAATCAATATCAAATATTTGATATATTTATATGGGGTAAGATCCATCGATTGTTATTCTACTAAAAAAATATTGACTATTAAACTATAATTTTAACCACACTGTAATTATTTCACTTAAAAAAAATAAGTTCAATTATAGCACTTTGTTTACTTTTTAACCATATGGTAGGGCAACCAAAAATCCTATATAGCATTTATTATTTATTTTTTCTTTAGCAATCAATCCTATAGATTTAAAAAATTTTGTTTCTTTCCCTTGGAAAACCCAAATTATATAATATATATATATATATAATTAACAACAAAACATTTATTTACTGAAAACACATATGGCAGGTCTTTATACCTTTCTAAATCCTAAATATCACCGCAACAACAAATCTCACCAACTTGTTTGAACTTGCAACTTTAAGAATAGGTATGATAGTTTAAATTTTATTTTATTTTTTCAATAAAACTCTAACAATTATTGGTTATGTTTTTTATGTCATTATCTTTAGCCCATAAGCATTTAGAAGTAGGGATTTCTGATTGACTTGCATGATTTTAATAGAGAGTATGTGCAATGCAAATCCATTACAATATTGTATGATGGATTTTCTTTTATTATATGATCAATAAGTCATCGAAGTGGTATAATTGAACTATTATAATGTACAATGATTGTAATCGTCAAATGAAAGCTCAATGATCAATATGGTAATTTTTTTAAAAAGTATAACAACATCCTATATATTTACCATTTTACATGATTGTTTTATACTTGTTTAAACACACATATTGTGATGTCACCATTGTTAATTGAATTTAAAAGGAAAATGTTATAGTTTTCCTATGGTGCTTACTAAAAAACCAAATGAAATAACTCTTTGGCTTTTTGCACGTTTTTATTCAAAGGGTGTCGATAATTTATATTCCATGTTAAATTACATTGACCACCCTATAAGTTTTGCAAAATATGTAGACACCTCACTTTTTCAAAATGCAACACTTACCTCCCTACTTTTGTTAGTATCAATACTGACATGGCATAAATGGTAACATGTCATGCCTCATTAGCATTATTAATTATTTTATTTATAAATTACAATTATGTATATGAAATTAGTTGAACTAATAAATAAATTGAAGTAAATTATTAAAAAAATCTTGATATTTCTTTAAAAGATAACTGTACCAACTACCAAGCATGAAAGATATATATTATATACATTAAATAATTAGATTAAAAATATAAGGAAAAATATAAGGGTAAATTAAGTTGACCACCCATGTAAACTTCGTAAAATATATCAACACCCCACTTTTTAAAAATACAACACTTGTGTCTCTGCTTTTATTCACATCAATACTCGTATGGCATAAATGTTGACATGTCATGCCTCCTTAGTATTATTAATTAATTTATTTATAAAGTATAATTATGTATACAAAATTAGTTGAAATAATAAACTAAATTAAAGTAAATTCTTAAAAAATTATAAAAGAATCTTGATCTTTCTTAAAAAAGAAAATTGTATAAACCATAAAAATTTATTATATGTTAAATAATTAGATTAATTTTAAGGAAAAATATAAGTGTAAATTACATTGACCACTCCTGTAAACTTTACAAAATACATCAACACCTCACTTTTTTGAAATACAACACTTATCTCCATTCTTTTGTTCACACCAACACTTGTATGACATAAATCAACATTATTAATTATTTTGTTTAAAAATTATAATTATGTATATGAAATTAGTTGAAATAATAAAATAAATTAAAGTAAATTCTTACAAATTATTAAAAAATCCCGATCTTTCTTTAAAAAAAAAAAACAATGCCAAGCATAAAATATTTATTATATATATTAAATAATTAGATAAAAAGTAAATTATACTACAATGTTATAACATTTACGGTACATTCATTTGAGGTTACAACGTTTAAAGAATTAAGTCAATTGAGGTCATCATTGACACGTGCCAATTAAAAAAAATTTAATTATAACTTAGAAGATCTGTCACGTTGTAACGTGTGTCAATGATGACCTCATTTGACTCAATTCCCTAAATGTTATGACCTCAAATGAATCTCTTAAAATATTATGACTTCAAATAAACTTACTCCCAAACGTTGTGATCTCTCGGTATAATTTATCCAATTAAATAAATTATAAGGAAGCCCAACAACTTATTCTTCTTTTTATATACGTATTCCTTTTCCTTGTTAGATTTCACATATCTGAGGTCCAAACCTTCTCAGATCTGTTGAAAGGAAGAAAAACAAAAACTAAATTCCATTTTTAGATTTCTAAACATGCAAAGTGAAAAAAGAAATAAATTATCGAACTAAGTCAATTTCAAAGTAAGAAGAGCACATCCAATAGAGAAATACATTTTTAAATTAAGTTTGTTAAGAGTTTTAGTTGGGTAGATAGAAAACTTTTACAAGTTTATGGGTTGAACTTATGTAAATCATTAACGATCATAGTCAAAGTAATTTTATTAACTACATTTAGAGAATATTGTTTATTTTAAAGAATAATTAAATTAAAAGAAATTGTAAAAGAATTAAAAAAAAGAATATAGTGTGTTTAAAAAAAATGCACCATACATTAAACATTTATTATAGATAGTAAATAACTAGGTCAAGTATTAAGAACAAAAAGAAAAATACTATATATGATATCATCTCACAATTAAAATAAATATAGTAAGAAATATATTAAGTATTTTAGTGGTGTGATCACCCTAGGTTTGAATCTAAGCCATTTTAATAATCGAAGATACAAGTTTGATGAAAAAACATAATGTAACCATAAAATTTTTTGTAATATAATTATTTAATATATACAAAATAAATAATTTATGTTTGGTATAGTTTTCTTTTTAAGAAAAATGAAGGCTTTTTAATAATTTTTTTAACAATTTAGTTTAATTTAAATTATTATTTCAACTCATTTAATATACATAATTGTAATTTTTTAAATAAAATAATTCACAATGCTGATGTGGCAATGACATGTTATTATTTATTCCAAACAAGTATTATAGTAACTAAAAGTAGAAAGGCAGCCATTGTACTCCAACAAAAAAAAAAAAAAGTTGGGTTTCTGTAATTTTTATAAAGTTTAGAAGGTTGATCAATGTAATTTACCCCCCTATTATTTACCAATTCGCTACTTGAATATTGTATTATGATTAATAAAAATAACGTTGTAACAACATCTTATGAAAATAATAATCCATATTGCTGACAGAAACCTTCTTTTAGGAACATGTCATGTAGAATGTATACTGAAATAAAGACAAAGGCGAACTCCTGATGATCGGTGTCTTTTAACTGTCAACTGAAAGAGACTAGCGTAAAGTCAAAACTTCTAGGCTAGCGGACACCGTCCAAGCCGCTGTCCACATCATCCAGCTGCTACGTTAGTCAACGCTATGGCTGTCTGAAGTTTTGACCCGTACTTCCTAGTTCTTTTTTTTTTGGTGGACGCAGATGGGTCAAAGCACTTTCAAACCTTCTTATCCTCTCGTCAATTTTTACTTTCTGTCGCCTTTCCTACCGTACGCTGTCCTGGGCAATTAAAATTTAATACGGAAGAGGATCCAGAATGTTTTGACATGCTCCAAACTCCAGCTCATGATCAGCTGTCTCTTTTCAAACCGGGAATGGGATCCACACGTTCGAGGCGTCCTTGTCGAGGGTCCTGCTGGAGATTGGCTGTTAACTAAAATAATTAGTTTAATAGACCATTTCATAGTTAAACGGTTTTGTAGTTTGAATATTAATTTTATTTTTTTTTTATTTTCATATTAATTTTTAATTTAATATTTTATTTTTAAAATATTTAATTATATCATTTTAGTTGTGAGGTCCAAAAAGGCAACACGTGCCAATTGTTAATGAAAATTTTGATACTATTTAAGAAGGACTCAAATGAAAAGTTTTAAAACGTTGGGGTTTGTAAAGGGATCAATATTATGGGAAAATTAAAGCTACAATTGTAAAAAGAAATTAAATTTATTTGTAATATATGTGACAAAATTTTTACTGGAAAAAAAAATATATTTGTAATAAAAAAAATTATTGTTATTATTGTAGTTGTCTTGTTATTTTCTCATCCTAACATGGAAACTTTTGGTTTTCATGGGTCGTAGAGGATAACAAAGGAAGAGGAAGGTCAAAGTGTACGTATGTATTTTTTCTGAAAAATAGGTTATATATGATGCAAGACCCTACTCTATCAGATTTTTTGTACGAATATAGGACAATATTGGAAACTTGTTCCCAAAATATTGCCCATGTGAAACATATTCATAAAATGGATGGGTGAAGGTGCATGCTTCACATGCCATTCACTGTAGAGTATTGTGCGAAAAGAAGGCTCATATGCTACATATGTCTTCATCGTGACCTGCACCTTTTTAGTTTTCCATCACAAAGTGTAGGTAGCATGATAAAAATGGCCAAATTTTTACACAAACGAAATTACAATCTCCTAATATGCAAAAATTAGTCTCTATAACTACCTAATCCTATACTACTTCAACAATGTGATATATATATATATATATACATATATAAATAAACCATCCAACCATTCAAAATAGTAGAAATCATTTCAGTACACAAATATATAAAAAAGCTGCAACTCTACACATTCAATATAAGCATTTAATTATAAACTACTAGCCAAAATTACTCATCACATCTTATCTTTTTTCCTCTATTCTTTTTAATGAAGGTGTTAGTGATTTGTGATATCATTGATCAATCGCCCTATTCTTCTTACTATGGATGATCATTAACACATGGATGTTCATGCTCGCACATTCCCTTTGACCGATCAAACAAATAAGGACCCATAGGACTCATTTGGCTGAGACACTAAAGCTATGTCACACTTCCACATATCGACACTAATGTCCAATGGCCGAAGTTGTCCTTTATGAGGGCCGATGGAGTTAGAAGAGGATCAATGCGATACTCGGTGAATAGAACGGCATACAGGCTAGATCAAATGATGAAATACACATAGCGTTTCTTCACATACACCCGTTGGACACTATCCCAACTAATAACAACCCATGATGTCTCCTAACATGTACCTAATAAACACTATCGTAGATGTTGTAAGATAGGTGGGAAAAACATCTATGTGAGCTCTGTGGACCTATTTGGAATAGATGAAGTGCTTAGACACCCCCATCTAACTCTAGGCCCACATCTGCATCTTGCACATGGTACATTCACCTTCTACTAATGCTTTAGCTCATCTTGTGCACTTACTATACTCCTCAGTTCTTAAGTTACAAGAATTGGTTCACTCTTCGATGCTCATCAAGAAGCTACACTCCTCAATAAGCAAGTTCAATAGCTAACATTGGAACATGTCAAATGAAATGTGTTAGCCCATAAGAAGAACCGAAGAGTTAGAAATGTGATTGTCATCAACTTAATTAATAAATGCCAAGTCTTTACCTACTAGCTATCTGAGTGAAAACTCTATGTGTCCAATTTATCGTCAGGTAATACACTTGTACCACCCTCTACAATTCAATGGAACCCCTCACTAGGCTTTAAGGGCACTACCCTCTAGTAACACTCCTCCCACAATACAATGCGCTATCCACGGTATTGAACTTAGTTGATATTGATCCTTCCCCGTAGATCGATCTACAGAATTGTATCATATCCACATTCTCCAAGATATGTTAGAAACTAGCAAATTGTACATTGTTTAGTCAGGGAAACACAACTTTACCATTTAGAAGCAAAAGAATGACACTTAAGCAATCTAGATCCACCTCTTAGCAATATGGTAAGGAGGAGAATAGGTGTCACATCAATTTAGTAAGGTTGTCACTATACCTATGAACATGAAAATTTTAGTTAATCACTATGATGGAGAGCGTATACAAAAATACGAAAAACAAATTATACATGTGTACATGTTGTGCCACTTATTAGTCAAATGCATCCCAATAGGCTTACAACACATGAGTAGGATGGTGTGTCACATCTCGATTAACTCGCCATTTGCAGTGCAATATAGAGCTAAACTTATCAGCAAACATGAAGCCACCTATTAGCTAAAGTATGTAAGATTGAGAGGATAAAGATAGGTCAAGTACCTATACTTTCAATTTTTGGTAATTTAGTATCTCATCTTTAGATTTTGTCAAATTAGTACACGTACTTTCAAATTAAATGTTATTCAGTGTATCTGTTAAATAATATTTAGCAGCGTTCATTTTTATGACAAGATAATGGGAGGCACTTTGCAAAAAATAACCAAAATCTAAAGATGCGGTACTAAATTGCTAAAAAATCACAAAAAATCATAATTATAAGCATTGATCTACTGTTATCCTATCATCATAATAAACATCTATCAAATATTATTTAATAGAGATAATAAATAACACATACTTTGAAAGTACAAATATTAATTTTTCAAAATTTAAAGATGAAACATAGAATTTCTTATTATCCTTAAGAACGATTGTGACAAATCTACTCTTACTCTCAATACTCTAAATTGACACATTAACCAAGATAAGCTGAGATGGCCTCCTTTCCCTTGGCTAGATGTGAGCTTAATGCAAAACAGGCAATTGCACACTGAACCCCAATCAAATGAGTGCTCCCCATCACGACCCATCAATCCTCGTTCCACCTAAGTCCTAAGGTTTGTGATTTTAATAACCGTCAAGCCTGAAATTTTCCTTTTTCTTTAATTGGACTCATATTAAATCCAACCCACTTAACATGAGTACTCAACATAATTAAAGAAAGCTTTTAAAAATTCTTTTTGAAAAATCATTAAAAATTAACTTAGAGCCTTCACCAACATATATTGGAAAAAATGAAATTAAAGTTAGTTGGGCTGGCCAACTCTAATTTAAGATACTGGCCCATTAGCCTTTTTAAAAATCATTTTTCAGAAAAATTAAATTAAAAGACTTTAGATTTGGGCTATCTTATTACACATAAAGAGATTACCACTTACGAGCTTTTAAAATTCAATGGGCATTATTTAAAGTAATCTTTATATATATTTATACATTTATTTACACTAAGAAAGAATATCAAGAAAATAATGAAGATTACCGGAAATTCATTGATATCCTAAAAATCTGAAATACTTAAAATTAGTGAGTAAAAACATCTAAATCCCTGAAAAGGAAAAAAAAAACGATTAAAATTAGTAAAAAGTCATATAATAAATCAAATTACTAAAATACTTATAATCATGTAAATAAAATATTAAAAATGTGAAAAATAAAAAAATGAGAAAAACAATTTTTACATTTTTTATGTGGTTACCCCACACAGGTGCCTATGTATTCATTATACCGGAATCAAATTATCATAATTTTTTTTTTATAAAACTTTAGTGTGGATAGATTTTAATCTCCAAAAATTACCAATTTTACATCTTTTAGCCAATTTATTTTTTATTCATGAAAATTCTTTGGATACCTAAATATATAGGTCCACGTTTTTTAAAAATCTATTGCAAAGTCCTGATTTTGAAAGCACCATATTAATGAATTTTCATTTATGAGAAACATATCTATGTGACAAAATAGTTTATAAAAAAACAAGGTAAAGAATAGATACTGGTAATGCAATTTTGTCACTTTTCATGGAGATTAGTTAATTTGAGGGCTTCTATATTTCAACAAGAAATACTCATTTTGAGTATTTTCTTTGGCTAGGTGATTCCGAGGAAGAGTACCTTTATCCCGAGAACTATTTTGATTAAGTAGAGTGTGTGAGCGACTCATCCGCTAGAGAAATCGTTGTCATGGCATCGTGAGTTTATTTCCTTAAAATACTTTACTTGTTTGTGCTTGTAATTTAGTTATATTAGAATTAAGAAAAGATAAATGGATATGTTTGTAAAGATAATTCTTTGAAAGAATCCTCAGAATATGAAATAGCCATGAATTCCTTAAATTGCGTGCTAATATGTTATTGGAATGATATATATATGTGTGTGTATGTGTGTGCTTAGCTAATGTAGTTAGTGAAAGTGTTAATTTATATGTGTATAGTCTTATAAAGTTTATATTATTGTTTGATATCTATAAATGTGTGTATAGTGTAATGAATGTGTGTGTCTTTTTCAAATTAATATGCATGTGTTATGTTTAGAATTTAGTAAATTCACTTTTGAATTGTTTAGTTATATGACAGAAATTTTGACAAACTTTAGACCCACTTTTTGAACTTAAATTCTATTCAAATGCATTTGAAATTTGCCCAAATTAATCCTAGGACAAATATACCCCTAATGACTAAATTTGGATGAGATTTGACTTTGTTTAGACATGTTTTGGACACTTTTTGGGGCAGCCCTCCCTTTCATCCGAATTTTTATTTCTTTATTTCTTTCTTTCTTTCTTTTCTTCTTTCTTTCTTCCTTTTCTCATCCCAAAATTTCTAACCCTAAGCCAAGATTCATTACAAGCTTAAGGATTTGAATATCATTCCAAGCCAAGATTCAATCATGTGAGTTTAATACAAACTCCATCTTTTATTTTTATGTTCTATGTTGAATTGTTTGTAAATGTTAGAATATATGATTTTGAGGTGATGATTGGTATGAGATTGAATTGGTGCATGGATAGTTTGGCTGGGATTGAGTGGCTAATAGAGTGGTAGTATATATCTTATAGGAGTGTGGATGTGTGGGGATGAGTATTTTGGAAGATTGAAGAATGAGTAGTAGATATGTGAAATTGAAGTGTGATTAGTGTTTTGATGATTAGAAGTAGAATTCATGTTGTTAGGATAGTATTTAGATCATATAACAAGCTTTAGAAAGTTTGGACTAAGTTTGGAAAATTTTTGAAAAATGAACAAAGTGTAGTAAAACAGGGGAAATAAAAAACAATTTTCGTATAGGCTAAAATTTGAACGTACACCGGCACCTGGGAATTCAACGCCGCCGGCGTAGAGGCAGCGTTGGATTCAAATTTCTTAACGCCGTTTTGTTACACCGCCGGCTTTTACTCTAAAAATTTGCCAGCGTCTGTTCTTAAGAATGTACGCCGGCAATTTAAGTTTCTACGCCGCTGGCTTTCGCTAGGAAATTCAGCCGGCGTTCTTTCATTTATATTATACGCTTGCCGCTAGGAATCAAGGCCGCCGGCGTATGTGTCAAAGCTGCCCGCGTATCTAGATAAGCGGACGGCTTAAAC
Organism: Combretum micranthum; assembly: GCA_024138025.1. NCBI lineage: Eukaryota > Viridiplantae > Streptophyta > Magnoliopsida > Myrtales > Combretaceae > Combretum > Combretum micranthum. Next base: position 639,621 of record JAMXBD010000424.1, on the reverse strand, counting down.
CTCTCTGGACGTTTTGAAAATTTTGGATTTTGGATTCTACGCCGGCTCAAGGCCGCCGGCGTAGAATGTAAAGCAGTCGGTGTACCCTTGAACATTGCCAGCGTTGGCAGTATTGATTTTCAGGGTATCAAACACCGGCTCAAAGCCGCCGGCTTTGGCTGCCGGCGTATCCCCTGTGCTTTTGAATTTTAAAAACTTTTTCTAAAATTTTCCGAAGTTTGTTATTTGAGCAATTAAGTATTTGTTAAGTGATCTAGGGTATATTAGGATGTTTAAATACTTTATTATGACCTTTATTAATTTATTTGGATTTCTTTGATATATTTATCTTTTATATTAGTTAACTAGTGCTTAAGCTAAGTGTAAATTTAATATTGATTTAAATAGTGATAGATTCTCGCCCAGTCAACCCCGTTAATTCCCGAGCTATATCAGGTACGCAGTAAATTGTCTGTCTCTTTGCTAGGGTAGGCATCAAGATTAAACTACTCTAAAATAAGAAAATACTATTGATATATGAGTGTTGATTGTTGTTATCTGCCGTTGAATCTGGTTCGGAGAGCAGCACCCTGCTCAGATTGGAGGCAGGGTACTTTCTCGTTCATGGATAGAATTGTTTAGGAGATATGAGTATCCGAGCTGCTCATATCAACCCCCTGAGCATCGTGATACGTTACTCAGGAACCCCTAGTATTACGGGCTACGTTGGAAGGTGGGGCTGCCTAGTTTGTATGAACAGTAGGGACCACTCAGGAAGGCGGACGTAATACTAGATCCTTGTTGTTCGGAGTTTGAATACTCCCGTGTTATTTTACTAACTAAATACTTAATAATGAACAAGTAATTGTTGCATAGTCAATTTAACCTACGAATGTGTGATCCATTTCGCATTTCGTATTCGTTACTTGTGTACTGGGCCTTTGGCTCATATTTTATCTATTTCAGGTGATGATTCCGATGAGTTCTATACGAGTATGGGGTACGGAACCGACTTTGAAGATTTTCTTGATGGGTTGGAGGATTAGAGATGACCATGGACTCAATGGACCCTATGAATGTAATAGATTAGATGAGATTCTTTTTTATTGATAGTGTAATTATAGTGTTAGTTAGGTCGTGTTTTGAGGATTTTGGTTAAGGCTTGTAAGAAGCCTTTGAATGTAATATGTATATATATATGTATGTTTTTAGCTATTTAGAAGTTGAATTGTTTCCCTTGCCAAAATGTGTGGTAGTATAGCTTTGCTTAAGTTTTTTTTTTTTTAATTATGTCTCTCATTGTATAATATCTTTATGGAATTACATAAAAAATTACTCAAACATTTCATTTAGGCAACCTTACATATAATCTGAGGGGTTATATGTGGTTAGGGAACCGTTATCCCCTATTTCAAATATAGGGGTAATATCGGGTCCTTACAGAATATCGAGGCTGGAATTAATTTAATGATTGTTTTAATATAACACTTGATTTGTATGAGATTCCTTGATTACTTAAATCGGATAATAATGATGTTATGATATCATAAATAATGGGTTCGTGCATACCATGAAGTGAGTCACATTGCATTGGGTTATCATCCTTGGGTAAGAAGGATTGTAGCTCAGGTCGAAAGCAACACTTGGTGGAGTGACCGAAAGTGAATGCTTGGCGACATTAAGGAAATGCTTAGCGAAAGATCTGAATGCAAGGCTCAATTCAAGTAGACTTCATATACTTGGCGATATTGATCGAAAGCATAAATCTTTTTAACTAAAACTACTTGTTTTGAGATTACGTATCACCAAACCCTAAATGGAGGGCGCAAATACATTCAACATATAGTTCCCGGAAAACTATATGCTTTGTTTGCCCACGTGTTGTTACATTCCATTTGTTTGATTAAACAACTTGTTTGAAATTTTGTTACAAGAAGTTATTTATGGAAATAGTTCTCACTAAGCCTATTAGCTTATATCCTTATAGATATCTTTTACAGTTTCCTTATTTATGGTTGAGACCACGAGGACCTTGCAGCCAGGTACTTTCCTTTTTGGTTAAGGAATTTTGTGAGATGAAGTTTAGTTGATAGGATGTAGAAATACTCTTGTAATAGATTTATAAATAAGGGATATGTCCCTAAGCTTTATAAGATCACTATTATGAATCAATGAATGTTATAAATCATCTTTTCTTAATCTGTTATTTTATCTTCTTAAGCTTCATAATTCCATGTATGGTCCTCTAAAATTGTGAAAGCACGCCTTGCACTTAATATCAAAGCTCTCGAGAATAGCTAAGGTTGTCATACTTAAACTTTAATATTGAGTGTGGCGGACTGTTACGTTTAGAGTACCCTTTGGGGCGTAACAATGACCTAATATTTTTTATGTCACTTCATTAGGTGCACTTACCTAATGTTGTTGATTACAACAGAAGTTAAACAAACCTTATTAGTTTTTATAAATTTTTTAAATACTTTAGCTTCATGTTTTATAAAATGATCCTTCAACCCCACACTTATTCCCTATATATCTTTTAAATATAGCCTATTTTGGGAATAAGTCTAAAAATATAGCATAGATCCGTGCAAAAACCACCTTGTTAGGTTCTAGTAGGCCCTTAATCTACCTTAGGTCCAAGATGTGTACCTTTATATTAGAATTCTCATTTAATAATCCTCACAATTTTCCATTCTTACTTTAGGTTTTACCAAGATCTAAAAAGGAAGTTGAATAAGGAACTTTTCTTGAGATTGCTAATAGTGTAACCTTCTTTCATGTCGACTAATTTTGCTTTCTAATAATTAATTCTCATTGAATATGGATAGAATAATAAGTGACTATTCTAGTAAATAAATCGACTTATGGGTTAATATTAAATACAATGACAACGAAGTTAAAATTAAATTAAGAATAAGAGTTGAAATCTTGATTCTTGTGGTTTGAGTTAGGGCTTTTAAATGAAACATATAGGTTAGAAGTAGGCTTATAGTGGATTTCTATAAGTGAAAAAACAATAAATAAATTGAATAATAGAGTTACTGAGCGTTGAGTGATTTAGAAGGGTAGAAGAAAGGGCACTCTAAGGTGCAGGGTATGAAGAAGAAAAGCAACCAAAGCCCATGAATATGTATTCTATTCATCCAGCTAATTATGAAAGGCCAACAGTTGATGGATAGGTCCAACTATTGTTATTTTGAACCGATCAAATCAAATATCTTTAACACATCCTATTGAATAGGTTTGATTCTTTGGACTCTATAACCGACCAAAAAGTCAATTCACAAAAAGGATCTAGAGCTAAGCCAATGTCAAATGGTTCCACTACAATTTTTTTGGGGTAGGAATTGGTCAAGACTAGTGCAACCGAAGCTATTAACCGAATGAGAAAAATAAAATCAGAGGAGGAATCCTCTCTAAGAAGCGGAAAAATGAAACTGCAAGTGGAAGAGTAGGATCAAATTAAGTGTGGGCACAATGTGAAGAAGAAACCTAACACATGATTAAAGGAACTTTTAAGGAGTTTACGACCGAGAGGACAAATCAAGCAAATGCACTAAAGAGACCTGGTTAAACTAGCTAGCAATCCATTGCCTCTAATGGAGCCACGTGCGATTTGACCGGTCCATGCTCATGTGTCTCAAGCAACCGATTTCCCTCACTGTTCTTATGTTTGTTTTATCTTTAGTTTACGTTCTTTATGTTTATTTTTTATTAATAGTCGTAAGATGGATTTAAATATGACTAAGCCAGTGTTGGCATGTCCTCGAAGCAAGTTATTTTAGTTTCCTAGTATAGAATATTTCTCCATGTTAATTTCCTTTTTTTGTCGAAATCGTCATATGCCTATTAATTGGCCTAGTATTCAATAAACAATTCAATTGAGTGATATAGAGATTATTTTTGAGTTTTATGCCCTTTTGAACATATCAAGAATTTGGGTAATTCTTAATTTCTCTAATAAGTGGGTCTAGGATTTCTCTATTTTTTGGTTTCCTAACCATGGTTAGGATCTTTTTATACTAATTCTAACTCTCTTATACGAATAGTGGTGAGTCCAAATAACTCGCGAAATACTCGAGTTTGACTATAATAAGGGAATTTGACTCGACTACAACCGAGTCAAGCTCAAGTTTGAGATGTTCAAGTTGCTACCGAATTTGAATTCAAGTTTGAGTTCGAGTTGCAACATACTTGATTGGAGTAGCTCTAGGCCTATTCAGACTTCTTATATATTTCATAAAAAATTTATATAGTGTTTTTCTCATTTTAAAAGCCTATTTTCATATGTTGTTTTTTTCCCCATATTTAATAGTCCACATTTATTATATTCAAAAACCAAGTAAATTAAAAATTTTATTCTATTCCCGAATTCTTAAGTATAATTGATTTTTATAAGAATAATCGAACCTAATTGAGTCGAACTTGAGTTTATTGAGTAGTAGCTTAAGCTGAGCTCAAGCTTAAAAAATAAAGCTCAATTGAGTTCAAGTTTGAACTCAAGCTCTAAGTTTTTCATTTAAGTTGAATTTGAGCTTAATAGCATATCAACTCATTTACAGTCCTACCCTCTTGGATTAACTTTTTCCATCACATAAGAAATTAGCATTTTAATAAGGGTTAACTTATGAAGAAATTACACAACGATTGTCACGATTATGAAGATGGAAAATTAACAACGATTTGTCACGATTTTTGGTGATTTACAATATTCATAGCAAAAAATGATATAGTGAGGCTCAAATGAGGACGCATGTAGAATGTTCATGCATTAAGTACAGAGATTGAAAGTACATTCCCCTTTTCCTTGAATGAACAAGGAGACGTCTTTAAAAATTTCTATCTAGGACAAAAAATTGTACACGAATTGCCTATCTTCTATATACCAATACAAAGAAGGGAGTAAGTTGCTTGATGTTTCCCTCTCTTTAACTTTGCCTTCGAAGAATCCGACGAAATTAGTGACTCTAGGCCCAACTCCAAAAAAATTGTCATTGAAGAGGTACTGACATAACAGTACAAGCATGACTGTACTTTGAGCTACACACCAAGGAGCCAAAAATCTTCACATGTTTAATCATCATCCGAATCTGATTAATAAAATACATGGGTGTTTAGCTCAAACAAATATAGACCTACCGAGTAAAATGTGTGTGTGTGTGTAAAAGGGAACAAAAAACATGTAAACTAGAAAAATAGAAGGGATCTTATTTTTGCAGATTAATGATGTTAATGACATAATAATTATTGACCAAAAAAGAGAAAAAGAAAAGATATAAGCAAAGTTCATGGTTGGCATGCATAACTCCAGAGGAATGCCAATGCAGGCAGTTCTTGCTTTTAAAAATATGACAGCACTTCAGAAACTACAAGCGAGTCAAATCTTAGTTAAACTACCAAAAAAAAACCAGAAAGTTCTATTTGCTGTTTGAAGTTATGTGAAGGTCACGTGTCTCACCTTCTCTTATATCTTCACCCACTTTCCCTCTATTTTTCAGTTGCCTCGTTATCATTGAGCATATAAGGACCCACCAGTACATATGGAACACAAGCAGGGTCAACAGCATTGTATTGAAGACATAGTACATTATGGTTGAATGGGTTTCTTCTAGAGGCAAGAAGTCACAGATATCATAGCTGGTATAACAAGACAGCAAAGTGAGTCCATCTGATCAGTACAGAGACAAGTTCTGTAAAAAAAAAAAAAAACTAACTGGGGGCACATGGCCAAATAGAAAATTAGCACTAATGCAAACCTTGATGAGTAAATGACCCAAAAAGGAAAGAAAATAAGCCGAAGAATTAGCCAGGAAATGGCAAACAATCCAAAGCACACACTTGCACCAAGCTCCCTCCCAGAATACTTGAAGACTTTGGCAGCCTCCATAAACACATCACTTGCATCATGGAGGGCAAGGATGATTGAACCTATCCGAAAGAATCTGTATAAGATTGATATTAACTGTTTGAATCAGGAAAGGAAAAGAAAATTACAGAAAAACCATTGACTAGGCATATTGAACCAAGTGAGGCAAAACTATCTCTTCTTATCAGCAGGCCAGTAATGGCTGACCCATTTGAGGACCATTTTTTTTTATTGATGTTTATCTTAGGCCATTATCATAAAGGATAAAGCTCAAGAATCCCAAGTATTCACTGATTTTCAAAAGTTTGCTCTGATTAGATCTTATATAAAACTATAAACGAGTAATATAAATCTATAAAATTGCTTCCAGTTCATTTATATTCGTATGCATACCTTATCAATAGTTGTACAATGGTCAATTCAACAGTGGAAAAATCTCTAATTCCTCACTAGTTGTGCTGTTGTTTTGTTTGTTATATTTAAGTCCAATTAAGAACTCATGGAAGACTCAAGACAAGATGGGATTCACGAAATGGCAACCAATATTACCTAAAGGAGTTAAATTGCTTAAAAGAAGCATAAGGATTCATCTAGAGTTAAGATTAGAAAAGGTAATAATCCCTCCCATGTATTACCCTGAGTATTCTAACATGTGCCACAACTGTTCTGTTCCGATCATAATTATAATAATGAGATCAACATATTTGTCAGAAAGCCTCACAAATATGAAGAACCACATAATTTGCAACACTATGCCTGAGCACATTCAATTTCAGGGAGAAAATAATCAGATTAACAAAAGTCCATTAACACAAATAAAACAGAATAACAATCACCTTGGTGCTAATCATTCATTGAACTTGAGAAGCATTTGCAAAAATACTACAGAAACTGTAACAAGGTTGAGTCCATGTTATCCAAGTCAGATATATTCAAACACTGCAAACGAGGTCAGATTATTAAACTTGGGCATCATATCTATCCTAAATCATGGCAAGTTGAATAATTTTTTCCCCCTATCATATAAATTAAATCAAACTATAATTTTTTGTGGGCTGTTAACCATCAATTCTGCAGCAACCAAGCACAAACAGCAATATTGCTATAGTTAAACTAGGTATTTCAGGTGGTTTGCTCCCATCATCCCTATAGCCTACCAATTAAGTTATTCAATCTACGATATCCATTATATTATAAGGATTTTGTCAACAAGTGCCAAGATGGCACTCATAAGAAAATTGATTTTAAAATCACTAGGTCATTATCCACTAAATTCTTTCACATTTTGAATATCTTGAGTTTGGTATCAAGAGGAACAGGTAAAGCAGTAGATATGACAAATTTCTTCACAAAGAATAAGAAAGATGTTCACCATAACCTGAAAGATTGATTATACCTTGTTAAGTATGAATACCTATCAGGATAGTAGTGATTATATGATGAGACATCATGACAGCAAATCCTTCCTCCGGGTTCCCAGGTGAGAAGTGCAGCAATGCTATAGACATAGAATCCACATTGGCACATGTAGAAAAGCTTTAAAGGAAACCTGAAATATAGAAAAGAATTGGCACGGTTCATGATCAGTATCTTCACTTCCAACTCTACAAACCCCAGACCATTTTTTAACGGCAATTGCTAAAGAGATAGCCCCAAAAGTCCCACTCCTTTTCCCTAATTGATAAGTAGGGCAGTAGAAATCAAGCAGATGAGTCAAGACATTTAGCTTGGGCATGAGATTTAGAGTATTTGAGTAGCATGAGACACTAACTGCATGTTCCCTTGGGAGTTATAACGATTCAATCCCACCCCAAACACCCACACACCACAAAATCCCCCCACCCCACCACAAACAAAAGCCATCTCGCCATGGTTGTATTTTAAGCACCATGAATTGCTATTCACACAAAATAATGAATAATAACTTATGTACCCACACCCATGTATTACTATTCAATGGTTTGTTGTTTGTCCTCTCATAAATATTTCTCTGTTATGAATACAATGTGGGCATATTAGATATTTCACTCTTATACTAATTATTACTCTATTATTATACCAACTAAACCATGTAATAGTCATTGCAAGTCTATCACCTTCCTATGAATTGTCATTCAATTCCCTCCCTATTGCATATGGAGAAGCGAATGGACTATAAGTTCTTTGAACCTTAACTGAATCTTGTACCTCTAACACTCTTTTATATGTTTTCACTTCTACACACAAGTAATCTTTCAGTTATAACCTTTTTCCAGATATAAGCGTGAGTTTAATGAGATGAGTGTGAGTACATTCAGTAATACATTAAGTCGCGTTTATCCTTGAAAATAATTTCTCTTTAGTATATTGGTAATGGCCAAGTAGGTTCCACATAGCAGATTGATTAATCTAGAAGGGTAACCGAGCTAAAACTCTGCTTCAATCTAGTGCTGTCTCATCAGTTCTTTTAGTAATTTAATCTGTTTGTAATTAACTGTGTCAATGAAATGATTACACCTTTAGTCAGAGTGTCCTATGGATACCTATCAAAAAGGATGCAGGATAAATATTTGATGTATTTTAGAAAGGAAAAATTTGTTCCCATAAAAATAGTGGAAAGCTTAACACTTTCACGAGCTTAGGAACTAACATTATCTAGCTGCTTCCAATGGCTCTAGTGGTGGTGTCTTTATTGCCATATACGAAATTAAGAATCTATAAATCCTGGCAATTCCCAAGCAATGTAAGATAGAAATTTTAAATGCATGTTCAGATTTACGAAGACCAAAAGAGGTGTGGAAAAGTCAGAAGTTCTAGCAATGAATATGAGGTGATGCCTGGGGCTTGTCGGAGGTATTAATGGATGAAAAGGCTCCAAATATGACAATAAAAGGCTACAGATGCAACTTATACATACTGCACAACCAAATATCCAAAGAATTGTATGTAAAGCTACTGGATCACTTGCCTTAGCTCTTGGTTAGGCCAGCCCACAAAACACTCTCTTGTCTTTGTAAACCATGGCTCCTTGTAGGTAATAGAGAGTACAAATGCTTCAACAGTAGCATAGTATGTGAACTTCCACATAGATTCTGAACATTTTGCAATCTTTGCTCGTAATTCTTTTCTTTCCTTTGTGGAAGCCAATCTTTTACCCAACAACCAGAGAGCAAGCCTCTACAAACACCATGAAAATGTGAAAATCAACTTAGTGGAGCTCTATGCTGCTTTCTACAGTAACTTTATTATCAATCCAAATTCACACACATTTGCTTGTTAATACAAACTCTAAGTGCAATCTACTCAACTATAAACATTATTTTGACAGAAAGATCACAAATCTTGAATGAATTGTGACATCAATGCCTAACCAAGACTTCTGTTTTGTATGCACATATAAAAAAGAGCCACTTTGATTCAACACACTCACAAACTTTAGTCTAGATTGATTCATGATCAACACTACAAAGCTACTTGTATACTGTTCATAGAATCTAAAGTTCTTTTCCTCACTTCAAGCGCACTTGATCCACAACACAAAATTTTCAAATGCATTAAAATCAAATCTTGAAATGCAACAAAAGATCACAGGTATTATACAACTTGCAACTTCAGTCTATGTCAATCTTGAAACAATATTACACCTATGCATCCCGCACGGAAAGAACCCTCAGAGTTAATTCTATTTCTCCTAATCACATATATAAAGAAAGAGAGAAATAAAAGAAAAAAGACGAGTCTCAATGCATACTCATTTCAAATTCTCCAGCACTGCCTAACCGAATCTCGCTATTTAAATTAATAAAATATCACAAGTATTACACGAATTAATGAACCTAAAGCCATCCAAGAGCCTAAGCTGAAAAAAGAATCTTCTGGAACGCGAACCTTTCATGCTCATTCGCGCTTCACTTCCAATTTTAAAGCACATTCTAATTGCATCAAGAAAATGCGAAGAAAACAGCATTCGAATGCAAAATGCAACGTAAATTAATCGATACAGAGAGAGAGAGAGAAGAGAGAGAGAGAGAGAGAGAGAGGGATAAGAGAAATCTTACGCGAAAGACGAATCTATCGAGCGAGAAGCGAGCGACAACGAAGAAAGCAGCGAAGTACAGAGCGATAAAAAAGTCGAAGTAGCCAGGAGGGACGACGACAACACTGCCAGCCGAGATCGAGTCCATTATCGATCAAGAAAATCGTACTCAAACTTACGCCGAGTAAATGCGAAACAATCTAACACAGAACCAAAACTCCTCGAAGCTGTACTTCTTGTTGTTTTTCTTGATGTTGTTATTGCTCGATTCGCATTATCGATAAAAGAACCGAGTGAATCTTCGATTCTGTGCCCTAATTTCAGCTGAGAGATTGAGAATGCGAGGGTTTTTGCGAATGCTTGAAGAGAGACAGAGGGATAGAGAGAGAGCGAAGACGGAGAGATCTGGTTGGTTATTAGAGATAACAGTAACAAACTACTGCAACGATATTCGGACTCGTATTTATAATGGAGGGTTGAAATGAAGGGCCTGGATTTGATTTTTTTGAACTGAGGAGAAGGAGGCGAGCAGGAGAATAGGATGTTGGTGCGGATTATCGTGGCGGACACGTGGGAAAAGACCATTGGTGGCCCACATCTCAGAGTCGAAGACCCCAATTTAGTGTTTTCATTAATGCTCGTCAAATGGTGAGTAAATGGAACACTCCCGTCCATAAATTGCTTCAAAGGCCCTCATTTTGGAACTTTGCTTGTAAGTGCTTTTTCGAGGGATGAGTTTATTGTCATTATCTGGCAAACCTATGGAAGCCTATCCATTTGTATTTGATAGGCCTTGGCAGTTAAGTTAGTGAATGGCACCAAAGGGTGGCTTGTTTTAGGATTCTAACGTATAATGTTTTAAGGTAGTGGTCTTATTCATTTGCTACTATCAATCAAGGGAATCATTTAACCTATGGTCTAACCTTTAAAATTCCCATTACATTGGCGATTATAAAATGTGAAGATTAAATGATGAACTAGACGATCCCACTACGAAATCATAAAAGTCCTCTCCTTCTTATGTATGAACTAATTAAGAGCTATAATTCTCTAATGATGATCATCATAAGCCGTAACTTATTACAGAGGTTAAATCACAATATCTAGACGATCGTAATGAAACTTTAGAACTCTCCTTGATGAAGATAGGCATGGTATAAATTTGGAAATTAGGTTAGATGAATGGATCATCATTTCAACAAGACCAAGACAAACAAGGGTGGCTAAACTATAATTGTTGAACTAGAATGAAATTTTAAGGTTCTTCTTAAGGAGGATATGCTTCAAAATGTGACTGGAAGGTTAGCTCACCATCCAGCAACGATGGTAATGAAGACATGAGCAAGCTTTACATGGGGTTGAGTATGTATAAGTCTATCATTGTTATTTGTGCCATCATATAAATGTGATTCGTGACTTGAAGAAATCAAGTGATTCTTCTTAACATGGTTGAAACAAGAAGAAAATCACAATAAAAGCAACCATTATAGGATTCATGAGATTGGTAAAACAATACTACATGAACATGCTATTTATAATATTTAAGGGGGTAATCTTTTTCAATCATACAACTTAATAAGTTCATGTTAATTATTGAAAATCTAAGCACCACTAGGCTTGTTCACACGCAAAGTTGAAGCTACAGGGCGGGTTTCTAAGCCGATTTTAATTTTACTTAACCAACCATTATCTCTTTTGTCGATTATGCCTAATTTATGTAATTATAACAATAATAAAGAGATAAGAGAAAGAGAATATCACACCACCATGTAATGTAGAGTTTGGCTTGCCCCCGAGTCTTCATGGTGCACAAATTGCCTCACTCTATGAGGACTTTACACATCCATTCATTTCAAATAATGTCTCACAAAGAGGACTTCACAACAATACATCAATCAAGATGACTTCATCAATAACTACTCACATGTAGGACTTCACAGAAATACCCAACACATGAGGACTACACCTAAACACTTACATACAAAATTGTGAATAATGCATTACAATATTAGCTCATTAATCTCAATATGGTACTATTCACCCTTACAAAAACAAATACAATTTGGAAGACTATTTTCACATAATATTAACCTATTAAGCTTTGCTCTCTTACTCAAAAACACCCTAAACAATTATATTTATAGGTGCACAAAACAAGTTAGTTGTTGCCCTCATAAATTCCACCAACGATCAAATGTCAGATACTGCAACGGCTATTTTTCACGCAACAGTGAGCCGATCTAGATTCCACCTACGAGCTAGTCCACCATTCATGCCCACGTCTTCCCCTCGATCTCCTCTAAACAAGCACCACGCTTCACTTTTTTTAATGAGCGAGTCGGTGCGCATCCCTTGTACATATTGCACCACAACACAAAACAAAACAAAGATAAAATAAATATGCACAATAAAGCTCAAATATTTCACAAATAAGTTTTTGCTTATTAAATACACTTGACTAAGTTGTAAAGCATACAATAACACACAATAGCTCACCCTTCAAACAATAAACACTATAAATGTTTCAGCCTTAAAATAAAGGTTTTGAATCCAAAGCTTATAACTTACTCACAAAATGGTACCCAATGTAGAACACGTAGTATATGGAATTCATAATTTTTTTTTTGTTAAATGAATAATTTCATTGATAACCAAAAGTGAGAAAAATATAATTCCTTTAGACGCATGAGGGTTTAACCCAAAAAATACATAAAGACTAGATGAAACCACTTAAAAACAAAAGTAACTTGGTAACCATCTACAAATTCATCTACAAGAGGATAGCAAATTCATAGTCTTTATACTATTAAAAGTTCAAGATTTCCCACTCCTATTTATTTAAAGTATTTCAAAAAAAAAATATTCAAATTCAATAAACATGATAGAATTATAATCAAACATATTTAATTTTCAAGATTAAACACCATGTTTGGTACCTAAGTTTTATTTAAACTTTTCAAGGCTATTTATGGTACAGTATAAAGCAATATTATCTCTATTTATTTAGTTAAATAAATAAAATAATATAAATGCATTTATCATTTTATGATTAGTATAGAATAATTAATTTATATATCATATTATGTCGTACTGTATCTATTAGTCAAATTAATAAAATCATATTATTGTTTGGTTAACAAAAATGAAAATCACATTATTAATTACATATGTCAGTTTTTTACTTGTTTATAATCATTAATTCTTATATAATATCGACGAATATTTTTATTTACATAAATAAAATAAAACTTACAAAAATGTAATAAATAAATAAAAAGGAGGAAACAAATTGGGAACCAAACTATTACTTAGATTTCAAAACAATCAATCAAGAGAATTACACATCATCACAAGCCGATTTCGAACCAAGAACTGACCCAACCTGTTATATCGATTCCCAAATCGGAAACCAAATCATAGGTGGTTAGTTTAAATTGTCTCACAAACTACTAGTTCTAGTGGGTCGAGACTAAATTGCCTAAAACCATCGATCCAAGCAGGTCTTGACCACCTGGTCTTGAACCGATTACGAACCTATGGAACCGACTGTTCTAAAGCGAATCTAGTTGATAATTAAAAATGAAATAAAATAAAGTGAAGAAGAGAGAGAAGGCCAAATGAAGACTTGTCCAATTGCATTTTTAAACATGTTCACATGACCTTGCACAGCATGCATTTGCTTTTCAAAATTGGGAGTGGCGAAAGGACAAAATGAAATATTATCACTTAGCTCCTTTCCAATTTCCTCTTGTCACTTGAAGTGGGGGAAGAGAGAAGATACGCAAAGCAACTAAAAATGTGTATCAAGAATATTAGCTTCATTTTTATAATGTTTTGAACATTTAAATTTGCAAATTGCAATGGAGAAGAGAATGCGGATGTGTAAAATATCACCACTGAATCAAGAATCTCTTAGCCGTAAACACTCAACTTTCACTATTTTCATTCTTATTTTGTGAATGTTCAACTAACGTTTGAACAAGCATGGATGCAAAAGAAATAATTGTAAAGAGTCATGAATGTCACTAGCTTTACTGTTTTACATTTCAAAAAATTTGAAATGTTTAAATTTGAACATCAAATATTTTTTCAGCCTGTCGCACGGCAATTATACACTATTGCTTTTTTATTCCTTAAAATGTCAAAACCTCTCACTATTTGCATTGTTGATTTTTTAACATAGAATCCACAATCCTTGTTGATCAAACTTGGCATCCTAACTTTTTTAGCATTTTCTTTTTTAACCTTCTAGTGGTTGACCATATCACAAATCACCTATCAGTAAATAGAGAATGGGCAGAATGATGCAAAGTGCATGATAAAAGGCCCAAGAAGTTTAAAAGATGTGCAACATAGATGAAATTCCACATATGAACTTCTAGCCAATACCGTCGCATACAAGGAGTTGATGTATAGTTTTGCAATTGCACATGTACCAAGCATACCATTATTGAACATATGGTGCTCAATATGTGTTTTGATGAGAAAATGAAATACACAATTAATCACTCTATCATGTTTAAATTACACTTAATTAGTAAAAATAAGTTCAATTTGTTCTAGATATGTTTGAACTTGTTTTCTTTGTTTTTATTTATGTTTGTTGTTATATTCTGATTCAAACTCTTTTTAGACCTTGTTTTGTTTAAAATTTGTTAAATCTTAAAACATGAAATTTGTGGATCTCTCTTTAAACTTTCCATAGCATCTTAAACTACTTCAATTAGAGTTTAGATGAGAACGTTATTATCAAAATACGAAATAGCATCAAAGCTGGAAACGGGCACTAAAATACACCGTCTGAACGGTAATATATGGCATCCAAACGATATCATATGGCGTCCGAAAGATAGTTTAATAAAATATAGTATTATCATGTTCCAAGGGTCTACCATTCTGACGATAAGATTTGGTGTCCAGATGGCAAATGGTCTGTTGCTTCAGATGCTAGTTGATAGATAAATAGTTGTTGGAGCTTTACTTTTCCAACCATTTTTTGGTGTTTCATTGATAACGGCTATGAGGCTTCAAAATGTTATAAATACAAGTGTTAGAGGACTTGAAGATTGGGTCTAGAGCTTGTTTATTGCAAATATCTCCTTGTAAACACTCTCTACAAGCATTAATTGTAAATTGTGATATTTTGTAAGTAAGAGCCAAGTGTAGTCCTAGGTGTTTTATAATTGCTATCCTTTATCAAGCACTATACTAAGTAAGTCGTGAGTAAGTTGGTGAAGTCTTAAGTTGAGTCTAGTGTATTCAAGTTTGTAAAGGCTTGACACAAGCATTTGTGATATTGATGTGTTGAAGTCCTCTATTGAGGTAAATTGTTGTTATGAATAAAATGGTGAAGTTCTCCATTGAGGGAGGCAATTATTGTGGATCATGAAGACTAGAAGGCGGATCAAACTCCACGTTAAAATTGCAGTGCAAACTTTCCTTTCCCTATCTCTCTATTTATTATTGTTGATTATATTTGTTAATGTGCATGAATTAATTATTGAGCTTGAAAAAGAAAACGATTTTAGTGCATAATCCATATTATTTAGTTGTTACTTAGTTTATACAACTGTTGCATCCAAATGAATATAATGTTTGTTGTAATTTGTTGAACTTTTGAAGTTTTTCTTATAACTCCACAAAATTTTCTCTCAACTATATAATATAGTGTTCATCTCTTTCTCCTAGAAGCATGCAACATCATTGGTGCATTGCAAAAAGCAAGGTATGTATTGCAAATGTGGGCTATTAATATGACTTAAAAGTGGTTAAACTATTATAGAGCATTTTTATGATACATAATGTGGAGTGGTTGTTGGATCCATGCAATAAAGCTAAAGGACTCTAGACGTGTTAAAATATTACTATGAAAATGCTAACAAAATGTTGGATACCCAAGACATGTATTATATATCTACTAGCAATGTTGTAAAAGAGACAAGTAATATCTTATTAGAAGTGTATTCCCAATTTAGCTATACATATGGTGTCACGCCCCAAAGGGTACCCTAAACGCGACAGTCCGCCACACTCAATATTAAAGCTTAAGTATGACAACTTTAGCCATTCCCAAAAGCTTTTATATTAAGTGTAAGGCGTACTTTCACAACTTTAGAGGACCATATATGGAATTATAAAGTTTAAGAAGATATAAATAACACATTTAAGAAAAGGGGACTCATAATAATCATTCATTCATATCAATGACTTTACAAACTTAGGGACATATCCCCTTGATCACTAATCTATTACATGAATATTTATACATTAATACTAATGCTACACTTTATCTATATTTCTAGTATCCAATAGAAATTACCTGCCCGCAGGGTCCTCGTGGCCTTAACCATAAGTAGGGAAACTGCAAAAGATATCTATTGGGGTATAAGCTAAAAGCTTAGTGAGAACTATTTCCATATAAGCTAAAGGCTTAGTGAGAATTATTTCCATAAATAACTTCTTGTAACAAGATTTCAAACAAGTTGATTAAACAAACAAATGTGATGCAACAAGCATGTGGGCAAACAAGCATATAGTTTTCCGGGAACTATATGTTGAATGGATTTGCGCCCTCCATTTGGGGTTTGGTGATACATAACCTCAATTCAAGTAGTTTTAGTAAAAAAAAAAGTTTTCATGCTCGCGAGCACTCATCGCCAAGCATTCCGAACCTACTTGATTGATCTTGCTTTCGGATCTTCCGCCAAGCATTTTCCTTAAGCCGCCAAGCAATCGCTTTCGGATCTCCCACCAAGTGTTGCTTTCGACATGAGCTTACTATCCTTCTCACCCAAGGATAATAACCCAAAATGCAATGTGACTCACTTAGTGGTATGCATGAATTCATTTATTTACAAAGTCATAGCATAATTATTTTTGAATTTAAGGCGATCAAGGAATTTCATACAAATCAATACTATGCTAAAAACAATCATTTAAAACAATTCCAGCTTCGATATTCTTAAAAATTCTTTCAAATAATTATTTTACATACATATCGGTTTGTCTTTTCCTAACTCTAATACAACTAATTTACAAGCACAACAAGTATAGCATTCAATGGAAATAAACTCACGATGCCATGATGACTATTCCTCTAGGTGGATGAGTCGATCACACACTCCACTTAGTCGTAATAATCCTCGAGGTAAAAGAATCCTTCCTCATGGTCACCTAGCTAAAGAAAATACCCACAATGAGTATTCCTTGATGATTTTCTTGAAATTTGACAAAACAATATCTAAAGAACTTTAAAGTTCTCATAAAGGAATATTCCGACTTAAAATGGCCATAACTTGGTCATTTTAACTCGGAATCACGCATATAATATACCGATTTCTACCTACTCGAAAGGATCTACCATTCCGAAATTATTTTCAACAAACAAAGCCATATAGCTCCGAAACAGTGGCGACAAAGTTCACCACGAATTTTCCAACACAAAACAGTTTTGGTTCAAGAAATCAAGATTTGCTTGTTAAATACTTAGTTATCTATATAGTTGAAAATTCTCTTTTTATGGTTACTTAGCTCATATTCTTTCATGCTCAAGTGTTTTGTTGTCCAATTATTTTTCTTGTGTAAAACAATGTTTGGAAGAATATAGTTTTCAAAATTTGTTTTTGTAGATTCTTGAAATGAATACCTTGTTTCCTTTTGTTTTGTAAAAAGGCTTTATGTTTTTTATTATTTTTCCTAAGTAACTTTTTTGAAAATAAATTTTTCTATTTTCTTAGTTTCCATCCATTATTTTAGAAAACACAATATTCTTCTTCTATTTATTTTTCTTGTACAAATTTCCTTTGTCTATTGTTACAAAAATCTTCTTTTGAAAATTTCTCATTCTTTCCCCATGTCTTATGCTTTTCATAAAATTCATCCATGCATAAAAATTTATTTTCTTAATAAAAGTAGATCAATATGTGACTTAAGAAACCTTTTTATAGTAAAGTAGTTTCTAAAATTTTAGTGGTTTTCTTCTTGTAACTTGAAAAGAAAAACTTATTTTTGTTTTCAAACCATAGATTTTCTTGCCTATTTGTTTGTAAAGTCTTTTACTTTGAAAATTCCTTAGCCATTCATCTTGTTTATCTTTTTATAAAAAAACTATTTTTGTATCAACAAATAGTTTCTTTTGAAAAACAAAGTAGAGTAATAAAGTTTTAAGTAGCTTTTTAAGGAAAAGTAGTTTCTTAAATTATATGAGTTCTTTTTTTGGAAATGAGTTTATCTTTTGTTATCTTATAGATTTTCTACCTTACATAAACTTATCTTTAAGTGACAAAATTCTTCTTTTGTTAATTATTTTTTAGAAATTAAAATTTTTGGACAACAATCTAAATGAACATGGTTATGAGAATAATAGTAAACAAAATAACATAAAACATAGATAATAAAGTCAAGTATTGGAGTCTTAGCTTTTTCAAGGCTCCTAGGACTAAGAAGTAGACTAGTCCCAAAACAAAATAAAATATAAGAAAGAAAAACATGTTTTGACTTGATGAGGACAAGTCTAAGACTAGAGACTAGTCTTAATTTAACAAGGAAGAAATAAATAAATTGCAATGGAATAAATAAATAAATTGCTTTGCATGAAATAAATAAATTGCAAGTGAGCTTATATGCTCTAAAGAATATGTGTCTATATATATATATATATATAGATAATTATATTAACAATAACAAAAATAAAACATAAAATAAATGGATTGGCATGAACAAGAACAATACATGAACATAATATAGCTTCCATAACTTGTAGTCTTTGGAAACTCACACTATGGTCATATAAAGTTACATGACATGAAGAAGAAAAAATTAAAAGAAGGTAGTTACCTAAAGGAGACTTTGGTATGGTTATGTGGTTATTGGTTTTTGTTGTTGGTGGAAGTTGTTGTGGAATTATTTTAAGAGAGTTTTGGGATAGTATTTTGAGAGAGTTTTGAGAGGAGATTTTGGAAGAGTTTTGGTATGAATTTGTTTGTAGTGAATGTGTGAAAGAAGTGAAAGAGGAGGAGGGGTATTTATAGGAAATTGAGGAGTGATTTTTGTGTGATTAAAATAAAAAAAATTTGAAACAAAATTGAGGCGAGAGGGGGGGCATAGGCGCTGGCCATGTTGATGAGAGGAGAGAGGAGATTTTATTTTTTTTATTTTTGATAAATGAAAGATGTAATGTGTAAGGTAGATGTGAAACAAAGTTATGAGAAAGGTAAAAAGTTAAGGTTATAGGTTATGGAGTGTGTAAGAATAGGTGTAAGAAAAAGTATAGATAAAAGAATAGTGTAGAATAGTAATGAATAGTGTAATGTAAAGTATATATAACTAATAAAGTACCGGTAGTAAGAAAATACGTGTATAATAGTTATATTTGTTATTTTTAGCTACCGAAAAATTTTTGAAATTGATATTTTTGGAAAACTCATATTTTTACGAGTCTAACGGTGTATTCGGAATATTTTTACTATTACGAGCTCCCGGACACGCTTTTTGAGAACCGTGTCCGATCGGGTTTAAAGGACACCCGAAATTCGCGAAATTGATATTTTTGTAAAACCTATGGTTATTACGAACTATTCTAGCTAATTATCTCAACTTCGTTTTCCAGAGCCAAAGAAAACGGCAATGTCGGATTTAATTTGATACGGTAAATTAGGGTTTCATTGACCTTTAGGGTTTCGTTTGACTTCCGATTTAGGGTTTTATGTTAAACCGATTCCAATAGTTTGGGGGTTTACATATGGTGCTTAAATACCTGCCAATCCAACCACATTAGTTACCGCACTATCAACCACTGTAGTCAAGAAGCCCGAAGTAGTGCTCCACCACTGAAAATTCAAGAAGCACCATGATGCTTAGCAGGAGTGAAGCAAATTCAAAGATTGACAAGTATCTTAACACCGCATTTGAATTTGGTGGCAATTGTCATGCTTACAACTTTCGATATTCTTGATTAGTGGAAACACTATGCAGAGACATTTTCAATTCTGTCCCAAATTGCCAAGCATGTCTTAGTGGCCTCAGCTCTAATGGTAACAATGAAGTAAGCTTTCAATAGTATAGGTTAATAGTAAGCTAAACACAAGTCCACATATGGCCTTTCAACGATTGAAGCACTAGCTTGCAACCATGATTAGACTAGAGTGGAGTATCAACAATAGGACGTGAAAAATTACACTAGTGAGCAAAACAAATACTTCAATGGTTTCCTCTCTTTGGTTAGGAGTACCACCACCTCTACACTAAATAAATAATAGTCAAGGTTAGCAATCCTATCTTCTATTATTTTTTACTGAAAAAATAACAATAAAAAAATTGTTTTTCATGTATTATTTAGTAGAATTTTTTTTAATTACCAAAAACAATCCATTGACCTTTTTTCCCAAAATTCTAATGTATTGATAGATTTTTTTTTCAAAAGCAAGGATTTAAATTATACAAACATAAGGTTTTCTTTTTTTGCAAAAGGTAATTAATCAATATCAAAATTAAACCCAACACTTTGTTGAAGTAAAAGTGACCAACATAATAAATTATAATATATGAAATTTACATTAGTTGGAATCCTATTAGTGAATAGGCACATTTGAGACAAACTTAAAATTCAAAAAGAAAAAAAAAAGGTTCCCCACCTCTTCCTATATTGTTTAGATTTACTCGTTTAAACATTTCTTCCCAAAGATCTACATATAATATATGAAATTTACAATAGAGGTAAGGTATAATCCCCATCCAATTGAATGTAATGTTTAAATTAGAAAAAATATTCGTGGAATTAAAAGCCCTTTGCAATGCCCCTTTAAATCTTTTCTTGTAAGTCTTTTTTTTTTGTTTTTTTTCCATATCTACACACATATGGAAATACGTGAATAAATGTAAATATATACGTACTCTTTTTGGTCCTAAGTACATATATTTATATGTAATTATCTTGGAAGGATCTTTCTTTATTTTTTAATTAATTATATGCATGCAGATCCCAATTCCAATGGAACCAAAATCGAATCCTGTGAACCAACTTAACTCTTATAGATCTAGTTTCGTTCTTGAACCAAACTAGTCCATGACAATGTCTAAGAGCAACATTGCTACTAGAGATAAAAGTCATTGCTTCACTCTTAGAAGAGGTGTGTAATAAAAAGAATATTATCACAACCACTTTTAGAGAGAAGAGACTGAAGCCAGCTAGATTCTAGTGGCTTGGTAGCCTAACAATGTTCTATCGACAAAATACCACACAAAAATGTGAAGGCTAATTAGTCTCAAAAGAAAATAAAAATAAAAATAAAAAAACTTGCAAAATATACTTTCACATGCATGCATGAAATAAAAAAATAAAAAAATGAATGACAAAAATGAGTTAAGATATAACCTTTTAGAAAAAACACAATACATTAAAAAAAAAAACAAAAAACAAAGTTTTAATCCCTAAGATATAACCTTTTAAAGTTTTAACAACAAATTTATTAAAACTATTAGCTAATAGACTTTGTGAGCGCTCTACCTTAGTTGTAAATGAACACTTACAAAATATTACCTGCAAGTCCAAAGTTTACCAAGGTTTCTATATAAATCATATCCGGCATAACTTTAAAATGATTTTCTTTTTCTTCTTTTTTTTTGTGTTGTGTTGTTATTATATGTAAATATGAATGAAAGATAATTTTTCCAACTTTCATGGAAGAAGTTTAAATTTTCAATATAATTTAATTATATTTGTTTATTTCTTTTTATATTTTTTTTTTCTAAATTTTTCATCTCAAACTAGGTGGGAAGTTTCATTTAAGGACAATTTGAACCCAACCCCATAGGTTTAATTTAGTTCTAGAACCAATACATCGGTTTTTGCCCCATTCACAATTTAGGATCACACACACCCAAGTCTAGCTCTAAGTGTACTCAACGGTTGACAACAATATTGTCCAAGTTGGATTGACTTGACTGGTTTTTAACCTAGTTAAACAAGACTTCATATTGGAAATGGTTTGGCTCAAAATTTGATCCAACTTTATAACCCTTGAACTCTAGTATGTCTAGATCAACCCCAGATCAGATCTGACAATGCTGGTTGGTAGCACCAACACGATGTGAGCCTCACCAAATGAATGTCAATAGGTCACGTGGCAATTTGTTTGGAGTCATAGGAGGGCAAGGTCAATGCCCTTTGAATGAGCTGATCAAAAAGGACACAAGTGATTAACATGAGCTATCATCCCAAGATTGTTTTAAGGAGGGGGTAAAAAATATCCATGTTGAAACAAGCTATGCTTGCATTGTCAAGAAGATATCCAGCTCTAAGTCTCATGCCAAACCACATATGTTCCCCATGTTTGAGCCAACTCAAGAATTATCGCAACGGAGTTTTCTCTGGGCCTTTTTCTATAACTGGTAAGAGCTACCAGTTAACTAACTGCCTCTTTCGAGAGATGTGAGGGCCAATACAACATAGGCATCATCAAATGTTAAATTAGTACCACAACCATCTCATCTAAAAGTTTAACCTTATGATATGGTGTAGTCATGATTGTCAAAATCCCAATTCACAATACGTTTCGACAAGTTTATGATTTTATATATTTTCCTAATTAAAATAGAAGAAAATTCATTTATGTGCAATTTTTAGGTAGAATAATAAACATTAGTTTACAATTATACCAATTTTGCACGATTTTGTATAATTCTATTATTTTATATCTTCCATTGAATAGTAAAATCGTGAGTTTGCTAACCATGATGTGAGCTATTATCTATTATATAACTTCTTTCACTCATGAACTAGACTTTAGCTTTAACTAAAACTCATCAAATGGATGCATTAATTTTTAACGAGGATTGTAACAAGCGTGCAGATATCCGAACTTATGACCCCATACTTGATACCATGTTAAAATTAGCTTCACAATTATCTAATCTAAAAACTTAACAAACTACAAGTGTCATCCGTTGATGAATTTACCAGCATCTGAAGCGTAATAAAGAGATTTCCATGTCAAAATCCCATTTCTCTCACAGCTTATACAGTGGCATATATTCTCTAGCTTTGATTCTCACCAGGAGCTAGTTGCACAAGTCAGGATCATAACTAATGGCATCCTGAAGCAAATTCCATTCACTTTAACATTATAGTCATTTCCCCATTCAAGAGAGAGGGGGGGGAATCATCATTGGAGCTAATGCGCCATGCGTTTAGATGAATAGTGGATAAATATCAATCCTATTTTGACAAAATGATTACGATAACATGGTAAAATTTTATTTGTAGTTATATTCTACCAATCAATTTACGTGGTGTTAGCATCACCTGAGCTTTCTCGTTAAGGCATCTACAGCCAACTTTGCTAATTTTGCCGTGGACACAAAGATTTGGCACCGAGATGCTGTACGGTGTAAGAATCAACATCCATAACTGCCTGAAATCTCTTAGTAAAGGGATAAACAATAAAATTGCCAGCAACAGAAACTTTTGCGGCACGAAATAGAAGAAAAGAAGCCAACAATTTACTTAAAGGAGAAAAAAAAAAAAAAGAAAGAAAGGAAGGAAAATAAAAACAGTAGATAGGTTGGGATAATTGACTTAACAGATCCTGGTAATGGAATGTCAATATGAAAATTCCGTGATGCGAGGATAGCAGCTGAAGCAGAAGTCGAGCAAACTATAAGCTTGTACAGTAGAAAAGATGAAATTGTGTGAAAATGCGAGTAAGTACAGTTTAGATGGCAATGGCAACAGATGGATAACCCACCATTTAGGATTCTTCATATGAGTTGGAGTGTACCGACTTGTAAGTAAAAGGAAGAAACCTGATATGCTGTTGATCTTGCTCCCCTTCCTGTGTATCAACTGATATATTGTATGCTGTCGTTGCCACTACTGAATCAATCATAGATGACTCTGGACATCTCCAGCCTGTTGTCACCGGTTGAAGGCACTATTTGTTGGCTCTCGCGCGATAGTTAGGCTCCCTGTCAATCCACTAAGTGAAATTCGTGGTTGAATATGGTGTTGTCAACATCAGCTCCTGTCGCTCATTGGACTGAAGCATCGCCTCTCTGTTGGGTGATTTGTTGCTGTCAAGAATTAACATTTATTAACCAGAAAAAATAACATGGGAAACAAATCATGCGTAAGAACATGTCTACAGAGAAGTTGAAGGCCTGTTTTGCTTT
Source organism: Combretum micranthum (assembly GCA_024138025.1). Lineage (NCBI taxonomy): Eukaryota > Viridiplantae > Streptophyta > Magnoliopsida > Myrtales > Combretaceae > Combretum > Combretum micranthum. The sequence continues at coordinate 615,592 of JAMXBD010000424.1, read as the reverse complement.
GTATACGTATTGGAGTAATCACAGCAGATTGAGTAAAACTTGGTTAAGACTGAACTAAAAGCGACTGAGTAACATAGGCCTACTGCTTCTCCAATTTTCTTCAGTGCTATAGAGCATAATACTCAAGGAGAAGTTAAGAAATTCAAAACCATGCTGTAGCAAATCAATAGTAGACATAGAAGCTTTGAAATTGAACTCCCATTTATTGATGGTGAAAAAACAACCAATTCTGGACAGGAGACATCGTTAATTACACTATAAAAATTTTCACTGGATTAAAAAAGTTACTATATAAAAGCGTGCTATTAGTCCAACCATGGGAAAACCCAGAGGAAAACTCCATAAACAGGATCTTATATCCCAGAGATTGACCCTGAAGTTTGATGAGTAACACAAATTTCCAAGGCTTCCTCACAACCTCTTTTTCTCTGTTAGAGAAGGAGATGATAGTAGTTCCTAGATTGATTATACCTGATGAGTTATTTTCTGCTACTGAATCCTCTCCATCATCTTCCATTTCCGCTTGAACATCATGATAAAGCTGTGCTCGTATGCATTTGGTAGTGTTGCAAATTACAGACTATAAGATTTCCTTTCTGATGCATTATTCTTCAAATTTGTTTCTAGAATGATTGATACCTACCGAGGCTGATTCTTGTTTTCAATTCTTTTAACATTAAATTCATCTTCTGCTAAATTACTTGATGCATCAGTACCCGCTTTCAACCAAGAATCAGGCTTGATACATGGAATTGAAGAATCTGGCTTAGGAGGAGTTTCCAAAGAGTGGCTTTCAAAAGCATAATATTACATTGTATAATCAACAAATGATTCCACATATGATCACAAGAACTCTACTTTTATTTTGATACAGCTACCCAAAAGAGGGTATCAAGAAGATTTGTATTAGAATTATCAATGACAAAATCAAACTAAAGATAATGCAAATGGCATAGCACACGAACCAATGCTTCTTTCACAGTTAAGTGCCTAGGACTCTAGACTTAAAAAGTCAGTTCAGAACAACCCATTCAATGATTGGTATGCATTATTCCAAGTTTCTGCATTAACAAGCTTGATATCACAGCTGCTTCAATAGTCAATCAATTTGCACGATCAATCCTCAGCCTCTTCCCTTTCTCTTGGAACCGCTCCAAATTGTTTTACCAGGATATCTACTACCAATGGCACTAAATTATGACAAGGGACGCCCTTCTTGTAAACCTCTCCCAAATGTGAGTCACTGCCAATTCTACCTCCCACAAAAACATCAGCACCTTCACAAGTTTTCCCATTCTCATCCCTTGTCATACACCCCATGAAGCCAATATCAGCAACTTGTACCTGACCACAAGAGTTTGGGCATCCTGTCCAGTGCATCCTCACAGGTTGGGTTACCGAAACAAGCCTTTGCACTTCCTCAGTCACCTTCAATGCTCTTGCCTTTGTCTCAATTATGGCTTGACCACAAAACTGGTTGCCTGTACATGAACGAGGCCTTTCATGAGAATAGGAGGATCTGGGGAGAATCTGTCCCTCAGCAGAGGCTCCTTGAGCAATGCATCAATTTTTGAGTTCTCAATATTGGGAATTATAATGTTCTGCTCCACGGTGAGCCTGAGCTCGCCTGATCCATACTCATCAGCTAGACGGGCTAGCTCATCCATATCATCTGCTTGGACCCGGCCAACTGGAATGTGAAGACCTAAATAGCTGAAGCCTTCTTGTTTTTGGGGGTGGACACCAAAGTAGTCCCTTCTCTCCATTGCGTTTTTACTAATTCTTCTGACGATGCTCTTTCCAACTCCTTGTGCGGCATTCTTTTTACCACCTCTTCTCTGAATTTCTCAATGCCCTGCATTTATTTGAAATTCAGCCATCCATTAGACTAATTTATCGAATTGCCAATATTGAAAAATCTTACCATACTAAATTAAAAACAAGAATGATTTAAAAATAATTCAGAAACTAACAAATGCAAAGCATGTTTAGAAATGATTTCATTGGCAACTAGATTGGTCATTTAATACGGACAAGGAAAGAGAAGTGGTTACTCACAAGTTCATCAATTAACCACATCATCCTCGTCTTCTGTCTGTTTCCTCTGGTACCAAGATCCCTGTAGGCCTCTAGGACAGCTTTGCAAACAGGAATCACATCATCTGCTGAGACCCAAGCATCAAGGGGAATAGCTTCCTCACATCTCTTGGGACTGAAGAAACCACCTACCAACAGATTGAAGCCGAACCTCCCATCCTTCATTGCAGGCATATAAGCAAGATCATTGATATGAGGATGCTCATATAGGTCATGAGAACCAATCACGCAGACATTCCATTTCCTTGGCCTGCAAAGCCAAAACAAAAAAATAAAGAAAACCTTATCAAACCCTTCTGCTTTATCCTTGTACGTATCAGATAATTTATACAAGAATTATCTCCAACCAAGTAATGCTCCTAATACATTGACTAGAAAAGGAATCAAAAATAATTTTTCTACACTGAATAAAGGAAAAGCTCTCACTGACTAGACTTTTTTAAGCTATCACCAATTGCAAAGCAACGATTCTCCTGAAATGCACGTAATTGAGTGATTGGAACACACTTAAAGGGACTAAATGTTATAAGAAAGAGTGTACAGTGACTTACAAGTTTGCAATGGATGGATTCCCCCGAGAATTGCCCGTGATGTATTGAGATAGCAAATTGGTATAAGGCCTTGTATCAACAATCTCCTCAGGATCAATGCCAGCCAGGGGATTTCCAACAGGATTCCTCACATTGTCCATACCACTCTGGAGGCTTGTCAACCCAACTTCAGCTAGACCCTTCAGAATCTCTGGCACATCGGGCAGTACCACTCCTCTAATCTGCCAATTCTGTCTTGTGGTAACATCTGCACAGCCATCCTTTCCATATTTCCTAATAACACTTGCCAGGTACCGTGTTTGAGCACTTGTTGTAACTCCATTTGGCAGCTTGAGTCTCATCATAAATCGCCCATCTATTTAAAATTTAAAAGGAAAAAGCATTAAAACTAAGTTTAAAGGAAAAAAAAAAAAAAAAACGATCAGTTCCAGAACTAAATTCCAGTTAGACCATTGATCAGATTCTTGTCCAAGTGTAGGCTTAGTTCATTATCAATGAACTTACTCTACTAGATTTCTATACTATCATTGAATTAGCCTATGATCTTACTATGGTAACATTTTTCATTAATCTGAATCTGTGTTAGCATATGAATTTTGTCTATTCTTTTCAGATTGAAAAAAAAAAAAAAAAAGGACTTACAGTGATGCTTCCTTCTGTGGAACAAACCAAGCCACTTGAGCCTAACATCAACATCATCTTTAGTGATCTTAGCCTTATCAACCTCTTCCATGGACAACTTAGCAAGTTCCTCAATACCATTCTCCATGAAGAGTTTCATAGGATCTTTCTCAATCTTCACTTTCTCTTGAGGATTAATACCATTTCTAAAATTCTCTTTCAATACCCAATATCCATCTATTTCCTCCACTCTAGGCTCTAGCCTTGAAGCATCCACTTCTGCCGACTTAGTAGGCGGAGCAGCAGCAGCAGCAGCCGTCGTGGGGGTGGTGGCAGATAGCCTTGTCCTGAGGCGTGTGGAGTGAGATGATGCCAGTGAGGATGAGAGGAAGTTGATGGAGAGGGATGAAGAAGACATATTGGTTGTTATGGTGAAGCGTCTTGTTTCGTGGTTGTTGTAATGTTATGGTGGTGGTGTTGGTGGTGGGAAAAAGTCAGGTGAAGAGAGAAAGGGATGAGGGTGCGGGGCATTTTGTAGGAGGAGTGTCGTGTGGCTGTTTGAGTTGGGACCCTAGGGACGAGGGAAAGGAGGCGGTGATTAGCATAGGAACTTTTGGTAGATTCCAAAGGTCACTTTGCTTAGCTCAAAAATGCATGGTCAAGGATCATGACATGATTCTTTTTTTCCTTTTATCCCTATGCTTATTTCTCTTGAAAATGTATCTCATTTTTATCCCAAACAATAATATTATGATATATATATAGAGAGAGAGTAATAGTAATAATCTATTTTATTTTAAAAATATTTTTATTTTTATATTTATTTAACACATATAAAATATCTATTAACTGAGACAAAATAAGAATAGCATTCTTACACAACAAATATTTTTTCCGACCACCTTTTATTTACTTTGAATGAGCTTGATAGAAAGCTGGCAATTCGTCAGAGTGTATGAAAAGTTTATTACAAATTATAAATAATTAAGTTATAAAATAATTATTTTATTCTTGTTTAAATCGCCTTTTCATGTCACGTCTTATATTATACATTAGATTTTTTTCTCTTTTCTATAAGCATATTTCTCATCGGGTTGTGTTTTATGAGCAGTTGCCAATACTAATGTGAATTAGGTATATCATTGAAAAAAATTTCCCCAATTTTGTACATTGAAAAATCATTGGTTGAAATTTACACTGTGTTTGAAGGTTGGAAACCGAATGAAATGAAAAGAAATGAAAAATAAATAATAAAATAAGAATAATGGTGAAAATATTTTCACTTTATAGCTACTTTCTTTTTTCTATACGGATAAAAATAAGTGAAAAGTGAGAAGTAATAATAGCTCTTTTTCATGCATATCGTTACAATGTCCATGAAAATAAAATAACGTAATTTTGTCAATACTAGCTCATAGCCCTTTGTTTTCTTTCTCAACATGGACCAAACTACAAAGGCAAAATTATTTATTTTCATTTCTTACTTATATTACAAAATATAAAATAAAAAATTACCTTTCACGACTTCAGTCTTTTTTTTTCTCCGTATTTCTTTTCGCTCCATTTGTTTTCGGTCAAAAAATGCCAAACACGGTGTGAAAATATTTGTAAAAATTGAATGGATAGTTTCATTAACACCATGAGGAACCACTGCATATCAAAAAATCGTGGGCAGCCCACAGAATAGATGGAGATGGACCTAACGCCGCAAACGAGTTCAATTGAAATGATATAGTGCTGAGCTCGAGTTCAAGCTCGAATTTGACTAGAAATTTTAAAATTTAAGTTCAGTTCGAAGTAATACTGTATAAGGAGTTCAACTCGAAGTAATACTATATAAACTTGGCTAAGCTTGTTTAGACTTAATTTATATTAAAAAATATTTTTAATTTTAATTAATATTAATAATTAAATTTGATTAATATTTATAATCAACTTGAACTCGACAAAGCTTGATTAAGCTCGCGAGCTAATCGAGCTAAACATATGAAGTTTGAGTTCGGCTCGATAAACTACTCGAATAGCTTAAGCTCGAGCTCGGCTCAACTATTTTCGAATCGAACTCGGGTAATCATCGAGTCAAGCTCGAGTAGTTTGTGAACTGGCTTCAATTATTTGACCTCTTGACCTAATCTTTCCATAATGTTTGCTTTGAGAATTATTGAAAAATTTTATAATAGATATGACAATTTATTATCTTCGTGATTTTATGTTTACACTTTATTCTTGCAAATTTTAGATTTGGATCATAATTTTTTTCTCTCAAACTCTTTCAAATTATATGTCAATGCTAAAATTATCTAAACTTTTAAAATATTTTATTACAACATTATGTTATAACGTCTTCTTATTTCCTATAATCTCAATCTTTAACTACACATAAAAAAATAATAAATTATTAGAAATTGAGGAAGATAAATTATAAGAAACATTTTCATTAATATTAAAAAAAGTCAAAATTATCTAAATTTTTTTAATCATAAGTTATAAAGAAAAACGTAAGACGAGGAGCAGAACGGAAAAAATCAACAAAACCGTTTGTTTCATTAGGAATAGAGACTAGAGAGGAGGGGAAAAGAGAATGGCAAGGGGACTTTTGGTTGATTCCAAGGGCCACTTTCGCTTGTTTTAAAATTGCATGGTCAAGCACTTTAATATTAATTATTCTTTTTTCAGTTGATTGGAACAATCCACTGGATAAGTGAGATTTTTTTTTTAATAATTATTATTAACTTTAAGATCTATATTTTAGATTGTTTAAATTGTAAAAGTGAGTGGCTTAAATATCGGGGAAAAAAAAGCCCCTTTTGTTATTTGAAATTTGATTAAGTAAATAATTGGTACCTAAACTTAAAAAAAAAAAATCAATTTCATATCTAATCAAACTTTTCATGCCTCTTTTCACTACCTCATTCTTTTATTATTTATTGACGCAATGGATACATGTCAAGTAATGATTACATGAGGTAGTGAAAAAAGATACAAAAAACTTGATTATGTATGAAATTGGTAGTCGTTCATTTCATTAAAATTAAGGCATCAAAGGGTTTTATCGCTATATATTATTTATTATATATTTTTAATAATCTTAATTATTAATTACATGTACTATGGAGATCATTGACCATGATTCCATCCTTCTAAATTTTTTCAAATGTTGGCTTTGAGTTGAAAATAGTACAAATTTTTTAAAATATGTACAACAATTTATTATCTTTCTTCTGTTACAAGACTTATTTTCACATACAATCACCAATCCGTCGGTGAAAAAAAAGGGGGTTTCCCATTTCTTGCGTCCAAACATATGTTTGCACAAACAATGAATAGACACACGGCATCATCAAAGTATTCGTTGAGGAGCATTTGTCTTGTCTTAGCTTTCGTTTTCTGTTTCTCTGTTGTTGTTTCTTCATTTTGTTTTATCTGACATTAACAAGAAGAAGAAATTCTACCAGAGATGAAGCTGGCATTTTATGGACCATAATTTCCAATAAATAAAGCCTCGGGATAAATTGTTATTAAAATTAATGTATTTTGTCAGTAGTCTTATAGCTTAAAATATAGAGTTCGATTTCCTACGTTATACTGATCTTTAATAGTCGCGTTATTATAAATATCAAGAGAAAGAAATTAATGTGTTTTATGAATTTATGAGATTCATTACATATCTTATAAAAAAATTATTCACATACAATAATATATTTTTTTAATTTCAAATCTTGAGAGATGATTCAGCATCTATTAACATTTTCAATTAATTCATTCATTATTTATTTATTTATTTATTATTACTATTATTCGTGTTTTCAACTTTGTTTGGATTTTTGTGCAACTGCAAGCTGAGCCAATAGATGCAATGACTTTTGCATGCGGTCAAGGGGTCCTGATAATAGTGTTCTCTACTTAGAGAAACAAGTGAAGAAGCTGCTGCAGTAAAAAAAAGAAAGGAGGCTACTCCCTGTGGGCTTCTGGGTTTTGATACAAGTCAAGCAGCTGGATTTCACCAAAGAAACCAGGGGCTGCAATAATTTGACAAGATCCTAATAATTGGCCGACCTAGTGTTCTATTTGAGATATAAAATAAATTTCAGTTTAAATTTAATAACATATAACATATAACGGATTCGCTATTAACAAATTCAATATAGTTTTCATAAGAAAATATTTAAAAATCTATTATATACAAAAATAACCCTTTTTTATTGTAATGATCGTGATAGATTTGGCAAATGCATTGTTAAGTCATGAGCTCAATCACGTGCTACAACTTAACACACACTTAACTCTCTACTACTTGGAAACCATAGTTACTTTGTACTTCTTCCTTTTACTTCTCTACTCTCAGTAAGCCCATCTCTCTTCTCCTTTCTTTTCGAGTTTATCTTTCTTTCTCTTAGGGTTTTACTTGTCTTGCTTGTTTATGTGATTTTATTTACTTGTCTTGCTTGTTTATGTGATTTTATACTTTCTAAACTATTCGAGTTGCTTGGGAACTTTGAATATCTTAAGAGGCACTTATTGTTTGTGGTAACAGGATAAAAGTCAATCTCATTCATTATTACTTATTTATAACATATCTTTTCAGGGTGAATCTACTATTTTAGTTATATGTGTAGTTAGGGATGTCATTCTAATTTCTATTATTCTATTACAAAGTGTAACCATCACAACTATTATTTGATTTACATGTAGCTATTCTAAAACAAAACCATCCAACCATCCAACCATCTTGGTTTGTTTTTATGACTAGAGGTGTGCATTGGGTCGAGCTATTTTGGCCCACTTTTAAATGGGCTAAAATTTGTAGGTCTTGCCCATGAGCTAAATGAGCCAACTCATAAGCTAAAATGAATTAATTTTTTCATGTTAGTTTATGTGAAAATTAGAATACTTGTATTTTTTGGGTTTTATATATATTAACAATTAATTTATTGTTATTTTGATTACTTATATATAAAAAACAAGTTTTTTATATGATTTATTAAATATCATATTACATTTAAATCAATGAATATATACTTAAAAAATGTTATAATGCTTATAGCATATGTGTCAGTCTATCTTCTTCCATAACATATCATAAATAATTACTAATATATTATTATATTATTCATGTTCGTAAACTTTTCCTCTTTTTTGTTTTTTAATGTTTCAGCCAGCAAATTGACCCATCATGGGCTAGCCTGTTTTTGCCCGCGGGTTAAACAGGTTGAGCCAATTTGGCCCACTTTTAAACTAGTTGAAAAAAATTGGTCACAGCCTGTTTTTTTAAAGTGGCAAATAGGCCGGCCCACGGGCCACAGCTCCATATACCCAACTATACCTATGATGTTATAATCTATCTATAATAATTGTCTCATCCCTTGAAATAACAAACCCTAATAAATCCTCCGAAGTAGTACCTTCTATAGGTAGTCCTTGCCATTGAGCAAGTATTTGAGAGACCCATTCATCATGTCTAAGAATCCATCTAGTATCAATGATAGCTACATGTTGCAGTACTGAATGACTGTTGTAGGCTTCCTTAAGCAAATCTAATGTAGGAATGGACTATCTTGTAACTTGTTTGAAAGTTGAGACAAGAAAAATATTATGAATCTTAGCTCCTTAAGGCAACTCCACTTCATACGTAGTGTTACCAACCCTTCGTGTAATGATAAAAGGCCCATAAAACTCTTTGCCAATTTAAATTAATGAACCATATGAACTGAAAGGTGTTTGTAAGCAAGAAGTTTCACAAATTGAAGGTCCCCATGGTTAAAGTAAATCTCAATTCTATGTTGATCTAATGCCTTCTTCATCTTAACTTGAGGGTTCAACAAATTAGTCTTCAATTCCTGTAAACTATCATTTTTAGTACAAAAATCTAAGTCTGCGACTTATATATTACTTGTGCCTTTAATATATAAAGGTATAAGAGGTGGTGGTCGCCCATATACTAGCTTAAAAGGATCCAAATGACTACCTTTGTGTATTGAGGAACTACATGAAAACTCAAACTAAGCTAAATGAGACACCCAATCATTAGGTTTATCTATTACATAACACCTTAAATATTGTTGTATAATTCTATTTATCACCTTAGTTTAGTCGTCTGTTTGAGGGTGATAGGCCATACGATATGTCAACTTGGTCTCATTCAATTTAAATAATTTCTTCCAAAAATGACTCAAAAAATAGAATCCTTATAAGAGACAATTAACTTTAGAAAGCCATGTAAGCAAATTACCATATCAACAAAAAGTTGCGCCGCCTTGGTTGCCCTATAATGAGAATCCAAAGCGCCTAAATGACACTGTTTAGACAATTTATCCACAACCACCAATATAACTATCTTGCCTTGAGATTTAGGCAAACAAGTAATGAAATCCATAGACAAATCCTCTCTTTGTTTGGAATGGACAATGTTTTAAGTAGTCCCTAAGGTGCTTTGGTCGAGTACTTATACCTTGCTGACAAATAGGATGCAATTAAGCAGGTCATTATGAAGCACCTCACCCACCCGACCTCGTTAAAAACCTTATAAGGTTCAGAGTTTGATTTGAGAAAATTCTTTACGACACACGTGGTTTAGGTTCAGCTCACAAGTCATAGTTATGGCCGAATATAAAACCCAACTTGCTAAAATATAATAAAATTTATAATAAAAATTCATTTCAAATTCAAAATAAACCCTACAGAATTAGAATCTTTGTCACTCTCTCTGCTAACTAATATTAATTGTGATATGAATTTTGTAGCTCAACTCATAATTTTGTATTTATTTAATAAATTGATATTTATATGCATGGTGCATTATATGTTTTTTTATTATGTTATGTATAAAAGTTGAATTTTGACATATATTATGTTCATTTTTTTGTTTGGAAAATAACTTTTTTTGCATATTACTTGGAGATATTCTTCTTTATTTCAATAGCTTGACTTAGATTTTGTTATTTATTGATGGGATTAGATTAATTTTTATTTTAATTATATGCTTAAATTATTCAAATTAGGTCAAATGGAGGCAAGTCGACCTAACCGACTTTAGGTACAACAATAAAAAAATCCTATAGGGTTAAGGATTAGGTTTTGGAGACCCCATAAGAACTAAAGACCTGACCCAAGCCGAGCCCAAATGCATCCCTACTGACAAATCATACAATTGATAAGATACTCAACCATTGCTTTCTTCATCCCTTCTCAAAAAAATTAACATGCAATGTCATGATAGGTCTTGTCAATACCGAAATGACCTATAAGAGAATCATGCAACTTTGATAACAACAAGGGAATAATCCATGAAGTAGGCACCCAAAAAAGTTTATTATTATATAAGATACCATTAATCCACTTGAACTTCCATTTCAAAGGATGAACCGATTGTAATTGTTGAATAACAATTCTAAATTTAGATAGCTAGTCATATTCGTGCTTCAAATGAGACACCAAATCAACTTGAGGCATAGATATTGCCAATAAATGTGCCTCTTATTGCCTAGACAATGCATCAACTACTTTACTGTCATGTCTAGCTTTATAAACAATATACTATAGCCATAACCAAGCAACATGACTAAGTATTTCTATTGGTATGGTGTTTGAATCACATGTGTCAACAATTCCTTTAAGCTACGATGGTTTGTTTAAATGACAGAATATGCCTCAAGCAAATATTGTCTCCATTTCCTCTTAGCTTCCACCAATACATGTAGTTCCTGAATATTCATTGATGCTTTCATCATGTGAAATGGGAACTTCTTGGTAAAAAAGGGAAAAAAAAAAAAAGCAATTGGTTTCTTCTCTTGCAAAAGGACAACACCGATACTAATACCTAATGCACCTATTTCAATAACAAATTGCTTATGAAAGTCTAGAAATTGCAATATTGTTGCAGAACACAATGCCTATTTCAACTCATTAAAATTTTTCTTAGCTTCATCTTACCATAAAATATGTTCTTCTTAACTAAAACCATAGGAGGAGAAGTAATAGTAGCACACCTTTTAATGAAATGCCTATAATACCTAAAAGTCCAAAAAATGCTATGGGTTGCTTCAAAGTTGAAGGTATTGGCCAATTGTGAAAGGCCTCTATGTTTGTTGGTTCTAGCCTAACAAATCCATTAGATACAATGTGCCCCCAGTACTCAATAAAGTTAACACTAAAAGCATAATTTGACTTCTTCAAATAGAAAGTATTTTTAGATAGTATTTGAAATACTATTGTCAAATGTGCAACATGTGCCTCTAATGTCCCACTATAAACTAATATACCATCCTAAAAGAAAAAATAAAATTCCTCAAATGTGGCTTGAAAATACTATTTATAAATGATTGGAAAGCGGTCGAAGCATTGCTTAGACCAAAAGGCATCAATAAGAATTCATAGTAGCCTTCATGAGTTTTAAAAGCAATCTTGTGAATATCTGCATCACCCATAGAAATTAGAAGATAGCTTGATCTAAGGTCTAGCTTTGAAAAAGTCATGGCATATCTCAATTCATCTAGTAATTCATCAATGATGGGTATACGAAATTAATCATTAATAGTAACTTTATTCAATGATCTTTATTCAATGCAAAAATGACAAGAGTCAACCTTATTTTTAACTAAAAGCGAAGAAAAAGGGCTTATACTATTTTGGATCGTACCTTGATTAAGTATTTCTGTAACTTTCTTATCAATCTCCCCTCTTTTAAAAATGTAGGTATTTATATGGCTTTCTATTATTTGGTGAGACACCTAATTTCAAATGAATATTGTGTTGGATAGACCTTTTTAGCGGTAATGATGATGGTGTTTTGAAAAGATTGGAGAATTTGCTCAACAGCAAATCTAAATCACTGTTGTCGGTAGTATCCGATGCCTCATGAATATTCATCTGAACCATTGTTTGAAATAAAGAGGCCACTACATCCACTTAAATCATTCTTCTTAATTGATGATGAGAAATAGGTTGTAAAGTATGTTTATTCCTTACCAATGTTGCTTGTTTACCCTCATTAACAAATGTCATGCATAATTTATTTTAGTCAATTACGATTGCTATCAATTCTCTCAACCACTACACCCTAAAAAACACATCAGCCCCTTGAATTGGTAACACATAAGTTGTGACTACAAATGTGCAATCTTGAATTGAAATGGCCATATCGCTACACTGGCCTCCACACTCCAACTTCTAACCATTTCCTATCATCACATGAAAAATAGAAGTTTGGGCAATAGGAAGACCCAATATTTCGACTTCTATTTTGAATGAAGTTATGTGTCCTTCGCAGTTGACCAACATTAAAATAGTATTGCAAACTTTGCCTTGAAATCTCAATGTCTGAGGCACCATTTCACTAGAAAGAGCATGATAATTAATAGCATAACTATCTTAATCTTCTTGCACTTCAGGTATACCTTCTACCACTTCATCCATATAGTCATGCAAATCATCAATGATGTTTGATAAAAGAATCATAAATTTGGCCTTACATTTGTGAGTTTTGTTGAACTTTTCATCACACAAAAAGCAAAGACCTTCTTCCCTTCTCTATTACATCTCCTTCACTGATAATCTTCTTACAACGATTGATTTATGATTCTCAATTGATGTTTTACTAGCTTAGGCATTGTATTATTATTATTATTTTATTATTATTAGGCACTATAAATGAAGTCTTTAAAAAAGATTGTGGCTTGAAATTAGTAATAGTTGTAGACTCGAATTTATTACTATAAGAGAACCAATCATTATATTTTCATTCATGTAACTTTACTAAAGATATCGCTTGAATCAATGAATTTGGTTCTATAATTTGTAGCTTGTGTCTAACATGCAACTTCAAGCTAGAAATGAAACTACTTAGTAAAAAAGATTCAGATAAGCTTTTTATTTATTCGAAAGTGCCTCAAATGCTATTTGATATTGACTCACTGTTCCTTTATGTTTCATCTTGAACAGTGCCCCTTGTGGATCATCATACTTTGAAGGTCTGAATCTTGCTTCCAAAGATTTCAAAAAAGCTTCCCATGTTGCTAACTGATTATTAATGTGTATCTATTGGAACCACTCTGATGCATCCCCCTCCATGGTCAATGTTGATATGGTTAGTCTTCTCATTTTTTAATTTTGTAAAAATTGAAGAATTGTTGAGTAATGAATATCCACTTCTTGACACAATCTCTTGAAAAATTCATCAATTCTAGCTTCATATTTCTCACAAGATTATCACTTCTTGAATGCGATGATGACTTTTCAACGTCTGAATTTGGTTTTGATTGTTGTGATTGAGTTTAAATGCATTATTACTCCAATTGTTCTATTCTTGTTGATTATTCTTTCAGAATATTTTGAGAAACTTCTCAAATTGTTTTTATTGTTGCTATATAGCCAAAAACAAATTTATGATTGAATCCATATGTAATGCCATGGAAGAATATAAATTTCTTGTTTCCAATGCCATGGATGATCAAGCGAGAGCACAAAATTGTTAAGCAGTGAGCTCAATTATGGGTAACAACCCAACCCACACTTAACTATCTATTACTTGTGAACCTTAGTCACTCTATACTTCTCACTTTTACTTCTCTAAACTAAGTAAACTCATGTCTTGTATTCTTTCGTTTTGTGACTATCTTTCTCTCTTTTAGGGTTTCACTAATCTTGCCCATTTAAGTGATTTCAGCAATACTTCCCAAGCTATTTGAGTTGCTTAGGAACTTTGAATCTCTTAAGAGACACCAAATGTAGTAGTAACAGATAAAACACAATTTGATTCATCATTACATGTTTCTAGTAGATCTTTTTAGGGTAAGTATGTCATTTTAGTTACATGTAGTAGAGATATCCTTTCATTTATGTTATTATGATACAAATTGTAACTGTCACAACTGTTATTTGATTTACATGTAATGATTAAAATCATCCAAACATCTTGACTTGTTTCTTTCACATTGTAATCTATTCGTAACATGTATGAAGAAGTAAATATGATTCTTACCATATTACATGGTTTACCAAAAAATCACCAACAGATGAGCAAAAGTTGTTTTATGTAAGTTGCTTTATACAAAGCCTAAATTATAACACATGGAAATAAGGCTACAAACAAATCGAGCTATGTTGAGCTTTTGAAGGCTCGGGCTCAATTCATTTAGAATTTATCGAATCAAGCTTTTATAGAGCCTAAAGTTTAGGTTCAAGCTTGAGCTTAGCTCATTTACGAATCAAGCTCAAGCCTGGTTGGACCTTTTATCTAACCTAAGCCTATACTTTAATATCAACATGGACTATTACCTATTTTCCATTTTTCAAAACTAAAAAAATATATATTAATGTTGTTATAAATATATATATACATAAACATTAAATAAAAATTAGTTTTCTGTTGTTTTAATTATATAGTTATATATTATATATCATAAATATAAAACTCACAATCCTGCTAGCGAGCCTACTAACGAGCTAGTTAATGAGCCTACTAACAAACATGTTCACGAGTTAGCTTGCGAGCTTAAATCTAATCTTGAGCTCGGCTCATTTTGATAAATGAGCTTTACTTTGAGCTTAAACTCGACTAGTTCACTGATCGAGTTCAAGCAAAACCGAGCCTGAATCAAGCTGTACTCGAATAATTTACAAACAATTAGGCTCGTTTATAGCCCTATAAAAAATTTACAATAACATAATGTTAACTCGTATTCTATTAAGAATAGGTACGATAGTCAGCTCGTACCCTAGGTAAGTTTTTGTTTTTCTTCTTTTTGTTCATATACATTGTTCATACACCAACAAAGGAGTTCAAACGATTCATATCCTTGTGGGGTTACAGAAATCCTTCTGATTGTGAAAGTAAAATATTATTCTACCAAATAAGTAGTTATAATTTCTTTTTAGGCTAAAAGTGATAGCTATTCTATTATTTTAACCTTTTCTTATACATTTCCATATTCTAGCCATGAAATTCTAACTAGTAATCCAGCAATGGGTTGGAACAAGGATACAATCATATAATTGCTTTAATATATCTTAAGATTATTACTTTAGTGCAACTAAATTAAACATATATCTATTTTATTTCCTAAAAATTATAATTTTATTTTATTTTATTTCAAACCTTACCTAATCATGTTATTTAGGATTGAGCATTTGAAAGTGGTATGCAAAAACTCTGATACTTGTAGTTTACTGCTAAAATCATGGTGAATATGCTGCATAATAGTGCAAAAGACCAGAAGATTTCGTAATATTTCAAAGCATTTGGGGAAAAAAAAAGGAGGCTGCTTTGGTGCTGATGATGTGTCGCAACCGCCTGGTTTAGTATGTTGCCATGAAAAGCTAGTGAGATG